>CM076985.1:7733998-8001498 GCA_039105355.1 Benthosema pterotum
TTTTCCTTGATTTCGGCATTTTTAAAAATGACGAACACCAACATACAATAGTACAGTATGTTGTTTTTTCTCGATTTCGACATTTTTTGAAAATCCTCAAGAATGATGAAAACATACTATAGTATGTTGTAAGAGACCATGTACTATAGCCTGCCGTTTTTCCTCGATTTCCGCATTTTTTCAGATATATACAACGGCAAAAAATGACATACTATAGTATGTTGTTTTAATAATTCATTTTTTAAATTATCATAAGTCTCCCCTCCAAGTTTTGGGAATATAACAATCATTCTGACCTTTAGTGCTTTTATTTCTATAGTCTTTTTATTCCAATTAATAGCCGCAATTTTCACTTTTGTCATTAAGACATCCTTGACAGTACCACTGCAATTTGTATATTTTTCTTTTCCCTTTTACCTCCACTAGGATTTGCTGCTTCTTCAAATATACAGTACAGTTCTTTACAGAAGTGATTATTTCTATGTCTCTACATGTCTGAACATGGCGGACCCAGTAAACCAGTAGTGTTCACTCACAGGCAACAGTCTTTGGATTGAGTTGTGATATACTGATTCTACAAACTCTTAGCAAAAACATCAATCAATCAACCACATCAATCATTCAATCAATCGCCTCATAGTCCAGTAATAATGTCATTTGACCTTGAGCTAATTGCAAAAAAAAGCAAACTCAGCTGAAGAACAGATAAAAAGTTGCCTGGAATTGTCTGAGGGGAATGTTTTGAAAATGGCCCTTATAGTATGTCCACCATTGACGTTGTATTTAAGGCAAATATTTTCTAAATTTTATTGTGGAACAAGTCACATGTCAAACTAGAGAGTTTTCATGATGGTGAAAACTCTCACCACCAACTAATGCTTGGAATGGTGGTCCATTCCAAGCATTAGTTTTGCATGAAAAAATCTTCCTGGCTAAAAACAGCCATAGCCGGCAAGTTGATATGGTGAGATTTCCCAATGAGAGTTGTTGTTTTTTTTTGTTTTTTTTTTTTTGTTTGTTTTTTTGCAAAACTAATGCTAAGAATGGATTCAGCATCATGACAACTTTGTCACTTGCTACTTAAAGTATAATGAAATGTAGAAAATATTTGCCTTAAATACAATGTCAATGGTAGACATTCTGTAAAAGCCATTTTCAAACCTTTACACTCAAACAATCCCAGGCAACCTCTTATCTGTTATTCAGGACATATTGAAGATACAAATTCAGCAGTTTGCTTTTTTGCAATTAGTCCCAGGTTGACCCTTTCTATTCCAACGTTTTGCTGCCATCAAGTGTTCACCAGCAGAAACTGCACGTGTCTCGTGTAACAGTGTTGCAGGTCTGCTCATTATAAGCAACCATTGTGTGTATATTGAAATACACACACACACACACACACACACACACACACACACCAACACCACACACACACACACACACACACACACACACACACACTAATTGTCCATAGACAACCATCAGAGAAAACATTGCATGCCTTTTTATATTAATTTATATTTATTATCAATGTGTTTTTAAATTACAGATGTACAACCTCACGTTTCAATGAAGTTGGATGTTGTGCAAAATGTAAATAAGAACAGAATACAGTGATGTACAAATCCTCTTCAGACTATAATCAATTGAATACACTATAACGACAAGATATAAAATGTTCAAATTGATGAACTACATTTTTATTTTTGAATGAACTTTTTTTTTCTTTTTTTTTTTTTTTTTTTTAATATCAACTCATTTTGAATTTGGTCCCTGCAACACGTTCAAATAAAGTTGGGACGGGGGTATGTTTACCACTGTGTTACATCACCTTTCCTTCTAACAACAATTAAATAGCATTTGGGAACTGATGACCTGGACACCAAGGGCGGATTGGCCATCTTTTTTAAGTCCAGGGCAGGGCAGGCCAGGCAGCCAGGCCCAGGCAAACTAGTGTGCTCGCGCTGCTGGAGGCAGTTTTGCCAAAGATGCTCGCCTGGAACATACAGATCAAAATGACCATTAATCTTCTACATTCTCTAGTTGTGTAGACTAAGTTGGGCTAATTCACATGATGAATATTTTAACTCTTGGGGGTGTAAAAATGAAACCAAATGGACCCGCAAGTGTCCATTTGGTTTCATTTTAACACTCTCAAAGAGTTACATCTGGTTAACCAACTGCCCCCCCAGGGTGGCCTGGCAAAGGCAAAATTGTCCCGGTGGGAAAATATGTGCCAATCCGCCCCTGCTGGACACCCAGGCTTTCATTTCCGTCCGCCTTAGGACTCTGAGGACAAGTGTTGAAGCTTTGCAGGTAGAATTCCTTCACTTTCTTGCTTGATGTACGACTTTGGTTGTCAAACATTCGGGGGTCTCTAATGTCGTCATAATGCGCCACACATTTTCAATTGCCGACAGTCTGGACTGCAGGTAGATCAGTCTAGCCCCCGTACTCTTTTACTATGGAGTCTCGCTGTTGTAACACATGCAGAATGTGTGGCTTGCCATTCATTGTCTTGCTGAAATAATTTGGGACGTTTCCGAAAAAGACAGAAGGCATCGCCTCACTTCACTCGTTACAAACTTGCTCCAAAACCTGGATGCGCCTTTCAGTATTGATGGTGGCCGTCACAGATGTGTACTACGACAGATTAACGTGTAATTGTCCAAAGACAATTACATCAGAAAACATTGTATGCCTTTTATATTAATTTATATTTACTCTCAATGAGTTTTTAAATTATAGATGTACAACCTCACATTGTGGCAATGTGAGCTTTGGAAAATGCACATTCATTACTACTGTATACAACTATCCACTTATGATTCCTCAATATCTTCAGATGTGTATTTTGACCCAAGGATTTCCTAGCTACAAATAAACGGGTTTCCTCACTGTACTCAGGTGTCTAGGAGCTTTTCCTCTGAATGAGTCCTCATGTGTGACTTTAGATTACCACCCTCAGCAAAGCCTTTACCACAAACCTCACAAATAAATGGTTTTTCCCTTGTATGAGTCCTCATGTGTTTTTTTAGATTACAATTATTAACAGAGGCTTTGCCACAAACCTCACAAATAAAGGGTCTTTCCCCTGAATGAGTCCTCGTATGTATTTTCAGATGCCAACTTGCAGTAAAGCTTTTATCACACACGTTGCAAGTGAAGGGCTTTTCCCCTGTATGAGTCCTTTTGTGTTTTTGTAGTACAAAACTATGAGAAAAGCATTTACCACAACCTGGCCAACTAAAGGGTTTTTCCCCCGTATGAGTCCGCATGTGTGATTTGAGAGCGCCACTCTGAGTGAAGCTTCTATCACATACATTACAAACAAACGGTTTTTCCCCTGTATGAGTCCTCATGTGAGATTTCAGCTCACCACTCTCAGCAAAACATTTACCACAGCCGGCACACGTAAAGGGCTTCTCCCTAACGCCCGCATGAGTCCTTCTCACGTGATTTTTTAGAATACCACTACGAGTGAAGCCTTTGCCACAAACTGTACAGGCAAAGGGTTTTTCCCCAGTATGAGTCCTCATGTGTATTTTTAGATCACCATTTTGACAATAGCATTTACCACACACATCGCAAGTAAAGGGCTTTTCCCCTGTATGAGTTCTCATGTGTTTTTTGAGATTACCAGTATTGTCACAGCCTCTACCACAAACGCTGCAACTAAAGGCCTTTTCCCCTGAATGAATCCTTGCGTGCCTCCTCAGATTTTCCTCCCTATTGAAACTTTTTCCACACACTGTACAACTAACGCGTTTCTTCCCTGTGTGAGTCGTCGTGGAGTGAGTTCGTTGCGGTGATTCTGGGTCCTGGGACAGCTGCTCGTTGCTCAAAGATGACCTATATCCTTCCACACGTTGGTTCTTGTGTGATTTATGTGTGTTTAAAGTTGACCGACCTTCACTGGTCTCCTTCCAGTCGTCACTGTCCTCGGTAATGTCGGATTCAGAGCAGTGTGAAGAGAGGAGCTGTTGAGCAGTTGAGGGGCCGGCTACAGGCTCTGTCTTTCTGTTTTCGTCTTCACTTCCCACTGCTAGCAGTGGTAACGTTGACCCACCAGCATCCTCTGGTCTGTGAAGTATCTCGTCCTGCTGTTCCTCTTTAATCTGTGGAGGTTGTGGTTCCTCCTGGAGCAGACTGGAGCTCCTCTCCTGTTGTTCAGTGAAAATTTCTCTCTCTACACACAGTGAGCTCCATGACGTCTAGAAGAGATACAAAGAAAAACTTTTAAAGTTTGAATTTTACATTGAACGACAAACATATTATAAGGATGTGCACATGGTGAGAGGTCAGAGGACTGCGATCTGTGGACCTGTCGCGTGCTCAGAAAACAAATGCACAAATAATGAGGCAAGACCAGAACTCAGATTAAAATATATCTGTAATGTGTTTTTACTCGAGCAGGAACCATCACTTACATGACAACCTCACATACACCTATGCGTGTTACAGACAACCTCTTTTCAGCCTCAAGGCACAGGTCAACAAATGGACAGTCACAAAATATTACCCTGACCCACAACAGGAATAGGAGCAGATGGACAGCTGAGATACTGTGACAAAACACCTACAGGGCAGTTTCTAAATGTTTATATCAATAATTTCCAGGACAGAGCGCTGCAGGACCACTTCACTGCATAACTTAGTATGAGATTGACTAATGTGGCTAATGTGAAAGACTGGAGTTATTTTATCTTTCAGGACCTTTCACTGCTTTGTCTCAACCTTTACTCTATGGGATCTGGTCTCAACCATTACTCTTTGGCTCTAAAGCTAGCCAAATAATTATTTCCCGTGGCCCACATTGTTTGTTAATCAAATATACAATCGGAAAGTTAGCCTACTGTATATTAATGACAGCAAAGCAAGCAACTGTTTTCATAAGCAGTCATTTGGGCAGAAGAGCAGACTGTTTGGGTTAATTGGTGTGTTTAAATTTAGATATTCCTGTGTGTTACACTTCTCTTTTTCCCTCTCTTTCTCTCTCTCTCTCTCCTCTCTCTCTCTCTCTCTCTCTCTCTCTCTCTCTCTCTCTCTCTCTCTCTCTCTCTCTCTCTCTCTCTCTCTCTCTCTAAAAAACAATACCTTTAGGTTAGCCCCTCTGCAAACTGCTATGGTCCAATCATAGCTAACCGTGATAGACAAACGTCCCCACATTTTTCCACTGCATAGGGCATGCCTTGTTGATGGATTTGGAAGAAATTTTGAAGGTTAGGTCTGGTTCCACAAAGAACCAGTATTTATTCTGTAAAGTCCACAATATTTAAAGGTAGGGGAAGTGATTTCACTTTTGTCAGATATCACCCAAAAAATATTTTTTTCTGTTAAAATGCTCTATTATAAGGTGTGGAAACCATATATGGAGTTTCCCCCTCCCCCACGTTAGCAGAGGAGCTAATAAAAGTTCCCCAGGTGGTGGGTGAATTCTCCTCCAATCAGGATCGAGCAGCAGGTTCACATAGTGTAGCTACTGTTGGGAGCCCCTAGTGCACCAGGCTGGTACTACGTGCTGAATTTCAAATCACTTACCCTACCTTTAAAATGAATAAGCTTGGCTGGAAAGTGTCTTTTCGTTTTTGGGTCGTTAATTAATGTATTCATGGGTTACGACCCGTCAAATGTGTTTGGCGGGACAGTTTGGGGCGGGATATGGACAACACAAACCTGCTCTGTGTAGTTTGATGCGTGGCTGTAGAATCAGGTCCAGCAGTTTGTTCTGTTTCTCCAGCAGAGTTTCTAGTGTCTCCATCTCCCTCTGGAAGAGGCAGCACATCCACTCCGCGGCCACGCGGAGGCACTCCAAGACACATGCTCTGACATCACCACTCTGCTGTTGTTTGTCCAAAACACATGATATGTCCTCTCCCACCACTGATGTCATGTGTTGATGTATCTTCAGCCGTACAGTCTCCATGGCAGTCGTTTTATCTGCTATTAGGAGACATTTACTCCAAAGAGACTCTCTTCCAAACTACCGCCATTTCCTTAGCTTCAACTCCAACATGTTGAACTGGAAGCTGGGCTGAATGAGTGAGTGCAACAGACTTCTCAATGAAAACAACAGGAACCTCAGGTGACAGTTTAATCTGTAGAAAAAAAACACATAACAGTTGTTGTTGAATGATGTCATCATGAGCAGGACTCTATTGGAAGCCTCCATAGGTCCATGTTAGACCCAGAAATGTTGTTTCGTTTTGTAAATGTGGTTTTGTGTTAGTAAAATACTGTTGGGAAAATGTAGCTGCGTCGGCACTACACTGGTTGCGGCCAAACAAATCAAACGATATTTTAAAAATAAATGAAACCAGTAAGTAAATGTAAAAGCACTTCGCCCTCACGTATTAGCAGCACAATATCAGTCACCAGAAAAAAGATGGATATTTTTGATGAATCTATCATGATTAAAATTGATTTTTAAGTTACAGTGAGTTTGTATAGGAAGGGGCGGAGCAGCTAAAGTGAACATCAAATATCTAAATACTAAATGGAGTAACTTATTAACTGTTTGAGGTGTTCATATGAGACTGAGTAGATGATATGACCAAATATATCCCCTTTAACCAGTGTGTCCAATCACAGTTTTTTCAGATTTGTTTTAACTTGGTAGTTGCACTTGGATTATACTGTAAATCTCCTTTTTCTGTTAAAGGACCACTTCACCACGTTTCAACCTATCTTCAGACAATAGGTTCTCACTAATGTACACAATAATATGTCTACTCAGTCTGTGTCTGGACAGTTCAGAAACCCGTCTTCCAGTGACATCATCGATGGGGAATCCAAGCTAATAGAAACTGCAGGCTTTTTATTCCTTAAAAGTTGCAATGTGAAAATGGAAGCCATCGTTCTCCTGATGATAAAAACATGAATATTTGTTCAAATAATGTTTAATAATGTCATTGGAAGACAGGTTTTTCAACTGCCCACAGCCCTCCTGTGAGGAACTGACCGAGTACAAAATAATAGTGCTATTTTATAGTGAGGATCTATTATATCAGTGGTTTTCAACCAGTGGTCCGGGGACCACCAGTGGTCCTTGAGAGGGTTCCAGGTGGTCCCCAGGCTAAATGATGGAAAGTTGGTTAACCAGATGTAACTCTTGAGAATGTAAAAATGAAACCAAATGGACCCTTGCGGGTACATCCGGTTTCATTTTCACACTGTCAAGAGTTAAAATATTCATCATCTGAATTAGCACTATTTAATTAATAAGTCTACACTGTTTTGTTTGCAAAATCCAGCCTGGAATTGTGAACAAAACCAAAAGAATTCTTTAGTTTTAGGTGTTTGGGGTGAAAATCAATTGGTGGTCCGTGGCTCAAATGCTGAATAAATGGTGGTCCCTGGTGTAAAAAAAAAAAAAAAAAAAAAAAAAAAAAAGGTTGAAAACCCCTGTAGGCCTATTATATGATGATACTTGAACAGTGGTGAAGTGGTCCTTTAATTAACAAAACATTCATTCGTTCATTCATTCATTCTTTCTTTCTTTCTCCTAGTATCAATAAGCAGAGCCAAAACCACCATCAGTTCTGGTCGCTGCCACACAGCTATCAGGAAAACATCATCAATGAGCTTGTAGATCTGATATTTTTGTATATATATTTTTAAATTATTATTATTGACATTTTTCGCGACAGAGCCCGTCGGTGATTTTATGAATCACACCGCAGTTCAGCGCTAGACCCGCCCCTACTCAGCCAGGCGTTCGTTTCACGAGAGCTGTCAATCACAGCGGGGCGTCCCTAGAAGTACGGTGGGGTCCATAATAACGTCTCGTTCTCAGTAGTGATGGCTGCTGCTCTGAATGGAGTATAAAGAGCAGCAGCTTCTACAGCTCTTTAACGACGATAAATACACATTTTTTTAACATGTATTATCACTGTTGTTGTTACTACACCATATTAAACGTTCAAATGAGCTCACCTCAGTGTTATTGTAGTGGTTAAGAGCAGAGAACAGAGAGTAGGGGTTGTTTTATTCGCTGCTGTGAGGAGAACAGATGGGTTGCCACGTTGTGTGACAGAAACAGGCAATTCGCTCTATAGAGCTGCGCAGTGACGTCACCGCCCCTGTTCCGGAAGTCTTTTCCCCATTCATTTTTCTCATAGACTTTTCGAAAATAATTTATATGAAGACGATTACGCCGCGGCCAAAGCCAACTCAGGTCGTGACAAATCATGACAACAAACACAATATCGTCATATAATATATAATTGGGAAGAAGTAGAAAACGGCATGATACAAGACTTTTTGTTTCGTTTTCCATCTTAGAAATTATTTTATTGTCCCAAACGTTTGTGTGTGTCATCATGATTCGTCACGACTCGAGTTGGCTTTGTCCGCGGCGTAATCGTCTTGATATAAATTATTTTCGAAAAGTCTATGAGAAAAATGAATTGGGAAAAGACTTCCGGAACAGGGCGGTGACGTCACTGCGCAGCTCTATATTGGCTTGAGAAAACGACTGTTTACATCGCCAAGGTACCCTCGCGTGTTCTTCCCCTGTGCCCTGTCCCCCTAGGGTAGGTACCCTCACATGTTCTCCCCATGTCCCCCTAGGGTAGGTACCCTCACATGTTCTCCCCCTGTCCCCCTAGGGTAGGTACCCTCACATGTTCTCCCCCTGTCCCCCTAGGGTAGGTACCCTCACATGTTCTCCCCCTGTCCCCCTAGGGTAGGTACCCTCACATGTTCTCCCCCTGTCCCCCTAGGGTAGGTACCCTCACATGTTCTCCCCATGTCGCTATAACACATGTTCTCCCCCTGTCCCCCTAGTGTAGGTATACCCTCACATGTTCTCCCCCTGTCCCCCTAGGGTAGGTACCCTCACATGTTCTCCCCCTGTCCCCCTAGGGTAGGTACCCTCACATGTTCTCCCCCTGTCCCCCTAGGGTAGGTACCCCAGGGGTGTAGTGGAGGGGGGACGCAGGGGGACGGCGCCCCTCCACTTCTCACATCTAAAATATTTTGGGGGCAAAAGTAAGCCTATGTTTTTTTTGTCATTTGGCATTTACTTTAATGGATACAATTGTAAACAATGCATTGTAAACAATCTTTCTCAATATGCTATACTTGTTTTAATAGTGTGTCTGTGTGTGTTGCGCAGGTGCACGCAAATGCAAGTGTGCATGCATGTGTCTTAAAGGGGAATTTTGCTCATTTTCAATATTTTACTATATCATTATCATTAATATACCTTAGAGATGTTGTGTGGATATGATAAAAAAAAGTTCCCTCGGTTTCCTTGAAATGGAGGTCTGAAAAAAATCATTAGCATGGCGAAATACATTTGTACACTCTCAGAAAAAAAGACTTCTAAAAGTCCCACTACAACACTGAGGTACCCTCACATGTTCTCCCCATGTCGCTATGAGGTAGGTACCCTCACATGTTCTCCCCGTGTCCCCCTAGGGTAGGTAGTACCTGTTGGTAATATTTATAGAAAATAAGGGTGAAAAGGATTGATAATTTGTCCAACAACAATATTAGAAGACCATTTTGGGGTTCAAATTTAACCTTAATATTAAGTATTTCCATCAGTACCCTCACATGTTCTCCCCGCGTGTCCCCTATAGGCCCTAGGGGACACGGGGAGAAGATGTGAGGGTACCTACCCTAGGGCCTATAGGTAGGTACCCTCACATATTCTCCCCGAGTCCTCTAGGGTATAGGTGCCCTCACAAAAAACCTGCAGTGATCCTGGTCTCTAGACTGCTCTAGACTACGTAGAAGCAAGCATATAAGTTCTAGTGTGTTTCTCTTTCCATGTCCCCCATATATGGGTACCACGTTGGCGGAGGGTGTGTAGAGCACGGGATCATGTTAAAAAATTGAGCTGGTGGGGGGTAGATTGCACTCTGAGCTTCACCACACAAATATAGTGCACTCTGAGCCCCCCCCTTCCATGGATACAAATTTCAATACAGATTAGGCCCAGGCCTTTACAGTGTTTATAGTGCATGACAAATAACAAATGTACAATGGACTAACCAAAATATTTATTTTGTTATGAGTATACATAATACACATTCATATTCCGGATCCATAAAAGCTCACACTCATTATGACAAAAGACCTCTATCCTTTTAAAAAAATATGTTTTATATATTGCATACACGCAAAGGGTGTCTGACTCTGACCCCTTCAGCCAATCAGCATAACCAAATAAAAAGAGCATTTCCAGTCTACCTGCGCCAGGTTTGCACTGAAATACAGAACTCCAGCTTTCTATGACACCACACCGTGGGGAGAGCGGGGGGAAACGGAACAGGTGATACCACTGCGTTTCAGTGTCCTGAATATATAGTTAACATGGATTAAAGATCTCGATGTAGAATGTAACTGCACAGGAAAGTCCAAATGTGATGATTCCATTAAGGACGGGATGCGATGATGTAGGCTATGATGATAAGAGCACCTCTCACTTCACACAAGTTTGGATTCCTATTTCTTTCCGATTTATTTTATTTCCAGTTTCTAGTGTAGCATACAAACGTGGATGTTTTCCTTACACAAATATTAAATGTCACTGAGTCATTCCACAAAAACGGTACGATTTGCAGTCCCTCTGACCATTCCAGCTGTATTTCATAGATTGAGTCACTAAAAATATTTTAAAAATATTTTTAATCAATTGAAATTTTCCTTTTAATATTGTGTAAACATTACATGGATTTTATATTCATATCAGAAATTATCTTGCTTTCTTTCAGTAGACAACCCCCATTCAGTCCACTTTTTCATGTACCCAGTAGCCTTTGATGAAAGTGGACTTGACATATGACTATTAAACATCAACCAAAATCCATAAATTATGCCATGCGCATATATCTCTAGCTGTACTTTATTGCTGGACATGTTTATTTTTTGAATGAATAGATGATTAATCAATTAAATGGCAATATATAGCTGTCTCACTCAGTTACACTCAACTCCGTTACACAAGTCATTATTCCCTCCATTCCATAACAACAATTAACTGGCCATTTAGTGACATCACATCACCAATAGGAAGTAGTATTCTAAAACTATTCTGACCAACATGCTACAGAAAGTGGCAATGTCAAACCTTATTTTACCCCGTTTTAGAGGCATTTTGCACTCTCACATGTGGTAGTAAATCATAACAGCTCAACCCTGTTACATGAAATAATGATATAAAACAAGTAGTTAAAAAGGTTTTGTTTGTTATTCAACAATATATATTACTCAACTCAGTTAGAGTAGTGGCTATCTTTAGTACAAAAATCACAACTTCGTTATTAACTTAATTGGCTCAACTCCCTTATCAATTACCATGTTAAAAGATATATAAAAAACATATTGAATGCCTGAGATGAGAAATTGTGTTTTTCTTATAGCTAAAGGTGCCCTTAATATTGTGGGCTATTCAGAAAAGTAAAACCTTTCGGTCAAAATTTCAGAAAAAAAAAAGGTGAGAGTTAAATTCTGATTGCCAGAGAGTGAGATGATGTCCAACAGTTCGACCAGTGCCACGGTCAGAGGTATTAGTTATCACTTAGGCCAGGGGTTTTCAACAGTTGGTCCCCAGCTAAGTTGGTTAACCAGATGTAACTCTTGAGAACGTAAAAATGAAACCAAATGGAGCCTTGCGGGTCCATTTGGTTTCATTTTTACACTCTCAAGAGTTAAAATATTCATCATCTGAATTAGCCATTTTGGAATGTATGTTCTGCTTGTTTTGTTTGCCACATCCAGAATGGAATTGTGGACAAAAGCAAAATAAATCTTTAGATTTGGCGTCTGTGGGGCTAAAATATCCTCAAATGGTGGTCCGTGGCTCAAATCCTGAATAAATGGTGGTCCCTGGGATGAAAAAGTTTGAAAACCCCTGACTTAGGCCCATGGTCAGGATCAAGAGCTACCTCTCCCCCTCCTAGGCCTTCACATGCTGTTTGACACAAAGGCTATACATTTGCCATGATTTACCTCTTATTATACTGGCAGTACCTTCGACCCATGATGAACTTCTTAGTGTTCCTCTCAGGTTTCAAAACGATTATGTAACACTTTGGTCCATACATCACCAGCACAATGCCAACACTAGATACTAAAATAGCGAACACAGTCTCCACGACATCTGCATATTTGCCCGGAGAGCCGGTATATCCTGGGATGAAGGCTATCCACACGGCACAGAAGATCAACATGCTGAAAGTGATCAACTTAGCTTCATTTAAGTTGTGTGGAATATTGCTTACCATGAATGCAAGGAGGACACTGAGGAGTGCTAGTAAGCCCATATATGCAAACCCAATTGATCCAACATTGCATTCATAGATCTTTTCAGTATAGTTTTTGTGTGTTTTTGTGGGGAGTTGGTGAGGCTGACACAAGCCAAGCCGTGCAGATTATTGCCTGGATCGAAGTAAGAACCAGAACTGTTGCCCTCTGCCGCATAGAACCAAAAAACGTCCGAATGTCTGCACCTCCGGGCTTGGAGGCCTTGAACACAGCCAACAGCACCATAGTCTTTACCAGGATCATACAGGAGACACACAGCACAAAGCTGATCCCCAATACCGCATGACTTCGATGACAGGTCCAGAGCCTGGGACATGAGCCAATGAACAGCAGTGAGCACAAGAAACATCGTTTGAGCGAAAGCACAAGTTGGAAGCTGAGTTCTGAGTTGTTGGCGCGGACCATGGGTGCTTGCTCTTGATATTATACGAAGATCTCCAGGACAGTGGCACAGACAAATGTTCCTAGCAGTGAGATGATTCCCATGGCCTCATGGTAGGACAGGAACTCAGTTTTCTTAGGGACACATTTGGTCACGCTGGGGACAACTGGTGCATTCTGTAGAGTCAAAAAGAGGGGAAGATTAAAAGGGACAGAAATGTGTTTTATACTGTACCTATAGCGGCACAATGCAAACCTACCAGCCTCCCCGCTGATCTTTCCCTCAGAATAAGCAATGCCCTCGAAGCAGCACACACATTCTTCTTTCCTCCTGGCCACACGGATTGCAGCTCTCACTGCACACTGACCGAGCAGGCTGTAGTAGAGGAACATAAAAGAAAAGATCAGTTAACCGTCTTTGCGCCAAACATGAGGATTACATACACTGGTATGTGTTTATGCCACCGCTTTCACGGTCAAAACTCTTATTTTGAAGTGCCAGATCTCTCGAAACCGGATGTCGTCCATCCTGTTTCTGGTGTCTTTACTGTTCTGCCCTCTAAACCCTTCACAGACATTGAGACATGGGGACAAATCTGTGATAATGTCATTCGAATGCATGGCGATAGAATGGGTGCAGGGGATTTTTTTTGGGCTACGCCCATTTTGTCCCAAACGAAACGACAATCGGCAAACGATACGCTTGGATCAAAGGATGGATTAAAGAATGGAATCAATTAATTGCCGTGTTCTTCGGGTTTGGTACAAGAGATGGCAGGGAGGGCAGGTCGTGGCTAATGCATTAAAGGGGAACTCCACCCATTTTCAACATTTTAATATGTCATTAATACACCTTAGAGATGTTGTGTGGACATGGAAAAAAAAAGTTCCCCCAATTCTGTATTTGCTAGTACAGCGGGTAAGCAAACCTATTGTGCATTTTATGACTAAAGCATGAAACTTTCTACAGTGTTTCTATACACCATGAAGTTTCTTTTCAGATGTGGAACCCCGTCTGGGTTGAAGGGGTTCCACCTGTTACAGGCTGTACAAACATGGATATGTCAAAAACAACATATTTTTCAGTTTTTGGCAGGCATAAAGACAGTATATCAACAAGAAGAGTTCAGGAACGCACTAACCATCATCAAATTACTTTAATGGGTTATATCAGCAGCATAGGATATGTTAATAGGGTTTTAGGGGCCATTGGGTCACAAAAACACCTTATATAAACACAGACTAAAAAATCGGATTTTCAACAATTTGTGTTCAATTGGATTGAGCATTTGATATCTCTTCTTGACATTTCCTAGTTGCAGTAAAGTGTCTACTAGTTGCAAAGAGTGTCTACCATGCAATGACACTATTCGTGAGGCCTAACAGTGTTCCAAGTAGGGATGTTACGGTATGAGATTTTACAGTATTACGTATTTATTGGAAACCTATACCTCTGTATTTCATAGTATTTCAAAAAATACATATAAAGAAAAAAAATACTGTTCTAACTTACAGTAAAACTGCACTGTGCGTGCTCAGAACTGCCTGCCTGGAACTATCACTACTTTCAGGAGGAGGAGTAATTGACTTGCATTTTGGCATGTTTTGTTCCAGACTCCATTTTAATAATATATTGTGTTAAAAGGAAGTTTTGTTCTAATGAATGATAACTTAAACCACAATAGTCTACGGAAATGATGAATTAACTTTATGATATACATGTTATGTCATTGTTATTACACCATTAAAACATCTAAATTAGGGGAGTATCATTGGTAAGTGCTAATGCATCTCTTCATATAGCTCCAAAAGTAACTGTATGAAGAGGAATTGGTGGAGATGGTCAAAGCCAAGAAGCTAGGCTTCACTATCATGCCCTATCATGCCCTTGCTGAAACCCTCACAGACCTGGACTACACTGATGACATATGCTTGCTGTCTGACCATGTAAAGCAAACACAGTCTTTTCTTAGGACATCTGCCCCGATCAACAATATGGTCTTGAATGAGGACAATGACCTTAAACACCCAGGTGCATGGGTCGCCTCCACAGACTTAAGGTGGAAAGCACTTGCCTGAAGAGCCCTTAATGGTATGACCAGTGTGTGGAACTCAACCTCCCCCGGCACATCAAGATCATTTTCTTCTTCTATGGCTGTGAATGCTGGACACACAAGCCCTAACACAAGCCCTATAGAAACCCATGGACATCAGACATCAATGGAGAGGACATCCCACACCTACCTATGTGTGTGACGTACTAAAGAAAGATGCTGGTGCAGAGTGCACAGATGAGCTGGCCAGATGTATGGAGAAGCAAGATAACTAGAGATGTAGGAAAGAAGAAAGGGCATAGAAGTGGTGGTCTTTTTTTATACCGTATTTCATCCATCCAGACCCCATTCATATTTCCCTCCATGATTTCCAAACAATATTTATATCAATTATTCAAGCCGCTATAGAATTAATTCATCCAGGATCCTGACAATTCATGACTGTATAATATTAGATTATGTGAAAAACAAATCATGTTATGCCATGAATTATTAGGATCCTGGATGGCTTATAGCGGCTTACAATAATTGATATAAATATTATTTGGAATTCTCTATGGGGAGGGGGGTGAATGGGATCTAGATAGATGAAATGGAAAAAAAGACCACCACTGCTTTACCCTTTCTTCTCCCCTACGTGGTCAGACCAGCCCTCCACGGCGTCGCCAGTCATCTCGGTTCTCCATACATCTGGCCAGCTCATTTGTGTTCTCTGCACCAGCATCTTTCTTTAATATGTCGACATAGGGAGGTGTGGGATGTCCTCTCTCCATCATTGTGTTGGATCATCTTTCTTTAGTAGATTCCAGGGCCGAATTTAGCCAGCCCTACTTGGGTGGGCTGGAAGAAAAGTATGGGCGGGCAAGGGTGGGCAACTCCAAAGTTTTTCATATGAAGCAGTGGTTTTCAACATTTTTGACTCCAGGGCCCACTATTTATTCGGCATTTGAGCCACGGACTACCATTTGATGAGATTTTAGCCCCATAGACCACAAAACTAAAGATTTCTTTTGCTTTTGTCCACAATTCCATTTGGGAATACAAAACAGTCAAACATACTGACCATTAATCTTCTACATTCTACCAACCACTTGGTTTCATTTTTACACTCTTCATACAGTTCTTCATACATTCCCTTTCCGAGCTGTTTGATTGATTGATATGATTTTATAAACATAATGTAATATTATAATGGAGACTATGGAGCGAAAAGCAGTTCTGGGCTCAATGACTCCTCTCAAGGGCTCAAGGTCACCAAAGGTGAGTCCGAAAGTGGTGACACTTCCGGGCATAGCCTATAGTTCTGAGCGTGCAAAGTGCAGTTCTGCTATAATATTTTTTTTAAATACCATGAAATACCGAGGTATAGGTTTCCAATAGCGTAATACTGTAAAATCTCATACCGTGACAACCCTACTCAGGAGACTGTTAAGGCTCATTCAGAGTTTAGATTTTCGGTGATCACCCTGAGCAACGCTCAAACCACCGCGGCCACCGCTATTCATAGTGTACCGGTATAAACCTCTCCCATTCTCCTCGGACCCATTGTCGTTTATATTTTACCCTCTGTTTTCTCTCTCTACTTCATACCTGCCTCAATTATAGTGCTTTCTGCTTTCTGTTTATTTCCTATTCTATTTATGCCATTGTCTTTATCATTAAATTCCTTCCTTCGTTCTCCTCCAGCCTGTCATGCTATGGGGTGTTGTAACTTGTGTGTTTTCTTTTTTACGTGTCGAGCTGTCAAAAAGAAGCAGCCGGTGTTCCAAACCTCTGGACCAATCAACATTGCCTGGCGGCTCCCGGCCAATGTAATTGGTTTAGCTCTATCAGGTGGCCGCTTCCAGTGAGCACTGCTGCGGTGGTTAGTAAAATCAGAGAGGAGGGCTAGAAAGAGCAGTGTTTGCGGTGGTATTACATCATATTGTAGGCAACGGTGGTTGCGGTGATCACCGAAGATCAACTATGAATAGGCCTTTAGGCCTCACAAATAGTGTCATTGCATGGTAAACACTCTTTACTGCAACTCAGAGAAACTATTGCAACTAGGACATGTCAGGAAGAGATGTCTCAATCCAGAAGAGAGCTCAATCCAATTTAACACAAATTGTAGAAAATCCGATTTTTTAGTCTGTGTTTATATGAGGTGTTTTTATGACCCAATGTCCTCTGAAATGCTATTTACATATCCCATGCTGCTGATATAACCCATTAAAGTAATTTGTTGATGGTTAGTGGGTTCCAGAACTCTTCTTGTTGATATACTGTCTTTATGCCTGCCAAAAACCGAAAAATATGTTGTTTTGACATATCCATGTTTGTACAGCCTGTAACAGGTGGAACCCCTTCAACCCAGACGGGGTTCCACATCTGAAAAGAAACTTCATGGTGTATAGAAACACTGTAGAAAGTTTCATGCTTTAGTCATAAAATGCACAATACCTTCCATTTCATGAGCTTAACCGCTGCACTATTGCTAAAGATGGAGGTCTGAAAAAATCATTAACGTGGTGAAATACATCTGATGACATCATCAAGATGTATTTCACCATGTTAATGATTTTTCTTTCAGACCCCTGAAAGAAAATTTTGAAAATGGGTGGAATTCCCCTTTGAGGTATAAATTACATTCACTTTTGCAGCTTCAAAGATCCAAATGATTCTGTCTTCATCCAAGGTGAAACCCTGGAGGCTGTCTGCCTACATTGTGAATCTTTGTGATTCCATCATGGAGCCTCAACAAGGTCAATGTATTCAAAGATTTGTAAAGCATCGTTCTCATTGAAGTATTTACACAATCACCATCAGAAGTGTTGCAGTTGACCTCATCCCTATAATATAGAAGCTAGAAATGTTGATGAGCAGAATCATAAAGAGTCCACTCCACACCATGGTATTTAGGGATTTAGGCATTGTGCAAGGGCTCTATCCCTCATATTATGTATTGAATACAACCATATTTATCACAGAAAAGTGTCACCCACATGTTACTGGAGAATGTTATTTTGTTGCAATCCATTCTTTACGTCTTGTGTAATTAAACAAACTGAAGTGAGCACTTCGGAGAAAAGGACAAATCATTGTCTTGTAATCGACTATAATTCTAAACACAATAGCATATTTGAATCCTTTGCAGGTTAAAAACAGAATAAAAAAATGTAATTATTTTATGCTGTTTGAACAGTATTGTGTTGTTTGTTCCAAGAGAAATTGATCTGGCTCAACTGATTATTAAATAACCACTTATTTATTCACCTGTGATAATCTGTTCATTTTTTTGTATGTTCTCATGGTCTAATTTTCTAACTTCATCACTAATCAACATGTTTTTGTTTGTTGAGGTTTGGCCTTATAGATAGACTTTTAAAAATTATATGGCTTTTAACTGTGTCTTTCTTTCATTACAAAATAAATGAATACATTTACGATATTGGCTTTTTCAATGGATGGGAAATAACAACAAACCACAAACCAATAACAACAAACCACAACAAACCAACAAATCACCTTACAGTACCAGAAGAAATCTGTATACATTTTTGAGGGCAGAATACTTTACCTGTAAAACTCATGGCCTACACAGGCTTTTAGGATTCCAAGATAATACGCCAAATAGCCTTAAAACATTATACTTGCCCTCCATAACTAGAAAATGAAAATAAAAGCAGCTAAAAGATTTTATTTCATGAATAGAGAACCTTTGACTCAATAGGGACTGCTCCTGTCGCAGGCTGATGATGTCCTGTGTGCTTTTGTGATCCAGACCTATGGAATAATATGTAATGCACATGCTATAAATAAAAAAGAAAAGATTAAAACAACTATCAATGTTGAACGTCATTGATGACTGCAGACACCTTGTACACGCTCTCACGTTTCCTTTCCTGTTTAATAAATGACTTATTTTATGATACTAGTGTCACATTGTGACTAGTGACACGAGAAAAAAATAAATGGCAAGGGTTTTGTAGAAATATACAAACAGTGTTGCCATTTTGGCGCATTTTTCGCTATATTTAGCTTTTTTTTTTCAGACCCCGCCCCAAATTGATATACAGGCGCCAAAGATAAAACCATCATTTTTGACCATTTTTCCCTCTATCTATGACAGTGTTTTTCAACCAGTGGTCCCCAGGTCAAATGACAGTTGGTTAAGATGTAACTCTTTGAGAGAGTAAACATGAAGCCAAATGGACCCGCAAGGGTCCATTTGGCTTCATTTTTACGCTCTCAAGAGTTAAAATATTCATCATGTGAATGTAGAAGATCAATGGTCATTTTGATCTGCATGTTTATACATACACATTCCCTTCCAGGCAAGCAGCAAGCGCATTCTAGTGCATTTTTGAAGTGCCACTAGTGCATTTTGGATTTTGGCAGTTGGCAACACTGTATACAAATCAACTAATCGTGTTTCCAAGCATGAAAACAAGGAGGTTGTTTCTCTTGCTGACTATCAGTGATACCCACCTATTCTCTTGCTCCAGTCGAGGGCACACAGAGGACAGGTGGAACGACGCCAAACCCTCCCAGAAGCACGTCGCCTCCAGCCTCGTTTCTGTCGGGATTAAACGATGCCTGTAACGCACAAGACGAAGAGGAGGAAGACAAGGGGGAGAAGGAGGAGAACAGCAACAACATCAATATATGAAAGCAGCGGTGCCTAAAGAAGCCCTCATGACAGCCCTCCCCTTGTCTAAATCCGTTGTCCAGCTGGTTTTATACACAGTGGGGCGCCATCACCTTACAGTGTTGTCATATTTCACAACACCGATCTGGGCCTATAGGCACCCACAGAGGCAGGGCCTGTAGTAGGTATACCAGTGGTGAAGTAGATTTACTAATGGGACATCATTTATTTAAAGGACCACTTCACTACTTTTTAATGCATCTTCATGCATGTACATCACTGATGTACATGATAAAATACACTATTTTTTTTTCCTACTCAGTCTGTGTCTCACAGGAGAGCTGTGGGGCAGTTCAGAAAGCCATCCTCCAATGACATCATCGTTCGGCAGATTTCTTTTTAACCCATTGTAGACTATCCCGATTCTAAAAATGTCAACTAGGGTAAAACTACCACTAGGGGTTCCCGTCTACTATGGGTTAAAGAATATGTTCTTGAAAAAGTATTTATATGTTTATCGGGAAAACGACGGCTGACATTTTTGCATTGTCACTTTTTAGGAATAGAAAGCCTGCCGTTAGCACCGCCTTTCCTGAGCCCGACGAATGTTTTGTTTTCATGATTTGTTGAAAAAAAAAAGTTCTGGACCTTCTGCAGGACGAAGCAAGTGTCTGTCTGTAGGGAAACAGCTGCAGCATCAGAGTAGAAATGCTAAAAAGTTGCCTCTCACAGCTTCAGGCTCATGCACAATTAGCCCTTCACTATATAATTCCTTCCCCAAACGGTCCATGTTAGAACAGGAGGGCTTGACCAGGAAAGATTGACCTGCATCCTGCAAAGCAACAGTTGCTAAACTATTTAGACTGGCATTGGACTAACTCTGCCCCAAAGGATGGGGGTTTCGAGAAGGGCTCATTCCGGCCATTAGAAAATATTGCATTGCATTTTATTGTGAGCTATTTTTCAAATGTTTCAATGTATGTTTCAAAAATGTTTCAAAAGTATCAGTGGCAGGTTGGTGTTCAGTGGCACCCGGTAAATTTGGGCATCATAAAAACGGTTCACGTTCACGCTGTAGTTGTTACAGCAGTCAGTGGCCTCCCCCACTACTACACCTCTCTGGTGGCCACTATCCTGAAGACCACTGAATTATGAGGAAAAACACAAGCAAAAAGACCAAAAGCCTGAGATATCTTCACTTCGACTCACCCGGTTGTGTCCCACATGACAGCGCCGCCCCCCCCCCCCCACACACACACACACACACACACTCTCCCTCTGTCACACACACACACACACACACACACACACACACACACACACACACACACACACATGGCGCATACACGCACACATCCAAACATTGGTGTTATTTAATCAACCCAGGCCTTTAGAGACAATTTTAACACAAGGTTGAAACATTACAATAACACCAATTAAATGCCGCATGGTTCAATGCCTTAATTGGAAAGTTAGATGATGTGATTGCATATTGTTTATTTTGGCAAGACTCTTTTTTAAATGTCTTTAATAGGGATGTTCAATGTCCCTCCCCGTCTACGATGATACTGAACTCACCTAAACCATAAACCACAATGCATGTCTGACCAATGCTACTGTATGTCTGACTCTGTACAGTATGGCATGCAATGAATCACTGTTCTGGGAGGAACACAAAAAAAAGCAGATCTACAAGCTTACAATTTTACATGCTGTGGCCTTGTAGATGCGTTTGACAAAGCAATTTGATGTAGAGTCTACTCTGAGTTCATGTACAATACGACCCTCACCAAAATGGCAATGGAAACAAAATGGCTTCCAAGAGGGGAGCACTACGGTAGCACAGATGTTGGCACTGAGGGAAATGATCGAGGAGGTGAAAAAGGATAGTTTGACCGCTGTACTTTGCTTGGTCGACTTCAGTAAGGCATTTGACTCGAGCGAACGACACAGAGGCACAATGGTGTATATCCTTAAAGGACCACTTTTCAACGCATCTTCATATAATAGGTCCTCACTAATGTACATGATAAAATACCACTATTTTTTGCGGGCTGTGGACAGTTCAGAAACCTGTCCTCCAATGTCATCATTCGGCATATTTTTTTAAACAATATCTTTCTGAAAAACGTATTTTAGTTAAGACCTATTGGTCCAAACAACCTATTGGCTAGTGGTCGGTTGTGGGTGGGGTGAGCAGGTGGGAAGCCCGTCCATTGATTGGCTGGATTAGATGGTGATGTTATGGTGATATCTTTCGCTGTTGGGTAGGTAGTATCTGTGTAATAAAGGCGTTTTGTAGAAATTACTTTTGCTCTGCTCATGCACAAGTTAATGTATTATCTATGTTTCTTCAATGGTACAGTTCTACCAGTAAGACGCCTGAGATCAGGCATCTTACTGGTAGAGATCAACCACCACATCCACTCCCCCCAATCCAACCTTTAATGCTGAGTGCCAAACAGGGTCTGACTAATAGTGACTACGCTATCCAACCCTTATCCTAATCCTCACTATTAATGCTGAGTGCCAAACTGGGAGTCTTTGGCATGGCCCTCCTAGTTTCAGGGCGGACACTCTAACCACAAGGCCACTGAGTGACAGAGGAAAGATTCTTGTTGTGTGACGGTTGTGTTACAAGAGTGTAACTGTGGCGTTAATATCATAGATATACAACATACAGTATTTATAAGAAAGGCTACATGGAAGCAAGTCATCAGAAACTCCGCCTTGAGCCATCTAGCATGTCTGTTGTACTGTTAGAGTGATGATTATTATTGCTTCTTGGTTTACCTATGAGCCCTATTTTTATGTATTTGATTTGATGTATTCCCATGCATGTACTGTGTGTACCTAGCTAAACTGCCTAAACTGTATTATCCCAATATTGTAGTTGCTCTTTCGGATAATAAATGAACGCGCTGCATATTTTCTTAGATTTTATTTCAAAAATAAAAAATAAAAGCATCACAAAAGTATACATAGTCTTTACAGTTACACATATTCTGTGCAGAAGAGCTAATGCCACACGATACGCCTCTGTACATGCCTTACTCCTTTAAGAATCATCCATTTATATCTCTACACATTACATTACATGAATTTTAAAAGTAATAAACAGAAAGAAAAACAAACATCTGCAATCGTTCTTTGTAGCATGAACAATAATGATAAATGGCAAATTGTGCATTTATATAGTGCTTTTAGGCTCGGTCATACTCCAGGGTGAAGTGGCTCACAGTAGTTTTTTATGTCTTCATCCTGGAGTATGTATGATACAGGGTGAAGCTTTAAAAAACTACACCATGGTGAAACCCATATACATTCATATAAAATTAGTTCTCCGACTGTGGGTTGCTTTGTCGCTTTGGGCAGCACAGGCCGCAGGCCCTGGGCAGCCAGTCCTTGGACAGATACAGCAGAGGCTGGAAGGTGCTGCTGAAGTTCAACAATCCGAACGCGACGTGGTGCACGTAGCAGAAGAACACGTCGGGAGCGAAGTACTGCTTGAACGGGAACAGCGCCACCACCGGGAAGTAGTTGACGACGATGATGGCCAGCACGATGAGCACCATCTTAAAGGCCCTCTTCTTGACGGGGTGACCCTGGTCACCGCGCGTCGACCTCCGGAGCGTCCAGAGGATGGCGACGTTGCAGAACACCAGGAAGGCGAACACGGCCAGGATCATGGCCGTGTAGACGTTGTAGGACGTGGCGTTCAGGTGCATGTCGGCGCCCTTGGCCACGGCGTAGGAAAGCGTGACCAGCCACACCAGCGTCACCAGGACGCCCCGGAAGTGGTGGCGGTCTTTCAGTTGGCTGAACGCGATGGGGTGCAGCACGGCCATGTAACGGTCCAGGCAGACGCAGCAGAGGAAGATCGGCGACGAGTCCTTGATGCCGAAGACCACGTACAGCACGTTCCAGGTGACGACGGGCAGCGGGTAGACCATGATGGCCAGCTGCAGGGGGATGGTGAGGCAGAAGAAGACGTCCAGCAGCGCCAGGTGCGCGATGAAGACGTCGGAGGTTGACGCGGAGTCGCCCTTGCTGCGGCGGATGAGCCACAGCACCAGCACGTTGGCCGGCACGCTGAGCAGCATGTTGGTGACCATCAGGCTCATGTACCACACCAGGACGGCCGGTATGTGGATGCAGCTCTCGTACGTCGTCTTGCCTTCCAGGCTGAAGTTGAGCCTCGGGGAGAGTCTTTGAGAGGCGAGCGACAACAACGACGACGCGTTGGCATAAGACACCTCCATGGTGGTCTCCGGTTTTTGGGCGAGGTCTCCCCAGGAGGAGGACAGCAGCCGGATTAACCAAGGGCGATCTGTGATGGGGACAAGGGATAGATGGTCCTATCGTTATTTGGATTCAAGCACGAGAGAAGATAATTAAGTTGACAGACTCCCGCTTTCTCTGCCTTCTGCTCTTTTGGATTCTGAAAGTATTACTGCTCTGTTTTTGCACATACTCAATGACGGTACAGGTGACCATTATGTAGTGGTTTTCAACCAGTGCTCCGAGGACGACCAGTGGTCCTTGAGAGGATTCCTGGTGGCCCCCAGCTAAATGATGGGCAGCTGGTAACCCAAGGGACCCTTATAGATCTATAGCTCTTGAGAGTGTAAAATGAAAGCAAATGGGCCTGTTCAAATATCTGAATTACTTTTTAAATTCACGTTAATTCACTTTTTTAATTGCGCTTTCAAGAATCTACATAATTAAAAAATATAAATAAAATATTTTTGAACATTTCGCTAGTTAAATTGTGGATACACATACTTGAAAACCCTTAGTTTTTCGGTCCGAGACACTAAACTCAACATCAAATGGTGGTCTGTGGCTAAAATGCAGAATAAATAGTGGGCCCTGGTATGGAAATGGTTGAAAACCCCTGATGTAGAGACACACATATACAAGAAATGAAGAATATGCCTGGTTAATTGTGCAAATAAAGGCACTTACCTATTCAGTAGAATACAGTTGCACAATTGGTTTAGTGACTGGTGACACAGCTCCGTACTTCATCCTATATTGTGAGCATAACCCGTTGTTGAGCCATCCACTGAAAATAAGACGTCGAAATTCGAAAACACCTTACTTCACTCGTAATGCTTTTGACCCGAAGCATTAGAGGTCCCTACCTACAGCCAATCAGTGCTGGAACTGGAACCTCTCCCTCTGGATGTCATTGGGTGTAGTTTGGGCCACATCCCGTATGCAGGTAATTGCTGCTGCTCCATCTTGTAACAGTATATGAGGAGTTCTAATTGATGCGTTTGTTTTAGGAAACGTGTGATAGATAGCGCGCTGCTGTCGGTTAATTCGCACTAATTGACAATGATGCAACAGGCGCACCGTCGTCTGAAAGTTTGATGGTAAACAGCTGATGCAACCATGCAGGCCTGCTGTGTCTGTGCCCGCAGGCCTGCAACGGTACAAGACGCCATTTCCCCGCTGGTCCCCGACTCGACGTTGCACATGGTCGATGACTGAATGTGCACACAACGCTTACCGTTACATCAAATTGAGCACATGGACATGGCGAAAGAGCTTTCCCCTCCTGCATACTATGAACCCAATATAGGGTACTATGAGTACCGAAAGTAGAAATCATTTTGCAGAATCCCATTTCAAGGTTTCAATCCCCCCCCCCCCGCCCGTTCTCCTCGTCCATTGTTGTTTATTTTATCCCCCTTCTGTTTCTCTCTCTACTTCCTACCTGCCTGCAGCCTCAATTATAATAATTTCTGCTGCTTTTATGTTTATTTCCTATTTTATTTATGGCATTGTCTCTATCAATGCCGTTAAAAACAAGCAACCGCTGCAGTGCGGTGCGGTGGTTAGTACAATCCGAGAGGAGGGCTGTAAACTGCGGTGGTTGCGGTGGTATGACGTCATATTGTAGGCCACGGTGGTCGCGGTGGGCACCGAAAATCTCTGAATAGGCCTTTAGACTAGAAGAATAGTAAGAGATCTGGTTGACCTCACTCCAGTCCAGTCATCTCCATGTATATGGCTATTGGAGTCCTGCACGAGCCTTAAATACTGGAGTGGGGCAGTCGGGCAAGTCCACAAAAGGCCTGGGCCCAGCCCGCTGGCCCGAAATATTTCAATTAGTAGTTATATAGCATACATGCTGATGCTGTGGCAATTTATTGAAAGACAGGCAGCTGTGCTGCCATGCACTAGGCCTATAGGCTACGTGAGCCGGGATAGGGCCAAAGATGGGCCAATTCACCTATACTATATGGTCAGTTTTGCCTAAACAAAAAACCCTCATACAGAATGGAACTTGATTTTTAATCGCAGTGGGTGAATTATGTTGATTAAATGGCCATAAAGTAAGTGTTTGTAAACTCCTTAATCGCCACTGTTCCTTGCATAGGCTAATGCATGCATCCTTACCGTACTGTCTGCGCACGCACGCACGCACGCACGCACACACGCACACACGCACACACGCACACACGCACACACGCACACACGCGCACACACACACACACACACACACACACACACCTACACACAAGGAACGGCTCTGGGCTGATTATTGATTTAAGCCCACCTCTACCTCAAACCCATCTCATCTGTGTCTCTAACTGCACCTTGTCCTCATATACTGTATATCCTGAACCACTGACACACTCTGCCAATTCTGACTTAACTATTTGGGTGCTTTAGTTATATTCATGGTGAGCGATGTAAAGCCAATTGGCTCCCCCTGCTGGATGAAACAGTAGAAATAAGAGGTCATCCTGCCCCCTAACACCTACTGTGTAGTAGAATGCATTGCTGGAATTTGGCGCAAAGTAGCGGGATTACCGCAACCCACGTTTTGTGCTGAGAAGCCACGATATACAGTACCAGTATAACCATTCAGTATAACCAGTGAACAGACACAGTGGTAAGGGGTTGACACTATGGTAGGTAAATAAATGTTGTGGAATTTGCTTTGGAGTTGCCAAAATGCACATTTGAGTGAGGAGTGCTATTCTAGTCTGCTATATTATTCTGCTATTTGGTGAACTTCAGATTAGATCTTTTTCTTGGGACAATTTAATTGAGTTTTCGTCCTTTTTTTTCTTAATGCATTTGCAAAATGTATCTGATCACGAAAAATTATCGGGATTGTATTGCGAGCAAAAAAAGCGGGGATCGGCAGATACACAAACTCAAATGATCGGGATCGGATCGGGAGATAAAAAAAAAAAAAACGTGATCGGGACAACCCTAATACAAATCAGGTCCAACTACTGGTATAACAAGTCTGAAAAACTGGTTGGACAAGAATAGCCTACACTTGTTTACAATAGTGGCCACTTTGTTCATTTCATCAAGACATTGAGACGTGAAAAATTATAACTAGCAAAGCAAATCATGGTGGGGGTAAAATCATAGTGGATGTGGAAGTTAAAAAAGAAAGTGGGGAAAGGGGTGGGTTTGGGGAATGCAATTTTTATATTGTTTTAGAGAGGCCAGTTTGGAGTTGCAGCCGACCGGTGTTCTTTAAGAGTGTTTATATATATATATATATATATATATATATATATATATATATATATATATATATATATATATATGTATATGTATATGTATATATATATATATATATATATATATATATATATATATATATATATATATATATATATATATATGTATATGTATATATATATATATATATATATATATATATATATATATATATATATATATATATATATATATATATATATATATAATTTTTTAATCCCCTTGTCAGTGCCAAACATTTAGGCATTATATTTTAATAATTGGCTTTTTGACACTGGATTGTGACTACACGCTGCCACCTTCTGGCGGAGTCAGGTTCCACCCCATATACAGCACCATGTCAAAAAATTGGAATATCATGGAAAAGTTGGTTTATTTCCACAATTCCATTCAAAAACTTGACCGTTAATAGATTTGGTGTACACATCATAAATTAGAACTATTTATTTGTTTAATTTTAACACAACTTTGGCTTCCAGCTCATAAACTCCACCAATGCAGGATTTAAAAAAAAAAGAATACTGTGAAGAAAATCCCCTGCCAGGGCTTGAAGTTCTCAGTCCTGCGAATGGATTTCAGTCCTGAGAATTTCTTAAGGGTCATTTAATGACATCAGTTCAAATTAGCAAAAAATAATAATAGCTTTGGGGGACATTAAGCCCTGTTACTCTTCAGTTTTTTGCAGAGTATGAATGAAATTTCCATCTTCAAAACTGTGCTGCCTTCATCGCTGCCCTCTATACACCATGACATTGGCATTGCTCGGGAGGTACAGAACCCCTTGTTTCTTGTTTCCTTGATACTTGCAACCATCTCTTTTTGACCTCTGTTCAAGACCCCTGGATTCTCAATAGAGTTCAGGTCCAGAGGTCAAGTTGGCTGGCCAGACTAGCGTTGTGATGGCATGGACATCGCTAGATCAGTAGTTTTCAAACATTTTCATAGCAGGGCCCATTGTTTATTCTGCATTTTAGCCACGGAGGACCACCATTTGATAACTGCCAAAATGTTGGTCAAAATAGCAATTCTTCTATATATTTTCTGTGGGGCAGTCACTCATTTCCAAGACTTTCCAGGTGTCCCACAGACTTAACACCCTGTCAGGCAGCGGTGTTCAAAATGCCCCAATACTATAGTTCCCTTATAGCCGAACTTTCTGCTGCCTCTTTTCCTGCTATTGATGCGTTTGTTTGTTTTTTAAATAATCACTGCCAGCTTTGACACTGTGTAGATCAACTATTTTTGATATATTGCCAACCGAGTCCGTACGCACACATCCCTTATGGTGTCTAGTTATTTCTTCTTGTTACCCGAGTCAACCAATGACTGATGGGTTTTATTGTTAACCTTTGCTTACACCTAACCCTAATTAACCATACAATGGAGGTAACACAAAATGCCATAACTCGTGAACTATACAACATAAAGAGACAAATTAACACGTTTTATGTATCATTTGGGTCCAGGAGCGGATCTAGGCATGGGGGGGCAATGTCTCCCTAAATGCCCAGACTGCCCCACCAAACATGATGGCATGCAAAACAACCCAAGATATTTCAAATTAAAGTGTATATTTAAAAATGATTTGAAACACTATACGGCCACTATACTGCTATTGTGTCACCACTAAACCAACAGCATTTCATCATTGAAAACAGAAAACTCTGAGGCAGACCTTTAGCTTTATGCATGCTGTGTGTCTATTGAACTGATGTTATTAATGCTTAATTGCCTAATACAAGTCCTGTAACCAAAAATTGTATAAGTCATAACTAGCAAAGCAAATCATGGTGGGGGTAAAATCAGTGGATGTGGAAGTTAAAAAAATAAAGGGGGTAAAAGGGGTGGGTTTGTGGAATGCAATTGAAATTCATTGTGTAGTACCACCTGGTGCACTAGAGGCCCCCAAGAGTAGCTACACTATGTGAACCTGCTGCTCGATCCTGAGTGGAGGAGAATATTCTCAAAAACACTGTACACGTCATTCCTAAACATCTTGAAAAATCTATGAAGAGAGTTTGGTTTGTCACAAGACTGCCAATAAGACAAAAGCTTGTCACTAAACTGATTCAGTTACAAATAAATCCTACCGACAGAACTCGGTATGTACGTACGATTTTGCGCAAGGCGGATGAAAATGAAAGCCTGAGTGTCGAGGCTAACAACCTATAAAAATCAAACTGTATGGCCAAATTAAGATCTGTGCTAAAATTACTGACAGGCTCTTTGCCAGTTTCAAAGAAGCCCACACCAACAGCATGCTAAGACTGGCCAATAATATCTCTTTTGACTCCTTACATGTTTGGAAAGGAAAATAAACTGGTACCAGTTTTTTCAGACCAAAGAACTCTTTTGTACATCAGTCTATCCTACTACCAAAATCGATAAATCCATGGTTATGATGGCGATGAAGCCATGACTCACGGAAACACATGTGTCACTTTTACCAGTAAGGTCCAACCTAGATTTGCTTATTCTTCAAGAACCCTGCCCTGCTCCCACAATTATACAATGTATTTCTCAAGTTCAGTTTCCCAGGTTTCTGTGGCTTGTTGTGCTGATTGAATTTTCCCAAAGGAGTTGAATTTCAACATCTTAGCACATGTTATTTAGACACCATTAGAAACACACTGGTGAAATAGCTTAATACCTAGATTGGTCAAGTATCTGCTAAAATTCCACAACTAAAATGGCAACACAATGAGCACGGCACAGTAGGGAATTGAACCCCATCCCGGTAAACCAGGAGCTCCATGCCTGTGCCTTGGGTTTGTTTCTCTGTGTGTGCCCCATGTTTTCTAGAACGGCCCGTTATAGCACCACCAGGAGGCTGATCTTGGTGAAAACACATTCTTTCATATTTCTCCTCTAGATTCTGTCCCAAAATCCTTTAGATTGTTAAACATTATCTCTACATTCAAGTGATCAATGTTGGAGAATCTGTTTTGCACTCCGTCCATGCGTGTCTGTGTGTCCGTCCGTGTACAGTTCATCCCCGGCACCGTTAATAGGTAAAGTATGGCCTGTCTTGGTAGAAAGCCCGCCCACCACGTCAAGGTGCAGGCCGCGAGCGGGTACGCTATACCCCCACAAGGAGGGGAGGGGTTGGGGGAGGACACAGCACAGCACAGAACACATGGCGGCGCGCCAAGCCTTTGGATTTGCCGTTTTTGCCCAAGTTTTCTCTTAACACCCAGGGCATGTCGCCCTGGGTGCCATGCACCACACAGTTTCCCCACCCGGGGGCGAGGGCGCCACCAGCTGGCCGCCCTGGGAGCCCGCGCTCCAAGAGAGACAACTCATGGACTTAAATATTTGCTGGCGTGGCCCCAGCTCCAGCACACCCACTCTTAAATGCCCGCCGCCAGGCATTAAGCAGTGGCGTCCCGCGGCCTAAAGGCCGCCCGCCCCTGGGACAAATCATGGACTTTGAAAATATTCGCCTGCGCATGGCGCCAGCTCCACCACACCACCACCCTCGCTGGCGCCAGCACACCCCACTCTTAAACGCCCGCCGCCAGGCATTAAGCAGTGGCGTCCCGCGGCCTGAAGGCCGCCCGCCCCTGGGACATGTCATGGATTTGCGAAAATATTTGCCTGTCCACGGTCAACACCACCACCTGACCCACTCTTAAGCACCCGCCGCCGGGCACCAAGCAGTGGCGTCTCGCGGCCTCAAGGACCGATCACCCGCCCATGGACTCTTCAGACACTCGAAAAGAGTAGTTTAATGTCAGGGAGCTGCCGGGGGGCCTGCTCCACCACCACCGCTGGCGCCCGCACATCCACTCTTAAGCACCCGCCGCCGGGCGCTAAGCAGTGGTGTCCCGCGGCCCAAGGACCGCCCGCCCCTTGGGACAACTCGTGGACTTTGGGAGGGGGGGGGGGGGGGGGGACATACCGGACATCTCGCCACATCTCCAAGTCGCCGCAGCGAAACGTTGAGACTAATCATTTAATTCTTAGTAATGTATTATACAGGTAAAAGGCCTTATGGGTGAAAAGCGACTGCAGGTTGGCTATGATTGTTATTATTTACTGAATCGCAGTTGTTATGGAGACTTGTAAAAGGGCATGAGCTGAAGCCCCCTTTGATGTGTATGTGAGCACGTCCCTGGAATAGACTACTGCTAGCGCCGTGGAGCTGCTGCTTAAACATTGTATTTAGGATCGTGAAATAACACACCAGCAACGTTGTGGGGTGGTAGATAAAGTAATAAGCTACTATTTTTAGAGATATCGCAAAACATGTACATTTTTAAATTATAATATATTTTTATTTATCTATTTGTTTTGTTAACATAGTATCTCAAATGCTAGTTGTACATAGTAGTAGTTAAGGTTGAAGAAACCTGCCTGGTCATTGCAGGGTTCTAAACATAGTGTGCTGCCAGGTCAACACTATCGCTTTACAGTATAAAGAAACGCTGAGGAAGGCCTGGGCGCCGAAACGAAGTCTGTAGGGACTTTAAGCATCTACTCTTTTTACAACGGCTCCCTTGGTGGAAGTACGGCTGCTATGACGTAATAGCCGTAGCTGTCGAAATCGTTATGTCAAACAGCCGTCCGCAATGGCGACGGGTTACCATGGTGACGCGTCTATGCAGCGTGTGTCAAACAGGCGTTGTGGGCACTACGCTAGAGTGTAGTTTCTGCCACAGTAGATAGATAAATACTTTTATTAATTCCATCCGTGTGTGCGCATGTCCCTGTAGACTGAGAGAGGCAGAGCGGTGTGAGCGAGCCGAGGCAACAGTATGACAGCGTTGTGTTGTAAATACAACTGATGTAAAAGCTCACCATGCGTTGCATGAACGACCCAGTTCAACTTAACCCTGCTCTCATTTCCACATGGCACGGTCGGTAAAAAAAAAAAAAATAGAAAAAAAAAATAGACTTCTGCCTCTCGCAGAGGCAGAAGTCTTTTTGGGCTATATATGGGCTGGGCCTTAAAATGATTAATTGAGATCAATCAATTACAGAAACAATAATGCGATTAACAAAATTAACTCATTTTAATCACACAAATTTTGCACCGCAGGACAGATTTCAAGCGTCCAGTGAAACTATGAGAAGACAATCAGGGTAACCAATAAGGGCTGCCATTGATTCCAACTCCCACTGTCCTGTACTTCCATTGTTCCAAAATTACTAACGCTATCTTTAACCCCCTTCAACATAACACGTCGCAGTGTGGACAGTTTTGATTTAGAAAACCTCACTCACTATATACCAACGTGTTTTAATTTACCTATTTTTATTTGGAGTCAAATATACAGTAGGTATGTGATTATTTAAAACTTCAAAGTAATTAGATCATTAAAAAAAAATAGAGTTCCATATACATTATTTTTCCCGAACCTTAATTGTCTTCATTCGGTTGCTGCTTTGAGTTATGAAATAAAAGAAAATCCATTAACTTTATGCAAGTGTGGCTATTACCTTTTTACATTGATCTGCATGACTGGCGATGTACCGCCAAGGGAGAGACCGGCAAGTGTCTCGGACATCCGGACTGGATGCCAGAAGGTGGAAAGAGGAAGAGAGGGAGGCCAAAGACGTGGAGACAGACAGCCAAGGAGGACCTCGGAGAGATGGGTGTCAGCTAGCATGGAGCCCGAAGGGTGACCAGAGACCGGAGCAAATGGAGGAGACTCGTCTCCCAATGTTCCAATAGAAATTAGATTGATCTGCAAGAACCCGCAGCCATCAGCTGCTGAGAATATAAGCTGGACTCTGAGTAGAGTGCACCTACACCTAACGGTTCCATTGTTCCCCGGTTAAGATGTTATCATTTGTTTTCTTGGCATTTAGCCGATGGCCAAACTTGACACACCAACCGCACTCTGCAGCTGTTGTTGTACTGGTTCCACGTCGTCGGAGCAGAGGGTGATGTCATCCACATGGTCCATGTCTACCAGGACTACTGGGGATCCGGTTTCAACCTCATTGGAGTCAGAGTGAAGCAAAGATCCTGCTTTCGTCCACTGATGGTCTTCCTCAGTGTATACAAGGATGCGAAGTCCCCTACGGTGGAGTCCATAGTCTTTCATGGAAGGAAACGGACATGCACAGACCAGCCGTCTTCAAGTCTCCTTTTCCTTTGCCGTCTTCAAGTCTCCCTGTCCGTTTCCTTCCATGAAGCTACATCATAGCTTGGCTGTAGGACATCAAGTAAATAGGCCAGAGAATCGAAACAGCATTGGCGAAATTCTCCTGCTCAATGTAGATTGGTCATCTCTTGGGAGTGCATGCTGGCTATGACTTATCAGAGCCAGGATCAAGTATGTGTCATGATAAAGGATAAAGTCAGATAAAGTGCGAAAAGATTGAGTTATGTAATGGATGGCTGGCATCCCTCTTAGGGATAGGGTGAGAAGTTCAGTCGCATAGCGAGTACAGTTGCTGCTTCTTTGCTTGGAAAGGAGCCAGATTATGTGGTTCGGTTTGGGCAGCTTCTCAGGATGCCTCTCGAGTGTCCCCCTGGGGAGGCCCTCAGTGAACGTCCATGCGGAAGAGGCCGATGGGAAGCCTCAACGATGAGACAAAGGAATTATATCTCCCAGATCTTCCGGGAACAGCTCAGGATCCCCCAGAACTAAGTTGCTAATGTTGCTTTGGAGAGGGACGTCTGGAGTTCTCTGGTGGTTGAACCTCTTGACTCTTCATTGGCGACGGTGGTTAGGAATAGAGAGCTGCAGCATCATCTGTTGACGTGGTATTTGATTAGTCATTAATTGGGTTCCAACTTAAGATGGCAGGGGACTACTGCCGAACAAATTAATAAACCAAAAGCAAAGAGCCCTGGGCTCTGTGGCTGCTTGGCTGTAGATTGGCCTGGCTAAAGCCAGACTCATTCAGCTGTTTGCAAAAAAAAAAAAAAAAAAAAAAAAAAAAGGTCTGCAATAGCTCAATTGTAGAACCATTGGGGTGGCCAATCAGGGCACAGTATATAAACATATTTGAGTACAGTCTCCTGATTGGACACCCCAAGTTTCTTGAGTAGGAAATGGTTCTACAATTGAGCTATTGCAGACCAATCTGCTGACAGGCAATTTGGCAACAGCTGATTTGGTCTGGCTTTAGCCAGGCTACCTGCAGCCCACCTGATGGAGAGAAGAAGGGTTAGCAATGCAAGCCTTTTATAATGACACCTGGCCAGTGTCTGCCCCTCTGCCAATCGCCAGCCCTGCAATCCACTGCAAATGGAACTGGTTAAGCGGAGCCACACACACGCACGCACACACACGACTAGAGAGAGAGCACCCACATCCTTAAAGGCGCAGGAACCTGGAAGGAATGACATTGTTATTCTCCACTGAACCCATGTCGATGTGGCACACAGCAGCACACCATCTTCAGTGAAGTGGTCCTGTACCAGACTTTTTCACCTCCTGTTGAGGGAGAACACAATTCAACAGGTCTTTCAGTGAGGGATCGGGCTTACTGCTCCTTCACCAACTGTGCATGATAAATGGATCTAGGAAGGTTAGAGAGATATGCCGGGTCCTTCTGGCACTCCATTTCGCCTGCAGGCTGCTGCAGCTGAACAGACTGATCTGGGAAACACACACACACACACACACACACACACACACACACACACACACACACACACACACACACACACACACACACACACACACACACACACACACACACACACACACACACACACACACACACACACACACACACACACACACACACACACACGAACAGGAGTCAGACTTTAACAGGAAGAGCTGGTCTCACCCCCATGCACGCTTAACCCTCCAATTAGTTTGTGTACCGGGACGTGGAACACGGCCACTTCTATGCAGAAAGCTGTCCGAGTCTCCTCAGAAAATAAGGAAGACCAAATGACAAAATGAACGAATCAAGCTCCCTCATGTCACGCAGGATAGTAACTGGCACCTTCTCTCCCACCGCCAGTCACGGACACATGGCCTGTACTGTAGATAAGACACATGGCCTGTAGGCAAGAAAGACTCGTCAGGTTTTGACAACACAGTGGCAGTCATGGCAGACATTCTTGGAATCACAAGCAGCCGGTCCACCATTTTCCGAGTTCACATTTCCACTGGGTTTAGGAGGAACATTTTCTCCTCAATGACTTGGCCAGCTTCTCTGCCACCTCCAGACCCTCCAGCATAACCATGGTTGCCCCACCGCCCTTCAACCTCACTCGGTAGCCTTGAGATAAAGACAGACAAGAGAAAAATGGTCATTATAACATTTGATGTAATACCATGTTTAAATTATACCATGTTTAAACTATATTCCAAATTTGATATTTTCTTTGGGGGGAAAAATGAATATTCCAAATGAATTACTATTCCAAATTAATAATCAAGACTGATTTCATTTAATTGTTTCATCCGAATGATGAAACACATGCACGCACACGTCTCCACAAACGCACTACAAGTTTGTAATAGTTAGGGTACCTGAAATGACGCACAAAAAGATTAGACCAACCTATGTATTTTTTAATTATTTTCCGTCTGTGCAAAGTACTGTGATTAATGACTGTGCCCAACTAACTAACTAACTAACTAAACTAAACCACCTAAGCCTACTTCCCCCGAGATACCGCGAAGTGAAGGCCAGGACGCACTGGACCACAGCCGAGCCATACGTGGGTAATCCAGGTTCATCGCAGATCCGTTGGAGGAGGTACTGTCCCGCAGCCAGAACTTTGGTATGACCCGCACCACGCAACCCGACCTGCCCATCATGGCCTGCCCTCACACTCCACTTAAAGTACCCCAGGGTGCTTCTAACCTTGTCACCTTGTGCCACCTTACACCCCTGCGCACACTCACACGTGCACACACACACACAACCCCGACACCCACGTCTTACATACTCACACCCATCTTAGGCCCATCACAATTATTATAAAAGTATTTGAGATAACCCCCTGTTGGGATAACAGTCCTGATCGTTTCCAAGATGGAAAGGTCGTGGAAGTCGCAGATCTACGAGCTCAAAACCTGGTTTGATGTCGTAGGTCCAGTACTCTCACTATTACGTCGTACTAAAGAACATTAGTGTGACGCAATTGTGTTAAGTTATTCAAGGAACATTCGTTACAAGGCAAGAGTCCTAATTGAGACGGGCCTAAGGGCTTACCTCCATAATGTACCTCTGCTGAGGTACATTTGTTGATCCCAGACAAGGATAGGTGCCCCTACCATCGTCCGGACGGGGGGGACCCTCCAGGGCCTCAACCCGACCCCCGAAATACCAAATACCTTCCAAGACCAGTCAGAGATACCTGAAGAAAAAAAAACATACAAAATATAAATACTCAGCATCATAAAAACACCATATCAAAACACCATATCACATAGACACCCCCCCCATATTGGCATATGGACACATATGCCAATTATGAAAATTGCAAGCATCCAGCAGTGTCTACAGGTGCTGGTCAACGAATTAGAATAATTTGAAATAGTGCATTCATTAAATTCTTTGAATGCATTTCTTGTGCAGAAAGCAAATCAGGTGTTCACCAGAACCTGTCCTACTTGTTAGAGTAATCACAGAACTGTTACCTGTAAAAAAAAAAAAATTGCTCAGCTGAGCTTTCCAAAAGGCCCATTTAGGCCATTTAACTGTGACACTGTTGTTTCATTGAATTAGAATAATGGAGAAACCGTTTCATTGAATTAGAATAATTTTTATTATAATTAGAGTCATCACTTTCACAGTATTTTGTGGCTGCCCCCTTGGCTTGTATGACTGCCCGAAGTCTCCGTGCAGGGGTTGACATTAAGGTCTCCGAGGCACTTGCCCATCGGGCAAGTGCAAATCAGGTTCTACTTGTCCTCAGGTCATGGTCACTTGCCCCCCCAAAATATAGTGTAAATTTTGCTTTTAAGTTTACTTCCTACTTGGGTGCTTTCAACAGGTGGTCCCTGAGAGGGTTCCAGGTGGTCCCCAGCTAAGTTGGTTAACCAGATGTAACTCTTGAGAGCGTAAAAATGAAACCAAATGGACCCGCAAGGGTCCATTTGGTTTCATTTTTACGCTCTCAAGAGTTAAAATTCATCATCTTAATTAGCCCATAGTGGTCACAGACCTAGTGGTCCCTGACCCCAGCAAAATGATAGTTTGGAACCAAATGGACCTGGGAGAGAGATAGGTAGAGATAGCTAGAAAGCAGGGAAAGACACAGAGGCAGAGTGCAATGACTGCCTTCAAGACAAATTTATCTTGTGTTGTGTTATAGTGCACGAAGTTGCACACTTGCCCGATCGGGCAACCAGGTAGCAGTCTTCACTTGCCCCACCATTTTTTTTTACTTGCCCCGGGCAAGCGGGCAAGTGTTAGTGTCAAGCCCTGTCCGTGGCATCGATTTGAAGAATAGCTATCTCTACCTATCTCTCTCCCAGGTCCATTTGGTTCCAAACTCTCATTTTGCTGGGGTCAGGGACCCCTAATTAAGATGATGGGTAATTAAGATGATGAATTTTAGCTCTTGAGAGCGTAAAAATGAAACCAAATGCACCCGCAAGGGTCCATTTGGTTTCATTTTTTACGCTCTCAAGAGTTACATCTGGTTAACCAACTTAGCTGGGGACCACCTGGAACCCTCTCAGGGACCACCAGTGGTCCCTGGACCACCTGTTGAAAGCACCCAAGTAGGAAGTAAACTTAAAAGCAAAATTTACAATATATTTTTGGAGGGCAAGTGACCATGACCTGAGGACAAGTAGAACCTGATTTGCACTTGCCCGATGGGCAAGTGCCTCGGAGACCTTAGTGTCAACCCCTGCACGGAGACTTCGGGCAGTCATACAAGCCAAGGGGGCAGCCACAAAATACTGTGAAAGTGATGATTCTAATTATAATAAAAATTATTCTAATTCAATGAAACGGTTTCTCCATTATTCTAATTCAATGAAACAACAGTGTCACAGTTAAATGGCCTAAAACGGCCTTTTGGAAAGCTCAGCTGAGCAATTTTTTTTTTACAGGTAACAGTTCTGTGATTACTCTAACAAGTAGGACAGGTGCGGTGAACACCTGATTTGCTTTCTGCACAAGAAATGCATTCAAAGAATTTAACGATTGCACTATTTCAAATTATTCTAATTCGTTGACCAGCACCTGTACATGCAAGCGATCCCTACTCAATATTTCTAACACACAACCTGTACTCAACTTGTCTGGGTTCACTTTGGAGCTCTAAGGGGCTGACAAGTAGACTACATAGCTGCACCCTTAAAGAAATTAGAGGAAATGTGATATTTCCCCTTATCCTATAAAGGCCTGACCCAAGTTTTTTTTGAAGAAACTTCAAATATGTATTTAACAGCTGCAAAACAATTTAATTGTTGCATACCGTACATACAGTACAGTACAGGATTCAATAATGGATTCCCAGCCTGAATGGGTTACCCCATTTTGTCCTGACACTAGATTGTAGTTTCTGACGCTAGATTCTAGTTTCTGAATCTAGCATCAAAGATTTGCACCACACTTTCATGACCTACAAGCTCATAGCGTGCCACTGGACTGGCTGTATTTAGTGAACAGGGCTTGCGTAACTCTTGTCTTACTCTATAGCTCTGCTTTTTTTTTTTTTTTACAGCAGTCACATTGTAATCCAGGTACGTACCACGCAGGGGGCTTCAGTCAGGTGGTTGTAGATAGCTGGTATGAACAGAGCATCGTATCTCCGTTGGCACCCAGAAATAGACCCTGAGTAGATACCAGCCATCTGATGATCCAGCCCATGATGATCTCCTGACGATCCAGCCCATGATGATCTTCTGATGATCTAGCCCATCATGATCTTCTGATGATCCAGCCCATCGTGATCTTCTGATGATCCAGCCCATCGTGATCTTCTGATCATCCAGCCCATCGTGATCTTCTGATCATCCAGCCCATCGTGATCTTCTGATCATCCAGCCCATCGTGATCTTCTGATCATCCAGCCCATCATGATCTTCTGATGATCCAGCCCATCGTGATCTTCTGATGATCCAGCCCATCGTGATCTTCTGATCATCCAGCCCATCGTGATCTTCTGATCATCCAGCCCATCGTGATCTTCTGATCATCCAGCCCATCGTGATCTTCTGATCATCCAGCCCATCATGATCTTCTGATGATCCAGCCCATCAGGAGGCAGGTGTAATTAAGGGCCGCGTGATCCGCGACGAGCCTCTACGAGACCCGGCATCACACGCACTGAAGTCGACCTAGTGCAATCCGCGACGAGCCTCTACGAGACCCGGCATCACGCGCACCTTCCGTGATCCGCGACGAACCTCTACGAGATCCGGCATCATCTGCACGGAAGGGTCCTTCCGGGCGTAACCCGAGGGAGGGAGCCGATCTAGCCCATCTCCCTCAGGCAGGGACACCCCACACACCTGTCCTGTCTGGGTTCTCTCCGTCTCGTTCGTCCTCAGGCAAGTCTTCCATCGTCAGTCAGGTCATCTAGGTTCTTCATCCATCCATCCAGTCAGGTCATCCAGGTTCTTCATCCATCCATCCATCCATCCAGTCAGGTCATCTAGGTTCTTCATCCATCCATCCGGTCAGGTCATCCAGGTTCTTCATCCATCCATCCAGTCGGGTCATCCAGGTTCTTCATCCATCCATCCATCCAGTCAGGTCATCCAGGTTCTTCATCCATCCATCCAGTCGGGTCATCCAGGTTCTTCATCCATCCATCCAGTCAGGTCATCCAGGTTCTTCATCCATCCATCCATCCATCCATCCATCCAGTCGGGTCATCCAGGTTCTTCATCCATCCATCCAGTCGGGTCATCCAGGTTCTTCATCCATCCATCCAGTCGGGTCATCCAGGTTCTTCATCCATCCATCCAGTCAGGTCATCCAGGTTCTTCATCCATCCATCCATCCAGTCAGGTCATCTAGGTTCTTCATCCATCCATCCATCCAGTCAGGTCATCTAGGTTCTTCATCCATCCAGTCAGGTCACCCAGGTTCTTCATCCATCCAGCCAGGTCATTCAGGTTCTCCATTCATCCGGTCAGGTCATCTTGGTTCAGCTCACTGGTGTTCTGCACTCCTGCATCCTTCTTCAGCACATCATGTTAGTATGGGATGTCCTCACGACCGGTGCCCATGTGTTGGTTCCCACAACACCAGTCTGCTGGCTGGCAGCTTCTGATGTCTTTTTGCAGTGCTCTGCAAGTCACATTCTCCTGGCTGCCATCCGTCCACCGTCGTTCTGAGGAGGATTACAGAAAAGGAGAATAGAAAATAAATAAAATGACGTGTGCACATCTGTGCATGTGTGTGTTAGGGCATCATCAACAACAACAAAAAATGTATCGATTTCCACAAGTCGACTCCCACCAGCTGAGTTGATTTTTTATTATTTTTTTGCAAGCAGAACATTTACCTTTGTTTTCCCAATTATGTGTGCATATGTACAGAATTCAAACTGTAATATTGGCTATTGTCACAGACAGAAGTAATTCTTTCCTTTGCAACTGTATCGGAGTTCAGCCTCAAAGGGATAGTCCGGATTTTTTTAAGTTAAGCTGTATGAAATACTAAGTCTTGCCATTAATATAGTGGTGTGAACTGTATTAATTGATTTCCAGAGTCCCATGGTGGGAGTTCTGCTCTGGTTTTGGTGAAATATGAAGTAGTTCTTGTCATTTTGGGGGGTCACTGGGGGCCACGCAGTGAAAGTAAATGAATCCAAAAACTTGCTTTATGTTGTTGACCTATTTCTGCATAGCTTTTATTCTTGTTCAGAATAAAAGCCTGCATGCATCCATCTCATTGACTTGCTGTTACATTATTTATATTATATATTTATATATATTTGACTAAATAGACGTTTTGCACTACAACTTTGACATGATATGAAAGTAGAGGACTATATGACACCACACGTCTTTGGGATTATTTAATGGGTAAGTAAATGGGGAATAATAAGGGCGAAAAGAGCGCCCACAATTAAATGTAACAGCAAGTCAATCGGACGGATGCATGGCTTTTATTCTGAACAAGAATAAAAGCCATGCAGGGCTAGTTGTTGACCTATGTCTAAAATATTATCCTTCGTTCATTATCACAGGGAACTATGTATTTTGTGTCCATATCACTACGCCCAAAATGTAGTTCCATATGTGATAGGGGTCAAAAATGAACGAAAGAGGTCCTAATATTTTAGAAATAATCATAATAACAATACAAATTATGTTTAACTTACCGTACTTTTTCTGTGTGGCCCCAGGGACCCACACAAAATGACAGGAACTACTTAATATATTAACCAAAACCAAAGCAGGACTCCTACCATGGGACTCTGGCAATCAATTAATACAGTTAAAACCACTAAATGGACAGCATTTCATACAACTTAAGTTAAAAAAAAATCCAGACTATCCCTTTAATTCATAAACCAACTGACTGCAGCTGCTCTCCTTGATCTCTGAAGAAATCCATTAACATGGTGAAAACACATCTTGATGATGTCATCAAGATTTATTGATGCATTTCTCCATGTTAATGATGTTTTCAGATCTCGATTTTTAGGTAATACATACAGAATTATAAAGAACTTTTTCACCAGTTGTCCCTGAGAGGGGTCCTTCCAGGTGGTCCCCAGCTAAGTCGTTTAACCAGATGTAACTCTTGAGAACGTAAAAATGAAACCAAATGGACCCTGGCGGGTCCATTTGGTTTCATTTTTACACTCTCAAGAGTTAAAATATTCATCATGTGAACTAGTCCAAATATGCACTTATAGAAGAGTAAATAATGGCCGTGGAGAGAAACAAAAGAAATCTTTAGTTTTGGGGTCTGTGTGGGGTTAAAATGTTCTCAAATGGTGGCCAGTGCCTCAAATGCTGAATAAATGGTGGGCCCTGGGATAAAAAAAAAAAAAAAAAAAAAAAAAGTTGAAAAACCCCTGAACTAAAAAAAAAAACAGTCACACTGACCTGAGGTGAATCTCTACCAGGCTGGAGGTTTTCCTTCCACATGCTGCTTTTGGGTAGTTTTTCCACCAGCCTGTATCAACACTGCTTTACTCTGTCCATGTCAATCTTAATAGTATCGAAGATGTCAATGAATAAATGTTACACGGCGAGTTGTTTAATTAATATTAAAACAAACAGCTTTAATCCTTCTAACAAACACTGGCAGCAGCCGCGTCGCTAGGTGCGGGTGAGTCTGAGAAAGTCGGCGTGGTCGACCACACGCCCTTTTTTATGAATCCCACCGCAGCTCAAGGCAAACCCCGCCCCCCCGCTCAGAACGCTCTGCCCCCAGAGCCATCTAAAAGGCAGAGTTCTGACAACTCCGTTCACCTCACTTCATGGGGCCAGAGCGATCTAGTATAAGAGTTGCGACATATTTGTGGGGTCAGAAAACAGCCTGGTCACACACGTGGTTCATGTAGGCTACTCATTGCATGGAAGGAAAAAAACAGCCACTAGATGGAAACCATTACACACAATGACACACATAACAATTAGTTATTACTCATTGGGTTGGCTTGCTTGAAAATTGAAATTTAGTTGTTTATTTTCAATAGTGTGAAGTATAAAATAGGGTAAATCCTTCAACTGCAGATAAACAGGGAACAATAGAAAGTGTGGTTTGATATGTAAAAAAAAAAACAGCTCCCGTAGGATTTTTGTGCTAAAATTGATTTTTTTGCAGATCTTAGTTCTATAGGGTCCAAACTAAGAAAAAATTAGGGGGTGCAAATTTTCCCGCCCCCCGACCCATTTCTGGGGGGGTCATCTATTTGGGACCTCCCAGAACAGTATGCTCGCCAGTTAATGTCCAATTTTCACAATATTAGAATTGTTTTATATGTTTTAAATCATTCTAGGATCATTTATTAAACTTCTAAAGTAGTCAGAAGAATGTTTTCTGACTTGGTAGGGGTGTTTCCTCGCTTGGGACCTCCCGGACTGACCATTTTATTTATTTTATTATTTAATTACCATATTTGACTAAATATGCAAATTATCTAACTAAATATGTGAAATACAACAATGTACATTGCAGAAATGGATTCTACAGGCAAAAATACATAAGGATCAACTGGGAAAAGTTTGATATAGCCTTTTATGACTTTATTGTAGTTTTTCCTGTTACTGTATATGCACACGTGTCAAGGACTTTGACACATGTGCATATACAGTAACAGGGAAAATGATTTAACTATTTAATAAAATGCTTTTTTACCAAGCTTTTCATAGTTGATCCTTATGTGTGTGTTTTCCTGTAGGATTTATTTATGCAATGCACATTTTTGTATTGCGTATAATTAATTAGATAATTAGCATATTTTACACATGGGCGGAAATAACAAAATGGCTGTATCAAACTTACTTTTCTTCGATGATCATTATGCATTTTGCCATGTAAAATCCATTTCTGCAATGTAACTTTTTGTATTGTGCATACTTTTCGACACATGGGCAGAAACAACAGGGAAAACCCCATAACAAATTGATAAAGGGCATTGCCAAAGCTTTCTCAGTGTATTGTTGTATTTTGCCCTGTGAATATATTTTTCCCAGGTACATTTTTGTATTGCGTATAATTGATGATAATTAGCATATTTGACACAGAAATAACAGGGAAATGCCTCACAAATATGCGGCAATGGTTTCAAACTGGTGGGTAGATGCAGGAGCGATCACAGAGGGATCAGTGTACAAGCTACAGAAGGCTGTCACTACTGTGCAATGAGCCCTTCACTAAGTCCCTCCCCAATCTGTCCTTGCCCAATAGGCATGTTAGTAGAGGAAAGCTTGACCAGCATAGCAACAGTTGCTAAACTATTTGGATTGGCATTGGACAGAGACTAAACCCCACCCCAAAGGGTGTGGTTTGGAAAAAGGCTCATTAGACTGTATAGACAGTCATTTGAGGCATTGTTACGACACAGAATCCAGACAATGGGAGATGTATCACTTCTTTGGAGCAGATTTCTTTCATTCATTGGAATTCTGACAAGAATTCAAACAGCCTTCAGCTGGTCTTACTCTTGCACCATGCTATCCAGGTGGCCAGTGTAGTGTAAGATACAATACTATACTTGACTGTACTGTATATACAGTATGGTATAAAGCACACTATGTTACAGTACAGTATGTTACATTACACTACAGTACAGTACAGCCTGCTGCAGTACAGTAGAATACAGTAAGGTACAGAACAGTCTGCTGCAGTCGAACATGATACAGTACAGCATTAGACAGTATATTAGTGCAATAGTACAGTGCATTAGAGTATGGTCAGGCCACCTGGATGACTAGAGTGAGACCAGCCAAAGGCCATTCGAATTCTAGTCTTGATAACATGTGATCTCCCATCGTCTGGATTGTGTATCTTAACATTTCCTCAAATTACTGTATGTGCAGTCCAATTGCACAGAAGTAGTGACAGCATTCTGCAGCTACGCTTGATCCCTCTGTGATCGCTCCTGCATCTACCCAGATACTCAAATATGATAATTATCATTAATTATACACAATAAATTAGACATGTACATGGCAGAAATAGATTCTACAGGACAAAATACATAACAATCGACTGAGAAAGGTTTGGCAATGTCCTTATCAATGTCCTTATCAATTTGTTATAGGGTTTTCCCTGTTTTTTTTTTTTTTGTTTTTTTTTTTCCGCCCATGTGTCAAAATGCTAATTATCTCATTAAGTATGCAGAATACAAAAATGTACATTGCAGAAATGGATTTTACATGGCAAAATACGTAATGATCAGCTAAGAAAACTTTGATACAGCCTTTCATCATTTTGTTATAGGGGTTTCCCTGTTTTTTTCCGCACATGTGTAAAATATGCTAATTAACTCATTAATTATACACAATACAAAAATGTGCATTGCAGAAATAAATCCTACAGGAAAACATACTGTACATAAGGATCAACTGCAAAAAGCTTGGTGAAAAGCATTTTATTGAATAGTTATATCATTTTCCCTGTTATATGCACGTGTCAAAGTACTTGACACGTGTGTGTATATAACAAAAAAATAATAATAGATTCATACAAGGCTATACTAAACTTTTCTCAGTTGATCCTTATGTATTTTTTTCTTGTAGAATCAGTTTCTGCAATGTACATTTTTGTATTTTGTATTCCACATAATTATTAAGTTATTTTGTGTACTTAGTCAAATATGGTAATTATCTCATTAAAATGGTCAGTCCGGGAGGCCCCAAGTGAGGAAACACCCCTACCAAAAGTCAGAAAATATTCTTCTGACCACTTTGGAAGTTTAAGAAATCATCTCAGAATTATTTAAAACATATATATATATATATATATATATATATATATATATATATATATATATATATATATATATATATATATATATATATATATATATATATATATATATATATATATATATATATATATATATATATATATACACTGACACCGCGTGGTGTCATCAAACGTTGGCTCTGCCCCCGTAGGGTAAAGAAAATGTTGCTCTCGACTGCAGTATTATGCACGGCGATTTCAAAATGGAATATTTCACTCAATATGTTGTTTTAAGCTGTTTACAATGTCTTATCTTGATCCACTACTGCTCGTGGACATGGCACAATATCTTAACAAGTTAAACAACATCGGAATAGATAGCTGTCCGTATGTTATTAAAGGGGAAGACCACTGATTTTCAACACTGAACTATGTTGTTAATATGTGTTAAGGACTGGACTGGACATTTATCTGGTCGAGTTGCCTGGTGAGAAACAACTTTAGGCTAAATTTTCTATATCTATGATGAATTAAAGTTACCATAATGTTAAACACCAAGGGCCAGTACTGACTTAGTTTTGTTCATAGAGCTCATCTTTAATAAATTACAAGCACCATGTTCTACACACTATATGAACACTGTTGGTATTTTAATGTAGAGTATTTTTTACCCACATGGCTTTGTTTATTGGTGTCATTATCTTATTATACTATAGTCTACTGTTTTGTGGCCATGTGTACCTGTGTCACCACCTCTTTGGTAGTTACTAACACCTAGAACACGTTTTTAATTACAGTAGACTGCTGAAGATCATAATATGCAGAGAAATGGGTTGTTTGTCATATGCAATTTATGCTCATCTCTTTCTATATACTTTTTAACTGCAATAATGAGCATGCACAACTAAGTTTCTCCACCTACCTTAATTGTACTGTGATGTGACGATATACTGCTGAATAAAAGGATTAGAATTATGAATATGTGCCATATTATCATGCAGGTGTCTATTCAAAAGGCACTATGGAGAACTGGAGGTCCCTGGATGCCAGACATTTCTGAGTGGATATGTGGGGGTTGGATACCCACCTCGCAGACTCCATCTCAGCCCATAGCACTTGTAATACATATCAACCCACAGTACTTGCAGCAGTGACTTATATACAAAGTCTAGTGCTTACATTGTACAGTATATTGCAAATTCTGCTTAAATTGTAAACTTTTGTTGTTTTCCATAAACTAACACCAGGCACTGAAAACGTTTTAATGCATTGTAAAGTCAAACCATCATGGAGAACCACTAGAAGCCCCCACTGCACCTGGGTTTCTGGCTTGCTGTGCAAAGAGATGGTGTTATACTTACAGTACATTGTGACCGCAAGACAGGATGAACTTGGATGCAGTTAATACAGAGACCGTGTTTTATTAAATAAAAAACATTATAAAATAGTATGATTATATATTTAGTGATATGAAAATGTATCTCTATTGTATAATGACATACTCAACATAGGAAAGTCAGGCTGACAGTGGTTAAAGGTAGGGGAAGTGATTTGAAATTCATGGTGTAGTACCAGCCTGGTGCACTAGGGGCCCCCAACAGTAGCTACACTATGTGAACCTGCTGCTCGCTCCTGATTGGAGGAGAATTGGTGGCAACCTGGGGAACTTTTATTAGCTCCTCTGCTAACGTGGGGGAGGGGGAAACTCCATATGTGGTTTCCACACCTTATAATAGAGCATTTTAACAGAAAAAAATTTTTTTTGGGTGATATCTGACAAAAGTGAAATCACTTCCCCTACCTTTTAAATAGTCAAAACTATGAAACCACATATCTCAATAAAGAATACAATACGCATTGTTGCATTATGCATTTGATGATTTGTGTTTTTAAAAAACGTTGGTGAATCATGCTCCCATGCAGCTGCGGTACTATGCAAAGTAAAGTAGAGGCTTGTATTAGACTGGATCTCCTCATGAAGCTGTTTCAACAACGTCTCAATATTACACCATCTTGAAGACTGACTGGGGCTAATTCTTCAGGTTGTGCTTGATGCTCTGGAGAAGGCACTGGTGTTGCTTCCGGGGCTACTGGAGTGACAGCTTTAGGCTGAGATTGTTGAGACTGCTGTGTCTTCTTGTGGTTCACCCTTAAACATTTGATGCAGCTGATGATTGTGATTTTGGGAGATTTTTCAGGAAACATGAGGGGTATGTAGTCTGGATGTGTTTCGTCCTCATGTTCAACCCTACAGAAAGACATGGTGGTAATTAATACTTCTATACTACTACACAAGCTAAATTTAAACACATCTCAAATCCAAATTATTTTACATTTAAACGTGCTTGAGAAAGAAATGCCATTATTAGTTCCAAAATGTTCTTAGTATTAAAAAAGCTTTTTGACTTCCTGTGTGAATAATATAACAAAATTATATGACTTGACATTTGGTCTGAGTCCATTTGGTCCCATTTGTACACCCTCTGATTGGCACCGATTTTACAGTATAACTTGCTGGTCCCAGGGTTCACTTAAATAGACTAATGCATGTCAGGCTGGGGGTCCTTGTTGTGAAAAAAGTTTGGGGACCACTGATTTAAGCCATTGTTAAAGGGGAAACCCCATTTTCAACATTTTAATGTCATTAATATACATTACAGATGTTGTGTGGACATGATAAAGAAAAGGTTCCCCCAATTCTAAAAATGGAGGTCTGAAAGAAATCATTAACATGGTGAAATACATCTGATGACATCCATCATAAAGATGTATTTCATCATGTTAATGATTTTTTTCCTGAGAGGGTGCGAATGGTAGCCTACACATTTGTATCCTCTCAGGATACTTTTGAAAATGGGTAGAATTCCCCTTTAAGTCCTCTGTTGAAGACGATATGTTGCGTTGTGGGTAAAGCTGAGCTAAATATAAACAAACGGCACTTAAACTAAACAAGATCTATGTATTAATAATCACGAGGTCAATAACACTATATTTTCCACATTGTTATACAGTTACAACAACTTGGTAACCTTCAATATTTGCGTTCACTAACTTACCAGTAACAAAGTGGAGACTGCAGATGTAAACAGGCTTTGTAGTAGGGCTCCACAGCCTTCCGAATCTACACATTCTCATGCCTAAAAGGCAAAACTTGCCTTTTATCCAGACCATGGATAAAAGGCCCATGTCGCCTTCTGAGACCCTCATAAAAGGACTTATATGCCTTTTCTCTAAAAAGGCGTTCCGTGCCTTTTCCGTCAGAAGGCACAATGTGGTTAGTGATTAATCGGCAACACCTGGGGTATGAAGGAGCGCTTGTTTTATCTGCCGGCTACTACTAGTAGGGCGGGGCGAAGGAAGTTTTACTGAGGTTATGGTTAGGGTTAGGTTAGGTTTAGGCATAGGTTTACTGAGGTTAAGTTTAGGGTTAGGATTAGGTATAGGCATAGCTTAGGTTTACTGGGGTTATGTTTAGGGTTAGAGTTAGGTTAGGGTGAGAGTTAGACGGTGCTTTATGCGGTAACTAACCCTAAACATAACCTCAGTAAAACTATGCTTCGCCCCGCCCTACTAGTAGTAGCCGGCAGATAAAACAAGCGCTCCTTCATACCCCAGGTGTTGCCAATAAATCACTAACCACATTGTGCCTTCTGACGGAAAAGGCACGGAACGCCTTTTTAGAGAAAAGGCATATAAGTCCTTTTACGAGGGTCTCAGAAGGCGACATGGTCCTTTTATCCATGGTCTGGATAAAAGGCAAGTTTTGCCTTTTAGGCATGAGGATGTGTTGTCCGAATTCATCCTCTCAGCGGATGGTTTGAAGCTATTTTGTCCTTCTAACTGTATGTTACTTTTGATGGCAAACGTATAAATATTAATTCAGGATTTTTTTGTTATTGGTTTTGCAAAAGGTAAAACAGCAGTCGGCATTGCACTATCTGCATCATCGCGCATTGATATCTAATGGAGACGAAGCCAAAGTTTACCCCACGCCAGAAACCGGAAGTGCGTTCCTGTCTTAAGCGGTGTCGATGTATATATATATATATAAATTTTCCCGGGGGGCGGGAAAATTTGCACCCCCTCATTTTTCCATAGTTTGGACCCTATCGAACCAAGATCTGCAAAAAAATCAATTTTAGCACAAAAATCCTACGGAAATACATATCACACCACACTATACAGGTCCTGGAATAACCATGCCCGGTACTGCAATGTACGGTGCATGATGATATTCAATAGAACCCATAATGTAAATGATATGCAATAGAATTCATAATGTAACTCAGTAAATGATGTTCAATAGAACTCATAATGTAACTCAGTAAATGATGTTCAATAGAACTCATAATGTAACTCAGTAAATGATGTTCAATAGAACTCATAATGTAACTCAGTAAATGATGTTCAATAGAACTCATAATGTAACTCAGTAAATGATGTTCAATAGAACTCATAATGTAACTCAGTAAATGATGTTCAATAGAACTCATAATGTAACTCAGTGAATGATGTTCAATAGAATTCATAATGTAACTCAGTAAATGATGTTCAATAGAACTCATAATGTAACTCAGTAAATGATGTTCAATAGAACTCATTGTAATGGTTGTTCAACAGGATGCTGATGGCAGACCAATGAGGATGCTCAAAGAGGTGAGATTTGTTTTGTCCTTGTACAGTTTGAGAGGATGGTGTTTTTTGTTTTGTATTGTTTTAATTGCAAAAAGCCAAAATGAAAAAAGTGCATCCAAACATATCTGCTAATCATTAATATATGAGTTTGTGTTCAGTAACAGTGCTAAATAGCTCTATATTGTGGCAGTAATCATTATTGCTATAGAGTGTGTGGTAAATTATAAGAACCCACATTATAATATATAGTTAATTTATAGTATTGGTAAGCTCAAAAGTCTACATAGCGTATTCAGTTGGAATCAGACGGTTAAAGTCCAATCAACTTAAGCATCCTATGTTGAAGGAGAAGTGGATCAAAGTCTAAAGCACACATGCTCACATGAGTCATTGATTATCCTCAGAGTAGAAGGGTCAAATAGCTTTGTATGCAGACTGGGCCTAGAAACAGTCCTCTCCCTTTATTATATATATATATATATATATATATATATATATATATTAGGGCTGGGACTTTAACTGATTAATTGAGATTAATTAATCACAGAAACAATAACGCGATTTTAATTGCCACACAAACCCAAAAACTAAAGATTTCTTTTGCTTTTGTCCACAATTCCAGGCTGGATTTCAGAAACAACGTCACAGTCAAACATACAGATCAAAATGACCATTAATCTTCTACATTCTCTAGTTGCGTAGACTTGGACTGATTCAGATGGTGAATATTTTAACTCTTGAGAGTGTAAACATGAAACCAAATGGACCCGCGAGGGTCCATTTGGTTTCATGTTTACGCTCTCAAAGAGTTACATCTGGTTAACCAACTTTTGATCTGGTTAACCAAATTTTGATCTGGTTAACCAACTTGCAGTGTCGACACAGTTTTGATTTAGAAAAACTCACATCCTACACGAGCCTGTTTTAATTGACAAAAAAAATTCTTCTTGGGTCAAATATTGATATGTGATTAATTGAGATTAATTAATTACAAAGCTTCAAATTAATTAGATCAAAATTTTTAATCGAGTCCCACCCCTAAAAAATATATATATTATATACACACACACAGTGTTGGGGAATATTACTTAGGAAAGTAATATACTACTTATTACTTATTACCCCTTTAGAAAAGTAATAATATTACACTACTTATTACTTGGATGCAAAAGTAACATGTAGTATATTACATATTACTTTTTTATATTACTTTTGCACCCAGATCCCTGAAAAAAGGAAATTAGCTACAACTACACAATCTGTCAGCTTCTTTTAGAGCTGAATCTAAAGAAGAAGAATAACAAGAGTCACCAATCAGCCAAACATCAATTGGGTGACTGTTGCCCCCACCACCGACTACGGATAAACAGGTGAAGATGGATGGATGTATTTAGATAAATGTATTTAGATGAATGAATACAGACATCCCACCCTGGAAAAAAAATACTAAAATATATTAATATTTATATGCCACACATGATTAACATATAACCTACCATAGATTACATAGTTGCAGTAGGCTGTTATTTCAGTCAGTGGATTGTTATTTGATGTTTTTGTACGTCTGCCTAATAAAAAGACGCTGCTCTTTTTTTCCCCGATAAGTGGCATTAGCTCATCTCCCTTCACCAACGCAATACTGCTGAACGCAGCAGCATGACAAAAGTAACGAAGTAATATTAGTAGAAGTAACTGTAATATTATTACTATTTTCTAGGAGGTAGTGTCGTTACACTACTCGTTACCTGAAAAAGTAGTAATATTACTCGTTACTCGTTACCCCCAACTATATATACTGTATATATAGGGATGTATATGTGTATGTATGTACATGTATATAATATATGCATGTACATTTTTATAAGAGCACCCGAGTTAATTTCTTCATCAGTTCATCTCTGCCATTACAGTTCAGCAGAAGAGTGGTCCGAGAGGTGACTCTGAGAAACTGAAGGCTGCATCTCCAAAGCAACGTCCAGGTGAGTTTCATGGAATGATTTGAAACCATACATTATAGGAGAATTCCACACCAAAAACACATTGGGCATCCATCTACCTTGATTCCTGTGACATGATACATAATGTCCTTGATTTTTGTCACAGATGCCCCATTTTCAATGAAACATATTATGTTTCATTGTGTTTAGCCTAGGTTCAAAAATACACATTCACATTTACACATACATAGAGTTCACAGGTCAGTTGATTAACAGTTGTGTAAACCTGTTTTCCCTACACCCACAAGACAATCACAAACATATGATGGTTGCTTGGTCTCGTGACCCAACCTGAGTAATTAACATACAGCTGATTAATCAATGGTCTTTGTCTAAAGGTGAAGTCGAGACCTTCAGCCGTGACACACACACACACACACACACACACACACACACACACACACACACACACACACACACACACACACACACACACACACACACACACACACACACACACACACACACACACACGTGCAAAATCAAAATCAACTGCCTATTAAAATTAAAAGTATTGTTTTCTACTGTATACTTTATGAACCACTGTGTTTTAGAATACATTTAATTCACTTTAATATATCATATTAATGTATTCATACATCTCATTATAAACACCAGCAGATAAATAGTTAAAATATTAATAACTGTCATTTTGTTCTGTAAATAAATCACTGTTGATGTTCAATGTTTCACAATGAATTCAGATTATTTTATTTCATTGTAATGTGTTATTGGTGTCACTCAGGGATGAGATTCAAAAAAGCAAATATAAATAAAATGTTGAGATCCACTTTGACCTTTTTTCCCTCCTATGTGCTTAAATGTTCAAACATAGATGTTTTATTTATCATTATTAATTGATTTATTATGAACATAATGACATATTGTAATTATTATCATTATCATTGTTATTATTATTACCCAAACAGTACCATGTTTGATTGCTTACAATGTTCATGAAGTCAAACAATACAAGGTTTTCATAATGCAATATTCACCACAGCTGCTTGAGAGCTGATTTGTGTGTGAATTATATCCATATAGAGTTCTGCAGAGCCATTTAGAGGAAGAGTTGTCAGTTGTGACACCAATCGTAAAGAGAACAGCCCAGTTATGTGGTTCAGGCAGAGCCTAAATACTGACTAACTGGAGCTGAAATGCATTGTTTTCAATAGGTTTGGGAGTGAACAGGAGTGTCAGAACTCTGCCTCTAGATGGCTCTGGAATTATGGAATATTGAAAAACATTTTTGAATAGTTCAACTGACCAATCTACACTGACACGTTGTGAGCTTGTTGAGTGGCCATTTGAGCTATTCAAAAATGTTTTTTAACAACAAAAAGAGCAAAGACGTTAAGGGGATGCAGGTGGTCCTCAGGCTAAATGATGGGCAGTTGGTTAACCAGATGTAACTCTTTGAGAGCGTAAAAATGAAACCAAATGGACCCTTGCGGGTCCATTTGGTTTCATTTTTACGCTCTCAAGAGTTAAAATATTTATCATGTGAATTAGACCCAGGCTTCACAACTAGAGAATGTAGAAGATTAATGGTCATTTTGATCTCTGTATTTGTCTGTTTTGTTTCCCAAATCCAGCCTGGAATTGTGGGCAAAAGAAATCTTTAGTTTTGGGTCTAAAATGCCCTCAAATGGTGATCCGTGGCTCAAATGCCGAATAAATAGTGGGCCCTGTTGTCAAAAAGATTGAAAACCACTGCTTCAGATAAAAAAAAAACTTTGTGAGTTGCCCACTCTGCCATTCTTCCAGCCCACCCTAGTAGGGCTGGCTAAATCCGTCCCTGGGGGATAACCATCCGGTGGACTAAAAGCCTTAATTGGTGTTGTTTTCTCCTGCTTTATTAGTACACCAACACCAATGCATTCTTATTATTATTCAGCTTATGGCTGATCTACAAGGCATCACACAGGTTTGATGCCTGCCGTTGTGACACCACACACCCTGACTCCTCTTGTCCTGGTTAAAGGATAATTCCGGCCCAAAAGTTTTTTTTTTTTCACCTTTATTTGCAGTTATTTTGCAGTTATTTTTTATGAAAAAAGTGGTCCAGGTGTTATTTTGTGAAAACACTCCTTTATGGCTGTTTCCCCTACCCCAAAATAAGCTTATAATGGGGCCAATGGGCGCTGTGCAAGTTCACCTATATACATCGCTCCAAAATGCATTTTTTTTGCTATATATTGTGTCTCCACCATGTCAGTAGTGTGTTAACACTCACACTTTCACTTTTGTTTCAGCAGTGGTTCAGCCATAAACCATGTGCCACGCCCCCAGCTTTTGAGACAGCTGGATCACTGCTGAACCAAAAGAAAATGAAAGTGAGTGTTAACTCACTACTGACATGGTGGAGACACAATATATAGCAAAAAAGAATGGATTTTGGAGCGATGTATATAGGTGAACTTGCACAACGCCCATTGGCCCCATTATAAGCTTATTTTGGGGTGTGGTTTGATATGTAAAAAAAAAACAGCTCCCGTAGGATTTTTGTGCTAAAATTGATTTTTTTTGCAGATCTTAGTTCTATAGGGTCCAAACTAAGAAAAAATGAGGGGGTGCAAATTTTCCCGCCCCCCGACCCATTTCTGGGGGGGTCATCTATTTGGGACCTCCCAGAACAGTATGCTCGCCAGTTAATGTCCAATTTTCACAATATTAGAATTGTTTTATATGTTTTAAATCATTCTAGGATCATTTATTAAACTTCTAAAGTGGTCAGAAGAATGTTTTCTGACTTGGTAGGGGTGTTTCCTCGCTTGGGACCTCCCGGACTGACCATTTTAATTAGATAATTACCATATTTGACTAAATATGCAAATTATCTAACTAAATATGTGAAATACAAAAATGTACATTGCAGAAATGGATTCTACAGGAAAAAATACATAAGGATCAACTGGGAAAAGTTTGATATAGCCTTTTATGACTTTATTATAGTTTTTCCTGTTACTGTATATGCACACGTGTCAAGGACTTTGATACATGTGCATATAACAGGGAAAAATGATATAACTATTCAATAAAATGCTTTTTTTTACCAAGCTTTTCATAGTTGATCCTTATGTGTGTTTTCCTGTAGGATTTATTTCTGCAATGCACATTTTTGTATTGCGTATAATTAATTAGATAATTAGCATATTTTACACATGGGCGGAAATAACAAAATGGCTGTATCAAACTTTTCTTCGTTGATCATTATGCATTTTGCCATGTAAAATCCATTTCTGCAATGTACATTTGTGTATTGTGCATACTTAATTTTCGACACATGGGCAGAAACAACAGGGAAAACCCTATAACAAATTGATAAAGGGCATTGCCAAAGCTTTCTGTTGTATTTTGCTCTGTGAATATATTTCTCCCAGGTACATTTTTGTATTGCGTATAATTGATGATAATTAGCATATTTGACACAGAAATAACAGGGAAATGCCTCACAAATATGCGGCAATGGTTTCAAACTGGTGGGTAGATGCAGGAGTGATCACAGATGGATCAGTGTACAAGCTACAGAAGGCTGTCACTACTGTGCAATGAGCCCTTCACTAAGTCCCTCCCCAATCTGTCCTTGCCCAATAGGCATGTTAGTAGAGGAAAGCTTGACCAGCATAGCAACAGTTGCTAAACTATTTGGATTGGCATTGGACAGAGACTAAACCCCACCCCAAAGGGTGTGGTTTGGAAAAAGGCTCATTAGACTGTATAGACAGTCATTTGAGGCATTGTTACGACACAGAATCCAGACAATGGGAGATGTATCACTTCTTTGGAGCAGATTTCTTTCATTCATTGGAATTCTGACAAGAATTCAAACAGCCTTCAGCTGGTCTTACTCTTGCACCATGCTATCCAGGTGGCCAGTGTAGTGTAAGATACAATACTATACTTGACTGTACTGTATATACAGTATGGTATAAAGCACACTATGTTACAGTACAGTATGTTACATTACACTACAGTACAGTACAGCCTGCTGCAGTACAGTAGAATACAGTAAGGTACAGAACAGTCTGCTGCAGTCGAACATGATACAGTACAGCATTAGACAGTATATTAGTGCAATAGTACAGTGCATTAGAGTATGGTCAGGCCACCTGGATGACTAGAGTGAGACCAGCCAAAGGCCATTCGAATTCTAGTCTTGATAACATGTGATCTCCCATCGTCTGGATTGTGTATCTTAACATTTCCTCAAATTACTGTATGTGCAGTCCAATTGCACAGAAGTAGTGACAGCATTCTGCAGCTACGCTTGATCCCTCTGTGATCGCTCCTGCATCTACCCAGATACTCAAATATGATAATTATCATTAATTATACACAATAAATTAGACATGTACATGGCAGAAATAGATTCTACAGGACAAAATACATAACAATCGACTGAGAAAGGTTTGGCAATGTCCTTATCAATTTGTTATAGGGTTTTCCCTGTTTTTTTTTTTTTTTGTTTTGTTTTGTTTTGTTTTGTTTTTTTTCGCCCATGTGTCAAAATGCTAATTATCTCATTAAGTATGCAGAATACAAAAATGTACATTGCAGAAATGGATTTTACATGGCAAAATACGTAATGATCAACTAAGAAAACTTTGATACAGCCTTTCATCATTTTGTTATAGGGGTTTCCCTGTTTTTTTTCCGCCCATGTGTAAAATATGCTAATTAACTCATTAATTATACACAATACAAAAATGTGCATTGCAGAAATAAATCCTACAGGAAAACATACTGTACATAAGGATCAACTGCAAAAAGCTTGGTGAAAAGCATTTTATTGAATAGTTATATCATTTTCCCTGTTATATGCACGTGTCAAAGTACTTGACACGTGTGTGTATATAACAAAAAAATAATAATAGATTCATACAAGGCTATACTAAACTTTTCTCAGTTGATCCTTATGTATTCTTGTAGAATCAATTTCTGCAATGTACATTTTTGTATTTTGTATTCCACATAATTATTAAGTTATTTTGTGTACTTAGTCAAATATGGTAATTATCTCATTAAAATGGTCAGTCCGGGAGGCCCCAAGTGAGGAAACACCCCTACCAAAAGTCAGAAAATATTCTTCTGACCACTTTGGAAGTTTAAGAAATCATCTCAGAATTATTTAAAACACACACACACACACACATAAAAAATCCTACGGAAATACATATCACACCACACTATACAGGTCCTGGAATAACCATGCCCGGTACTGCAATGTACGGTGCATGATGATATTCAATAGAACCCATAATGTAAATGATATGCAATAGAATTCATAATGTAACTCAGTAGATGATGTTCAATAGAACTCATAATGTTGATTGGCAGTGGCAGTGTTTCCAAACACAAGCTAATTAAGTAACACACAGACAAGGCTTTGAAAGTCATAAAAATAGCATTTATTCACAAAAAATTGTAAATGCTTGTTTTTAGATGCTCACTGTAAATAACAGATTGAAAGTTAATAAAATACAGTACAATACATCACGGTTTCAATAAAATACCAAAGTAAAAAGCCAATGGCAGTATTAAAAAAAAAAAAAGTAATACATGGACAAGACTAAAAAGTTAAAATGCCATCTACTTACTTATTACTTACAATCAGTGTTGGTCAATATTACTTAGGAAAGTAACTTCTTTACTTTACTCATTACCCCTTAGACAAAGTAATATCATTACTTTACTTATTACTGGAATCGAAGAGTAATATATTACATATTACATTATTACTTTCCCAAGTTCTCAACACCGCCTTTGAAAACATAGAGATGTACAACATAATCTGTTTAGCGAGCTCTTTTTAGAACTGAATCCAGTTTATTGGAATAATAATAGTCTCCAATCCCACAAACCGCACCTGAAAACGAAGAGACGTCTTTTGTCCAGCGGCCAGTCTGGGCTCGAAAGTGCACCATGTTTTGACTTTTGGCTCCCAAAAAGGCCCCATAACTTTTTAAAATATACCTCTTCTGCTTAGTGGACAGTGAGGTGTTGTAGAGGAGGTCTCCCTGCACGCGTACATATGTCCCACTAGTTGATACGAAGAACCATTTTTTGTGCAGGGGCCTATTTTACACTCCAGTGAACAGTATTTATCCATTTCAATATGTTTTTTAAGTTAATAACGGTGTAAATGTTAACAAAAATACTTATTGTTTTGTATATTTTCGTTTATATACTTAATTTATAGTTCTAATGGGCAATGTACGTGCAAATTACTCATTTTTGTTTATTTCACTGGGTACTTTTATTTTGAAGGGCCACGCCCCTTTTTCTTATCCTTGCTAACGTTATCCTTGCTAAAAAAAAAACGCTGGCAGAATCACACTGGCGCCAGCTTTCTCGTATGTAGAGATGGCTCTACTCTACATGCATTTACAACTTCAATTGACACGAATAAGCCCACGAAACGGACCCCGGAATATGCCAGTCTGGCATATTCCGGGGTCCGTTTCGTATCTTATCGGTCTGGCATAAGATTTTATATTATGGCTCTAGTAATTCATTCAATGATAGAGCTTTACAACAGAAAGCCTCACTGATTCCTGACAGTCACAATGTGTGACAGTGTCTCTATTTGAAATGTACTGTCCCAAGCTGGACTGAATATGATATTGCATATAGCCTAAGTGATAATTAGCCTATAGTCTATTACGCTCACGTAGGCCTACAATAAACCTAGGCCTGCAGATATAGCCTACAACACGCAGAACGAGAGGGACGGAGGTGTCCCTCGCGCGCGCGCGCATACACACACACACACACACACACACACACACACACACACACACGCGCGCGCGCGCGAATAGCCTATAACCTCAATGATATGGATTAGCCCTAGACAGACCCCAGTTGGGGGGGGGGGGGTTCGAGGCAGACGAACATCTTTATGAGAGAGAGAGAGAGAGAGAGAGAGAGAGAGAGAGAGAGAGAGAGAGAGAGAGAAATGAAGAGAATCAGTCAACAGGCGAGGGTCGGTGAAGCGTCGATAGAAGCGGCGTTGGCCGCCACCGGCGGCGGGGAACCACCGGGTCCACGAGCAGCGGCGGCGGCGGGGAACCGCCGGTCCACGAGCAGCGGCGCCGGCGGCGGCGGGGAACCGCCGGTCCACGAGCAGCGGCGCCGGCGGAGCTCCCGGCGGCGAGGCGGAGCGCCTCGCCGCCGGTTAAACTCCCACCAAAACAGATTGTAGCCGCCGCACAGTGGCTCATCTGGATCCGATTCCCAGTCTTCTGGATCACTGAATTCTGGTTCTTCTTTGATGTATGACAGAATGTAGCGGCCGCTTTGGACGAAGCCGAGGAAAATGTGTCCCGGGTCCAGAAGTCCTTCACCGATGGCTTCCAAAGGGACGCGCACGAGGGGCGACAGTCTCTCAAAACTGCGTTGCGACAACTGGCCTGAAACTTTACCTTGTGCGACAAGTTTGACAACACTGATGTCGCCTTTGTGCTTTTGCTTTCTTTGCCTTTTAGATTTCGAACGGGGCGCCATGGTGTTGTTGTTGTTGGTACTACAGCAGCAGCAGCAGCTGATTTCCTGTTTCCTCTTATGTGCAGTGCCAGTGTTGCCAACTTGGCGGATTGATTGCTATATTTAGCTTTTTTCCAGACCCCCCCTAGCGCCAAAATTTGTGGAAAAACTCCTGGCGGAAAATCTGGTGCTTTTTTGCTGGTGAGTTGGGGCGGAATTGGAACGGCGCCAGAGATAAAGCCCTCGTTTTTCACCATTTTTTCCTCCTATGATAGAGTCATCCTTCCTTCCTAGAAAGGACCATTGGTAACCAAATGGACCCTAATAGAGCTGTAACTCTTGAGACCCTTACGGGTCCGTTTGGTTTCATTTTACGTTCTCAAGAGTTAAATTATATTTAAACATCCGAATTACCCAATTTTCAATAATCTACATATTTAGAAAATGTAGAAGAATTGCTATTTATTTTACCAACATTTTGACAATTATTTCTCCTAAATTAGTCTGAGAGACTAAACTCAAATCGCCAGTGCTCGCACTGGACTCAGGCATCACATTGGAGTCCAGCTTCAATGGCCTTGTTATTTTATATTGTTTTATTATAGTAGTGCAATGCAACATAAACATTGATGAGACTTATTAGGCTGTGTGAACGGGGAAGTCGGGCTGGCGGCAGTGTTGCCAACTGCCAAAATTCAAAATGCACTAGTGGCACTTCCAAAAGGCACTAGAATGCGCTAGATGCTCTTCTGGAAGGGAATATGACCATTAAATGACCATTAATCTTCTACATTCTCTAGTTGTGTAGACTTGGGCTAATTCACATGATGAATATTTTAACTCTTGAGAGTGTAAAAATGAAACCAAATGGACCCGTAAGGGTCCATTTGGTTTCATTTTAACGCTCTCAAAGAGTTACATCTGGTTAACCAACTATCCATCATTTAGCCTGGGGACCACTGGTTGAAAACCACTGTCATAGGAGGAGAAATGGTGAAAAATGAGAATGAATGAATGAATGAATGAAATTTTTATTAACAGAGATACAAGTCAAGTACACACTGCTACAAAACTGCTACAGAGCTACAAAACTGATAACAGCTTAACAGTACAATTCAAGTACAACTGCATCAAATCTGAAAAAGTGTAAGCATACTTGTTTACAATAGTGGCCCTCATTTCATTGAGGCATTCAAATACCGTACATACAAAACAACTACTTCAGTAAAATCAGAAGCAGCTAATCATGGAGGCAAAATGATCATAGTGGAGGTAAAAAGGGAAAAGAGAAATGTAGGCTACAATGAGGAGAGGCGGGGTGGGTGGGGGGAGTTTTTGTCTCTGGCGCCTGTCAATCAATTTCACCCCAACTCACCAGCCAAAAAGCACTAGATTTTCCGCCAGGAGTTTTTCCACTAATTTTGGCGTTAGGGGGGACTGAAAAAGCGCTAAATATGGCGTCAAATGCGCCAAGTTGGCAACACTGGCCGGCGGGAACATGGACCACGAAAAGTGCGGAGAACTCGGACCTGCATACCCAATCTTGCACAAGCCTTGTTTTTGTAATTTAAACATTCTATTATTCTTCTACATTATCTAGTTGTGTGGCACAAGACCGAACAGCGCTCGAGCGCTCAGTTTCTGACCCCTCAATGTCGCATCTCCTCTACTAGATGTAGAAGAATGGCTGACACCTTCCACCTTGTAAAATCGAACTTGATTGACAAACAATTCAGCAACAATTAATGCAAAGGTAATTTTGTGGGGCGCTAGACTATCAATGGCACCTCATCATTTCTAAACACAGCTAGCCGGTAGGCTGCAGCTAATTAATATACTGTAGCCTACAAAGAGAAAGAATTGTAGTTCAGTATTGAGCCCATCAGGGGCGGATGTAACATTTCCCAATGGGGGGGGGGGTACTTCAGTGGTCGAGATAAATAATAGGCCCTACCTGTCACTTTACTATACTTTTAGGTTCCTTGTAGTCTTACTAGTCTATTGTTACCTCTCTATATTAGGTTGTAACTGTCATAGTATAGCTGTTAGTATAGTAGTTGTCATAGTTGTTATATACCGTAGTTGTATAGTTGGAGTATGTTGTATGTATTATGTTATAGGTCAGTGTGCTATAGTTGTAGTATGTATACTATAGTTCCGTCTAGCTTTTCTGTTTAATTAAAAAAAATACTTAAAGTTTTTAAACTTTTAGGTTATGTTCCTTCACTTTATGTTGTTCATGATGTTCAGTTAGCCAGCACTTTATTTCCTTCATCTGTAGCACTAGTGTCTGTCATCACTCATCAAAAGGATAAAACAATCCCTACAGTATTCCTTATTTCCGTAGTGGTCCTAGTGTGAATTATGTGTGCTAAGATAAGAATTACATTTGTTGAACTAATATTCACTGCAGCTGAATGTTTTATTTCAAGTAGGCTATACTATATACATTTTCGGTGTGTCACACTGTTGATCCTCCCCAGCTTAGGTAGCTGGTAAAAACCAACCTCAAGGATCAGGTGTATTTTTGTCCACTATTGTAAACAAGTGTATGCTTAACTAGTGTGTCAGATTTGATGTAGTCATACTTGAATTGTACTGTAATTCTCCAAGCTGTTATCAGTTTTGTTGCAGTGTGTACTTGACTTGTACTGCAACTCTCATCTCTGTCAATAAAAAAAAAATCATTCATTCAATTTCATTCATTTGTATTTGTCCACAAGGTGTTGATAGCCGACCATTACAACTGTTTAAAACAGCAACTAAATAGCAGCTTAGAGAAACAGACATATCTACAAGAGGATTTATTAAAAATATAGTATATACCCGTAGTTTAATTAAATATTCAATTTCAAATGTTGCCTTCAAAGAATCACATGTAGGCCTATGTGTTTGCTTTCATTTTTTATTCATTTGACCCACCAAATATTGTAGTATAGAGTATGTAGACCAAATGTGCTGACCTCATTACATTTGGGCAAATGGCTTTTTTAGACTGATGCAAAGGTTGGAATAGAAATGGAAATCATGACACACATCACATGCTCCTTAAAGCATGTATTTTTTTTTGCCTTTTTATGGCATTACATCTTTCAACCCCTGAATTTATCTGATACACATAATATTCTATTTTAAATATGTTGCTGCAAAACATTTATATACATTTAAGCAGTTTGTAGTCATGAATAGCTTGTTCACATCGTATTTGTAAACTAGTATAAATAGTTAGTTGTCCAGCATACAGATGCAATGATCATAATAAATATACACTCAGGCATTTTTCAGGCAGGCGATACAGTGTGTACTAGTGCCAAATGGTAAACTCGAATAAGAATCAGAATCCATTGAATTACAGCATCACACTAAACCCTAGAACACTACACTAAACCCAACTTTAGTCAAGCTATCACTAAGCACGGACATAACCCAATGTAATATATTCCATAAAAATATATTTATCATCAAAATATAATACAGAATAGATTTCATAGAGTAGTCATTAAAATGTTGTTTGTATGTTTGTGTATTCCACATATCCAAAACAAATGAACCCCATTCAAGGTGTACAAAGTGCAGTACACAGCTAGCTTATATCTTAGCTTAGATATAACTAATTGTGAACTGGTACAAATGCAGTTAACTTGATGACATGATCAAGTTGTGTTTCACCATGTTAATGATTTTTCTTAATAACAAATGTAACCAAATTGACCCTAACAGGTCCATTTGGTCCCATTTGTACCCTCAGAAAAATGTTGAAACTGTGCAGAATTCCCCTTTAAAGACACAAAACAATGTGGCGGTGCAGTGAGGGACACAATAATCTGCGATGGGCCAGCTGACTCCTACGACCGCCAGGATGGCAGACTCTTGAGCAAGGCATCTAGATTCCCAATGGGATTCTCAGTGGTACGCCACAGGAATGTCACTCCACACAAGTTGATCAGTGAGCCGTCCACCAGCTCCTGCTTGTCGCCCACCTGGATGAAAATATGCGACAATAGATAACGGTTTGTTTGATGCTCTTGACTGCCAAGAATGCATGTAAATAATGGACCTTTGAAGCAGGGATTGTCCTGCACTGAGGAACAGATAGGCTGTCCTTTAGGCCTGGACTGCTGGCTGGGAGACTAGCCCAAAAATAAATCCACGTCCCAATTAGGCAACAGAAAAGAAAGAAACTAATGAAGCTTATCATAGATGAAATTCATCATTTAGAAAACCAGGAGACAGTGTTGATGAAATATATCCAATGGCGTTCACATTGGAAAAAGCACGACCTTGCCAGATAATATGAAGCCTTTATGCAAATATATACTGTATGTCTGTACTGTCTACACATAAAAGCCAGGGTGAAATAAATGTGTTGCTAGCCACCATGCTGAGGCCAATGAAGCCCATAAGGCTTGCGTAATAGCTGGCAGACCCAGACAGGGGCCTGTCTTTGAACACAGAAGTATAGCTAAAAATAACTATGCATTAAGGTTTATAATCAAACAAGAGCCGTGCCCACTCTTTGGCTGACGATCTACTTCATAATGATTTCACTAACTTCGGAAAGAGGTTAAGCTCCTTAATAGGGCAAAAGCACCACTACCATGTAATGTTGAAAGGGTCAGAGCATTGCGCACACACACACACACACACACACACACACACACACACACACACACACACACACACACACACACACACACACACACACACACACACACACACAAACACACAAACACACACACACACACACAATAAGGGGAGAATACTGCCACATTGCAGATACGGTGCAATAAGTCATCCTATGATTCAGCTTGCGTCCAAGCTTATACTGTACAGCTCCCACATGTACATGTTGTTGTTAGCATGGATGCAGTGTCCAAGTTTACAGTATATCTTGTGCTGGAACTCAGAATGATTTATTGCTCCTTTGTGTGTGTGTGTGTGTGTGTGTGTGTGTGTGTGTGTGTGTGTGTGTGTGTGTGTGTGTGTGTGTGTGTGTGTGTGTGTGTGTGTGTGTGTGTGTGTGTGTGTGTGTGTGTGTGTGTGTTCTATCAGATCGTACACTTTCCAACATTTGCCTCTGATCGGTCCAACATTTTGCAAGATTACAAAGACAAAATAGTTACCAGCGACTTCATGGAGAGCTATGAGGCTCTCTGGGCTCTTCATAGACCTAGGTCACCTAGCCTCTTAATTTTCATCTGAAACGGTACCCAATTGAAGCATCTTCCTCGCATTGTCTTTTTTTCCCCAGGCATGGAAGTGTGAGGGGAGCAGTCTTGGGCAGTAACTAATTATTAGTACATATTACTGTAATATTTATTACTTTTTCCAGCAAAAGTAAAGATATCACTCTGCCACAATGTATAATAAGCAATGAAGCAAGTTTTGGCAGAGTAACATAATACGTATTACTTTTGATAACAACAGAGATGCACTGTAGTTTTTAGATCCTAATTGACTGCAGCATGCTGCACGGGTGCACCATGACACACACCACAAGTTATCGCAGTTGCTGAAAGTTGTCACAGACTTGTGACACATCTCACATCTCTATTCCTTTGCGGTTGGGATGGAGACTTGGGAAAATAATATTGTAATGTCATTCTTTGATTCAAGTAATTTGTAAAGTAATATCATTACTTTTTCTAAGGACTCATGAGTAAAGTAAAGATATTACTCTCCTAAGTAACATTGCCCCACACTGAAGGAGAGGGCCACATAAAATAAATCTTGCATAGGGCCACCTAATTCCTAGAACCGGCACTGGCCACAAGCCTGTAATAAAGTTTATATACAGTTTATCTATTGTAAACCATGCATGAAGTGGAACGATGAGCAGATCCCATAGTCCTCACCCTCTTTCCCCTCGTCTTGGACTCCCCAGACTCCCTGGCGGTGAAGACTGAGCCGCAGACAGAGATCTCCCTCCACAGGCCGGGGGTGAAGCCGGGCAGCGGCTGCATCACCAGCACTCCGTTGGTGGTCAGTCCGTCCATCTGTCCACGTGACTCCCATTTCACTGCATCCGGCTATGGGGAGAGGTGAAAATCCTATATAATTGGCTGTCAATATTATGCTCCAAGAAAACCTGGATGAACAACACATGAGCGATGAACAACACCAGGTTAACCCTAGAAGCCCCGTGTTGCTTTTTAGCAACATTAAAGGTAGGGGAAGTGATTTCACTTTTGTCAGATATCACCCCCAAAAAAAAAAATTCTGTTAAAATGCTCTATTATAAGGTGTGGAAACCACATATGGAGTTTCCCCCTCCCCCACGTTAGCAGAGGAGCTAATAAAAGTTCCCCAGGTCACCACAATTCTCCTCCAATCAGGAGAGAGCAGCAGGTTCACATAGTGTAGCTACTTTTGGGGGCCCCTAGTGCACCAGGCTGGTACTACACCATGAATTTCAAATCACTTCCCCTACCTTTAACCTTTTAATTATTAAAAAAAAAATGTCATCATTATTTATTTATTTATTTTCCCCCCACATAAATATGATGGTTGAGATTGATTGTATTTTCAATTTAATTGAAATTGGTCATGATATTTGCATAACAATACCCCCCACAGAGGCTGCAATTAGCCTCTTCAATTAATCTCTGGACTCTGGACAATTTTTGATGATTTTTAACCTTTGACCTTTAGCCTGTAACCCTAATAAAAATATGTAAAATGACTGTTATAAATATATTTTTGTGATTATTAGAATGTCTAGACACTAGAACATGTACATTCATTATATTAAAATATACCCCCCCCCCCCATGTTGAATTTATTATAATTAATTAATTAATTGATTAATTGATTGAATAAAAGATTTTTCAAATAGATCTTTTTTTTTTTTTTTTTTTTTTTTCCAAGTAGAAATAAGTCCGGGCCGGGTTAGGAAATACACTCTTACAGCACTCATTCCACACAATGATCTCATGACAGTTTTCTTTCACTGTTCAAGGTTCAAGATTGTTTTTTGTCCCACCAGTGTATGTCGAGACATACAGTATACAGGGATAAAATCCAGCTTTTCCACAGGCCCACAAGACGGTAGTGCAACAGATGAAGGCAATAAAGTGCTAAACTATAATAGCCTAAAAGTGTAAATGTGAGAAGTATTTAGAAAAGCTAAACATAAAAACTAGACAGAACTATGACATATACTATACAACTACTACAACTATAACATCTATAATATATTCTGAACAGAACTAGCAGTACTGAGCAGAACTGAGAGCTAGTTAAATGTTCAAACTATTCATACAAGTCTATTGGGGGCTATAGCAAGCTCTAATTTAGAGGTAGATTATTACTGGGACCAACCTTGTCATGTTGCCTTGTTAGGAAGGGGGCTAAAATACCTACATTTTGGTGAGGGGGAAATAGGCATCACCAGCTGTATGTTAAAACTATATTAGCACTCTGCAGTGTACAAACTTGCACGTTGCGCACATTATGTCACCAATACGTCATCACCCAAGCGGCCAATCGGAGCACTTCGAGGGATGACCGGCGAGGGCCGCCAATGACCGACGACCACAATACGATCGCTTAACTTGTGTTTGCTTCTCTGCTACTGTGGACTTAAATGAAAAAAGTATTTCATACTACACACCACACGATTTTGAACATAACTTGTATTTGCATAATTTCAGGCAGAACAGGCCTCTCATTCTGTGGATCTTAATGACCAAATGAATACGGAAGAAAAATAAATAAATGAGGTTGTTTTTGGGCGACTGCTGGCTCCCTAAGCAAAGCACAAGCATTTCAGTTGACGGTTCATCACTTACACCCAGGAAGATCTTCTTGTTGGAGTCGAACCCGGCAGCGTAGATGTGTGCCGTGTAAGGCGGGCTCCTCTGGCAAATGATGCGGCAGGCGTAGCGCGAGACCGTAGTGGGCCCGTCACCCAGAGAAAAGTCAATTTCGCTATCCGTGGCTCTCCCTATCTGTTGTAGACAAACAACACAAAGCAATTCACTGAACCACTCAACCACATTCACCCCAGCAGAGTATGTCAACTAAATGTATAGTATTGGTACATTTATGCTCCTTTATTGGTTATACGGTATTTTCAATACTACCTTACTGTACCCACCTGAAACATGTCTGTGTTTTTGTCTTCTGCATATTCCACATGGACCGTGGTGACTGGGGTGACGAACGTTATGGTGTTGTGGACGCATATGTTGGTAGACTATATAGAATGCAGAAAAGTTCACTGTTAGATACTTTTTTACTCTGTGTTATTGTTTATTTTCACAACCTAAAGTCACAAATCTGAAGCACTTTCCTCCATCACTGTACCTGAGCTGCTTGTGCGCTGCTGTACTTGTGCACAGTGCCTGGTTTCACACCGTTGGCTGTGGGTCTCTGGTATAAAGTGAAGTGCCTTTTTGTGCTGGAGTCACTTTGCCTGTGAAGAGAAGATGGAACAGTTATTGGGGCGTTGTTTCGGTTCAGAACTTTGGAACAGCAAGTATACGTGGGCAGTAGCACAGTAATATGGAGCTTCATATAGTGAATACTAGCGATGTCCCGATGCCACTTTTTTCATTTCTGATCCGATCCCGATATGGCAATTTCTGTGTTAGCGATAACAGATACCTATACCAGAGAAGAGTGTATACTAATATAAAAGGAAAAACATCTTATATGAACTACACCAACTGGGAATAGCAGACTCCTTACTGAAATGTGCCCATGGGCAACTCTAAAGCAAAAGGCCCAACGTGTCAACCCCTTACCCCTGTGTCAGGCCTGCAGTTGGACTGGCATATTTGCCAATACCAATATGACCCGATAATGACAAAAGTATTCGTTGACATGAATACTTTTCCGATACCCATACAGTATTTGCCCATACCGATATGGCCAAAGAAGGGCCGATGCCATACTTTTTCCGATACCGATAAAGTATCAGGACATCCCTAGTGAATACGAACTACCTGGTCAGATTATATGATGTGTAGGTAAACCATTATTTAATTATTAACCAACACATTTGGCCTGCAATGTTACATTTGCCAACAGTTCCACAAGTCCCTGTTTGTGTATTTTCACCAACGATGCTTCTTCTTTGACATAAATGTACACTTTTTTTTCTTTTTTTTTACCACCATTTAAACCTTAAACTTTAAGGTCAAACTATAAAATTGTCATGGCTTTCTGGTAGAACTTATTTTACTCTGAGTCTATAAGTCAAAGCAATGCTGTAAATTAGAATTTGTCTTTTAGCAAAATCACTGACCAATACGGCTGCCATTCAATGGATATTAATAAATCAGAGCTAAATACCGCACTGCAATGAGTTCCCCATATTTGACTGGACTGTAGCTATTTCCTCCAAGGAAAATTCCTGTGGACACAAAAAACAACATAATGAGTGAAGTACCTTTTCCCCCACATTATGGCCATACATGCTCTAATACCGTAATAATAACACCTCAAGCATTATGAAAGCTCACCACTTTGTGAATGGGATAGGGACGCCATTAGTCACTGAAGGGAGAAAGAGAATAAGGGTTGATTACAGCTCATTCTTCCAACATAAATGGTGGATTTATATAGCACTTTTGTGCAGTCACCCATTCATATCCTGATGGCAGTTTTGGAGCAATTAGGGGTTCAGAGTCCTGCTCATGTTCACTTCAACACCCACTCTGAGGGCACTAATTAAACAAACAACAACAATCAACAAAAGTACTGCCAGTGCGCCCTATCAAAATAATCGTAAGTACTTTAAGTACTTGATATTCACCAAAACTTGACCACAACGGCCCACCTCTGAACACTTTAATGCATTGTAAATCACCTTTAAAGTGCATTATAATGCACTTATAATGCTTCATAACATTCATCATAGACATTTATAATAACCTTGTAACAACAAGACTTTGTAACCAGCTAAGGTATATGTGCTGTTCTATGCTCAGCCGATACTAATGGCTAACCAGCCCTTAACCAGCACTAAAAATGTTATAAAAGTTGTTATACGTTCTCATACATAATTGTAATTCTGTGTTTTCATTGCTTATGAGTGCATTTTGCAAACACAATACATTAGGCCTATAGAAAAGTTTTCATTCTTTTAGATATTTTTAGAAGTGGTACTTTCCCAGGCCAATCCAACTTTTGAATTTAGCAGGAGACGAATCAAAACTAATGAGAAAAAAATAAAAATAATAATAATAATAATAAATAAATAAATAAATAAATAAATAAATAAATAAATAAATAAATAAATAAATAAATAAATAAATAAATAAATAAATAAATAAATAAATAAATAAATAAATAAACAATTTGAACCTATATCCTCAGTGATTACATTGTGTGTATGTTTAGCCTGGCCCAGCTAATGAGCCAGACTAATGTCACACTTTGTCAATAGTCTTTGTCAATATGCTTATTTCTGTAATTCATACTGTTTGTACTGTATTTGTATTCTTGCCCAGTAAGCATCATGAATCTGCTAAAAAAAGATATCCCTTCTCCAGAACAAATATTATCTAACAGGTAGGCCTATCCGATTGTGTCTAAAGCCCTTACCTGTCACAAGTCCTGATGAATACAACAATGTCCTTGGCCGTCGAAATGTAATTGCAATGGATGAAATGACATTCAATTTTTTTGAATGTGTTGCGGTTGCAGTCAGTCACAGTGTCATGCAAGCAGGCATTTGCTAAACAGGTTACAGAGCCTATAAAGAGATAAACAAACTAGATCCTCCCACTTGGAGTCTTGGAGGTGGAGCTGCTGGTGGGAGTGGACTAGAAAGAAACACATTCTGGCAACTCATTCCAAAATCCTTTCTGAAAATCCTGTTGCTATCCTAACGTAACATGAAGACTATTCATTGTTTAACTGTCTGTTAAACAATGAATGCCACATTAACAGACCTAATGAATTGTCTGCACTTTACTTTAGGGCTCTTGATAACGTCTACCAATGATCAATAGATGTTTTAGGAACACAAACATACAGCGCGTAAAATATAAACATGGAGGATACATGAACATGTTGTGTGGCTGGTAAGCGCAGATCGAGGAATGAAGTAGAACCTTTTCACTTCCATCGTCGCTTCCACATCCGGCCAACTTTCCTGACAGGGAATGCATGTTATGTGTACGCATGATTATCTACAACCAGCCCTTCAACCAGACAAATTCACCATCTGAGTTCAAAATAGTTCATTATAGCATTTCAACTTTCTATCATATGGTGTTGACGGGGTCATGTCTATGTTCCCTCAGCTCTATGTTCCCTCAGCTCTAAGTTCCCTCAGCTCTATGTTCCCTCATGCTTATGCACATGAAGGTAACTATAATATTGATGTGAAGTCTTCCCACGACCCCTCGGGGAATCACGACCCCTTGGGGGTTGCGATTAATTTTTGGGGGTCACCATAATATTAGTAATAATAAGGGTGGTAAGGGTAATAATAATAGTAATAATAATGATAATTTTAGTGCCTGCATTATATAGGTGTGTGCCTTTTGTATGTCATTTCTCTACCGTTCTGTGCTCACAGGAACAGATGTTACAGTAACTAACAATTCATTCAAGTACAGTTGCACCAGTCACTTTGTGAAGAGAGTGGGGGTTATTAAATTAGTAAGTTTGCCTTAAAGGGCAACTTTTTTCTTGAATGTGTTGGATCTTTGGTGGTGACTGGCCTGGGGCCTAAGGATGCTGGAGGGTCTGCATTTGGGTTGTGTCTTTAAAAAGACAATAGATGGTAAAAAAAAAAAAAAAAAAAAAAAGGAGAGGCCCAGGCGGTGGTTGTCATCGTAGCTCTCTTTGGTTTTATTTCAGAGGACCATAGTGGACTCACTCAGACATCATGTTAAAGGAGAATTCCACCCCAAAACACATTGGGCATCAATCCACCTTGATTCCTGTAACATGATACATAATGTCCTTGATTTTTGTCACAGATGTTCCATTTTCTACATTTCACCATGAGGTCCTCCTCCCTCCAATGCAGTTAAATGGCCGCAGGTTGTCTTTATTCTAATGTGGGTATTTTAGAAGCTCCAAACTTATTTTTTTCACACATCACATCAAACCACACTACAATATAACCACTATATGATTTTTAAAAACTCAGTTGTCACCCATGGGACAGGAGTTTCAACCAGAGTGATTGGAGAGGAGAGTGGCAAAAGGGAGGGGAGGAGAGGAGGAACCTCTGGGATTACATGTAAAGACTGCCCCAGAGTGACATAAAATTCAAGTGTGAGTATCAGTGTACTATTAAAATATGTTGTGTGAAAAAAAAAAGTTTGGAGTTACAGAAATACCTGCATTAGAATAAAGACAACCTGTGGCCATGTTAACTGTTGGACCATCGACGTTAGGACAGGGACCTCAAGGGTGAAATGTAGAAAAGGGGGGCATCTGTGACAAAAATCAGGAGCATTATGCAACATGTCACAGGAATTAAGGTAGATTGATGCCCATAGTGTTTTGGTGTGGAATTCTCCTTTAACAACTGCTTACAGACATGTCGCTGCAGGAGTGAATTTCCTCAGCTTGACAAACAGATCATTATATTACAAATATTACATAGTAATAGTAGGTATAGTATTACTATAAGTATAGTATAGTAGGTGTGGCTGTGTGTGTGTGTGTGTGTGTGTGTGTGTGTGTGTGTGTGTGTGTGTGTGTGTGTGTGTGTGTGTGTGTGTGTGTGTGTGTGTGTGTGTGTGTGTGTGTGTGTGTGTGTGTGTGTGTGTGTGTGTGTGTGCGCGCGCGTGTGTGCTTGTCAGGTGGTGATCTTTCCAGAACCTTCCGACAGGAGTGTTTGATTAATCAACAATGATTGATTAGTTACTCAAGCTAAACATAGAAGTACTGTTCTATTCTGGCCTAATATGCACCTCACCATTGATTTCTTTGGTTAGCCCAACATAGGCTACTGTAAGGGCATCATGTGGTCCACCTTTGTTTAACTTCTCCTTCCACATAGCATGTCTGTGTTGACTGGACTTCACCCTAGCCAACATTTTTAGCTCCAACTGAATAAACTTTTGCACAGATGTTGGGGTAATACACGTATGAGTAAACTTTTAGACTTACCAATAATATAAGTTATCTATATATTTTAATCTGGGTTCTCATTAATGTGAGTTCTCATTAATTTAAAAGGTGGTAATTTGTGGTGGTAATTTAATCATGATTAATCACCATTCAAAGTAATTCTAAAATATGCATGTTTTCCTTTACAGGATTTGAACATTAAAAAAAGAAAATAATCTGGGAAAATCTGTTGATTTATTTTGTTTATTAGTATTCATCCAAATAGGTGATCTACAAGTCCCATCCTCCAGCTATACTCTTTGGCTCTGGTTACAGGGAGACACGCAGCTATGTCTCTGTAAAACCGTGCTCTACTGATTTTCTTTCAGTGTGCATTTTTTTAATCGGATTAATCAGCAAAATTAATCAACTAATAGTAACTGCAACTATAGTAACTGCTGTACTGACCATGGTATTACTGTGCTTAACTGAGCAGCCAACTGTCCTGACTTTAACCCAACAGAGAATCTGGGTTGTATGGCTAAGAGGAAGGTGTGAGAGTAACACTGAACAATATACATAACACTGAACAATATACATTTATTTCCATTCATTTATAAAAGCAAAACTGGTCTTCCATAACAATTCAACAGTGCCATAGCCTTAGCCTCATAGGATAAATGCCTAAGTCGTTTATTGGCAAAATTGAGATTTCTAGAATTTCAGCAATAGGTTTGCAAGAAAATGTGTTTTTTTCTTATGATCTCAATTTAACCTATGAGGCTAATGATCAGTTGATCACCTCCATGCCATGCTCCATTGATGAAATAATTTGTTCAAAAGTATGCCAGACCAATTATTACTGCATAGATTAATATACTTTTAAGATAGTCGACATTTCTTGTTTAAAACATATTTTTTTGTGGTCTAGTAAAATATTCTATTTTGTTATCCTGTTTTGGTGGGTTTATGAGCTGGAAGCCAAAATTCTGTAAAATAAATAAATAAAAATAAATACTTGAAATCATTTACAATGTGTGGGTCCGTGTCCTTTTCGGCCGTTCAGGATTCTGTTTTATACTTGTTAAATTTAAAATCAGAATACACTCCAAAACGGCCCGTTTCGGTATTCTGTTTTGAAAACAAAATTTAGAGTTGTGAATTGTAAGAGCAACATACGACCCGTTTCCAGGTTCTAATTGGTGTGGTTCAATCAGAATGACACAATTTAAAATGACTGCTGCTCTGGCGAGCCGGCAAAGCAGATCCTGAAATCTGTTTTGTGTCCGCTGCTGCAACCCCGCCCCCTGCCTTCGCCCCTCCTCCGTGCTAGAGCCCTGGAAAACAGAGTGGCGTCACGCTTTGATCTCGCCGCCCCTCGCGTTGCGCGCATGCGCCACGCTCTGGAGCTCTGCAAGTTCCAAACATTAGGTGCTCCTCTCCTCCATTTAGCATGTGTCTATCTGTTAGCATACTCCTCGTCCGCCCGCGCTCTTTATCTTTAGAGCAGTGGTTTTCAACCCATTTGATACCAGGGCCCACTATATTAATTCATAATTTGAGCCACGGACCACCATTTTGATAGCATTTTAGCCCCACAGTGTTACGGTTTGCAGAGGATGGAACCCAAATGCAGAGACTACAAGCAAATAATGTTCAATAGTTGTTTAATATGGCAGTAAAGCATACAGGTACAGTTACAATCCAGGGCTATAAAGGAATAGTCCAACAAGTAAGCTCTACTCAAAAGTCAAAAGCAGGAAATAACAAAGTCCAAGGCAAACCTTCCAAGACCAGGCAGAGAACTTCACACAGGAACAGAGAGAATGTACTGGCAGTGAGTGTGTGGAAAGAGTCTGGTTATATAGGGAGGAGGAGTTGATTGCATAGGTGGCTGCAGGTTTGTTGTAGGCAATGGTACTGATGAGGGGGTGGAGACTGGTGAGTGGCTTGGACTGGGGGAAAGACAGGAGTGACAGATGCAGTGACACGGTCTGGAGTGGCAGACCGTGACACACAGACCCCATTCAGCATGTGTACACCTCCAGTTCCCCCCCTTGCTCTTTATCTTTAAAGCAGTGGTTTATTCATAATTATAGCCACGGGCCACCATTTATGGCCACTACCATTTTTAATTCCAGGCTGGATTAAAAAAAAAAAAAAAAAAAAAAAAAACAGTCAAACATACAGGTCAAAATGACCATTAATCTTTGACATTCTCTAGTGTAGACTTGAGCTCATTCAGAGGTTGAATAACCCTTGAGAATGAGAGACAGTGTATAACCACGAAACCAAATGGACCCACAAGGGTCCATTTGGTTTAATCTTTATGCTCTCAAAGAGTTACATCTGGTAGGTTAAACAACTTTCCATCATTTAGCCAGGGGACATCCTGAAATCCTCTCAGGGACCACTGGTGGTCCCCGGAACACCTGTTAAAAAGCCCTGCTTTAGAGTATCTGGAATCTCATTATAGATGCTCTATCTTACTTTGTTTCTTATATTCCTAGAATCTTATTAAAGTGTAAGTAACCTGTTTTGCACTACTTTTCCCAATCAAATTGTGTCACAATTACAAACACATTTGCCAATACAACAATACTTGGTGTGTATTTGCTCTGGGGGCTATCAGAAGAAAGGTGGTCCAACCCCCGAAGCACTGGCCAATCACGCCGGAAAGTTACGAGTTGAGATGGCGCGTCATTAGGAGAAGATCTCATCGGGTTCGCATTGACTTGGATGGAAAAGTGCCCATGGGAATTACCATATTAAACACTCTCGTAACGGAGTACAAACATAACTCTGTTAATGATCGTGACCGGGGATAGTGCGGCAGACCGTTTTTGCAATATCCATGTTGAAACAGAGCTAGCGTATGTGGCTATAGTTCTACACACTGCAGTCGCGAGGGGCGTGCCTTCACTCCAGCTGACCAGTGACTCAGAGCCATCTAGTACAAGACTTGCGACATTGCGGAGTCGGAAACTGAGCGCTCGAGCTGCCTGAATGGGGACAAACTGGAGTTCTCGACCAAGCCAACGTTTAGTTGTTTTCTGCCGCTGGAATGCGAGGGGACTCGGTGGATGGATTATGGACATTATGCATTTTCTTCCATCCGATTACAACGGCTATGGTCAGTGGAAATCTGGCATGGCCATGGCCTCAAAGCCACATTTGAAAAGGGATGCTGTGCTTATAACCTGCTTCCAGCATACTGAGCGTGGATGAGTGTGCTCCTAGTACGCAGGCAGCAGTGTGCGTAAAACTTGGAAACAATGCTACTGCCCGGACATGAGATTGTGAAAGAGAAAAGCAAAGCTGCCTGCTGCTGATCCCCGAGAGGATCAGTATCAGTGGGTAGACGCAGCGGTGGTCCGCTGGCTCGTTCGGTTATTTACGACAGTAGTTTTCAACCTTTTTGATACCAGGGCCCACTTTATTCTGCATTTGAGCCACGGACCACCGTTTGAGGACATTTAGCCACAGACCCCAAAACTAAAGATTTCTTTTGCTTTAATTTGTCCATCCATTCTAGTTGTGTACACTTGGGCTAATTCAGATGATAAATATTTTAACTCTTGAGGGTGTAAAAGTGAAACCAAATGGATCCGCAAGGGTCCATTTGGTTTCATTTTTACGATCTCAAGAGTTACATTTGGTTGACCACCTGGAACTCTTTCAGGGACCACTGGTGGTCCCCGGACCACCGGTTGAAAACCCCTGATTTACGAGCATGTTTACCAAGATTACTCTCTCCTTCACAAATACTCTACCCAGCATAAAGCACAGTTCAAATGTGGCTTTGACTGAGGCCATGCCAGATTTCCACTGACCATAGCCGTTGTAATCGGATGGAAGAAAATGTTCCCCACATATAGTGGACTTCCCCGGTAGCCCCTTGGTCCAGTCAGCACGTTTAATGCGTGCAAAAGTGTCCCATTTCTGGCTGTCTTTTCGTTTTTGGGCCAAACGTGTATCGGAATTCCCTTCCCACCTATATTGCTGCACCCACCGATTACGCATCTCTTTGGCATTTTCCAAAAGTTGTAGACGACCGAATAGTTGTTCCTAGAAATGAGCGCTATTATTAGTCTCGACTCCACGCTGATTCTGTCTATACTCAATAAGCACGCCTGCGTTGCTGTGACGGTACCATGCTGACGAGGAGAAGGGCGTTTCCATCGGAGTTAGCATTGCAACAAGAAGAAAAGACATCGCTCTGCTGTCTCCTATTGTCGTCACACACCCGCGACATCAACAGATTCAGAACTACATTTCCCAAAGTGGCGGATGTAGTAATTTTATTTTTATAAACCTCAAATGTGAGATGTGTATGGCCCCATCAGGCATTTTAAATATATCATTGGGATACTTAGGCTATTTTTGAGGGACATGTGTCAACAGTTTTGAGAGTTTTTTGCAGGTTACCTACAGTACACTTTAAATGCTAGGCTATATTATTTTTTGTATTTGCCTCTCTGACCATATAGGCCAAATGGTTATGGTTTAATAATTTACATTAGGTCTACTCTGGGGTTGGTTGAGGTGTGTGTGTGGGAAGGGGTTAGGGTTACAGTTGTGTGTTGAAGCAGGGTTGCAGATTTGATCGTAGTGTAATAATCCTTGTCTCAGGTAGGAGAAATGTAAAGTGCCTATTTACAGGATATTTCTACTTCAAACATTAATAATGGAGGCTGAGCAAGTAACATGCACAGATACACTGCTACTTCATTTAATAACTACTAACAATAAAACATAAGCAAATTGCCCTCCCACCCAATACAATCGCTGGCATTATATGCCAGCAAACATACAGAGCTCCGCTTTCCAGACACACCACTCCCTGTCACTCTGAGCAAAACAGTTTTATAGTTTCTCCTTCCTCATCCCGATTGGGGTGCCACCTATCACTCACTGTAGGACGGCCATCAATCAGTCCGTGATTGACAATTGTCTCATGCGTGACACTCAGTTCAGATTTACTGCAATAGCTTTCATAGTACTAGGGCTATGTATTGGATTCATGTTACACATTCCACTTAAAACAAAAAACCTTTCACTCTGTACCTGGCCTGGTCCTGAATGGAAACAAGACTGCAAGGAATTTTCTTAGTGATCCTATTGGCTATTTGACTGTACCCTGTCTGACTGTACCTTGTACCCATTACTTTTCTATTTCTAACTATTCATTCAAAATTCAGACACGTTCACAATGGATTTTAAATAGGACGTGTTGTGATGTTGTAGATCAGCCAATAATGACATAATGAGGGGGTCACAGGGACAAACGTTTTCAGCTGGGGTACCAAATGACATGTCAGTAAAGATTACGGAATATGCAAGGAGAATGAATAATCAATAAAACATTTTATTCACAATGTAGTAACTAAAATGTGCACAAAAATACTTTCCATCACTCACACACACTACATTTGATGTAACTGGGGGAAAAATATATATCTCAGAACATTTTGACTGACATTTGAGAGACAGCATGAAAGAAACTTTCCAAAACAATTGTGTGATGTTAATGTTCTTGATGTTACAGCCAACCAGGTATACATTGAAGCTATAAACTGTATAAACTGTATAAACTTCCAGTCTTGTTTATGAAGATGCTTCTGAAAATGTATTCTACTGCCAGCTAGTTTGACCACTTCAAATACTCTTCATCGTGGCTTTCCCTGAAAATCCAATTGGCGCAAGCAGCCTGGCCGATCATCTCCATGTCCTGTTCTTTCTTGTGTCCTGGTCCTCTGGTACACAGAAAATCATCTCTATTGGCACCCGAGTCACTGCCTGAAATGCAAACAAAAAACAAAAAACAAACAATGCATATGCTTTTAACTATGTAACTTTATACAGTTACTTACTCCATATATTACAGACATACTGATTTAATATTTACATAATCTGTTTTTATTTAGTTTGATTTCGTACAACCGCTCCTGTTTCCAATCATCAATAATTTGGCTGTCGACCACCAGGAAATTTATCACTGAGGAGAACTACTATATGGTCTTCCATATGGCCACATATTATCACAATTACAAAAACTGCTCAACATGATATCTGGCAACTTCTACACTCTGGGGAGGGGACCCCTACTAAACATTTCACACAAAACCTTGGTGTCACATTCTGGCAAGTGGACTGACTAGAACAAACAAATGTTGCCACTAAGCTTTATAGCTTGTATAAAATGTACTGTATATAACAAAGCAATGTGACTTTTTGGTTTGTTTCCCCCACCCAAGAGTATAAACATAATCTATAATAGTAATGTTATATAACCTAGCAATATAACTTATCAGTTGTACACACTGGTTGACCATAAGTTTAACAATAAAGCTAATAACAATTACAACAAATATTTATGCTAAAAAAAAGCTGACGGGTCATAGCAGTGTAACTGTTCATGGAGTGGATGGCTGGATGGACAGGAACACTGCTAAGCTAAGTTAGCTAACCACCACTGCACCACAACACAGTCTATTTTTTTAAGTTACAATGTACATTAACCAGAGCGAATTATATAACTATTCATATCAATCATTAATCACTAAAGTGACGAGCGGTCTGTTAATGCGTTAAAATGTTCTGAAATGCCGTAATTTCGCCAATTTACCTGCAAACTTGCATTCTGCTGTCGTCGGAGCTGCCAGCTCCGAGCAGGATGTGCTAGAGGGGTTTGTTTGGAACTTGGGATTCCTCCTCGAAGGGCGCGCACGTTTCAGCCAATAGGCGTCTCTGTTCGGCTGGAGAATGGGGAGTCAATTGGAGTGACGGTTTTCCAGGGCTCTACTCCGTGCCTCCTCCGTCCCTCCTCCCCCGGAAGTGTTTAGCAGGAGACAGTGAGCGCGCGAAGTGCAGCAGCAATTCGAAAAAAACCTTAGAGGAAAAAACCCTGATCGAAAAATGGATCAAGAAGACAGCTATGTTTTATTCAGAGGCGACAAACGCCGCACACTTTTAGAGGAAGACATGTATGTGGAGAAAATCAGCATGATTTTCCAGGTACAGTATTTTTTTTTAAGAATATTGTATGCGAGTCGTGACTGTTGTTAACCTGGGTAGCATGTGGCTCAAAGCTAACGCTCTCGACGAGAGCCATCAGCTCGGCAAGCTATGCTTCAGTTTCATCACGATAAGCATACAACTTTGTTCACGTGTACAGTTATATACATGCGGCACGTTATGTCACGACGTTTATGCTTATCGCGATAAAATTAAGCTGGGCTGTAGATATATATAAAGGCCTTATATATATATATATATATATATATATATATATATCTATGGTAGCTATACTGGCTAAACACGCCTTTACGGCTAACGCCACAATCACGTGATCTAAACCAAATGTGACTACGCTGTGTTTTGATCAGTAGTGATCACTGATTTAAATGATGATAATTTACTGGCCCAAAGGGCCCATTTAGCTATATAATAGAACGCTCATAGAGCTTATATTATTAGCTAAAGCCCCGTGTATGCTGATTCTGATGTTCGAACTCTGTTTTAAGTTAAGAGGTGAGACAGAAACCTAGCTAGATGCCTGTTGCATACTGTTGTAGAGTTAGGACAGCTCGGGCCTCCTAAATGTTTTTCAAGTTAAAGGATTGCTTCGCCGGTATAAACTGGGCCGCTCCCCGGCTTTAGTATCCTATCTGTTCATGTAAAAAAATATAAACATTTTCATGTTTCGTCATTTTGTCCGAGAAAGTCGTATTTATCTCCGTTTATAATCGCGAAGCACGGCGACCTCATTTCCTACAATACCCACAGTGCACCGCGGCATCCGCTCAGCAGAGTGTGCGCGCGCAGCCGTTGAGCGCTCTTTTCTGACGAGCCAACTGGTGGAAGCAGTATTAGCCGAAGCAGTGTAGTTGTGATCGAAAGATAAACTTTATATTTAATTGGTAGTTAGTGGGAGTTTTAGTACTAGTAGTAGTTGTAGTAGTAGTGGTGTTGATAGTAGTTAGTTGGGTCGTTTCCGACCGTTCCGTGACCGTGGAGAGCAAAGGTCCGTTTCTCAATGGAATTATCATCCAAGAGGGTTATTAAACAAATTTGGCCGGGGTGTACTTTCTGAAAGTGCGGGGAAAATTTTTTAGAGCCCATAATCCAAAATGTCCGCCCAAAAATGTGTTTTTTTTCCTTCATAACTTGAAATGCATTGATTTTACACCCCATAAATGTATTGAACGTTAATACAAAGTTGGGCATTACGGACGATTTGGTACCAAGCACATGTCTGTATCTTCTATGGTTCTCGAGATACAGCATATAGGTACTTTCACAGATTGAGGAGAGCAAGACATTTGTAACATTGATTCTTAAGTCAATCAAATAGTGATACAGGCATGAAAATTGGTACGCACACTCTTCAAACCCCACTATTTCTAAAAGTACCGCATGCCTTGCAAAATTCCAAGATGGCAGCCCCCAAAATCCAAGATGTCTGTCCAAAAATGTGTTTTTTCATTCATAACTCGAACTCGAAGATTTTAAGCCCCATAAATGTATTGAACATTAATATAAAGTTGGGCATTATGGACATTTTGATACCAAGTACATGTCTGTATGTACTACGGTTCTTGAGTTACAACATATAGGTAGTGATGAGGCACCATAAGGGTAACATTTTGGCACGTTTCACTCATTTACTCAAATATCCCTTTATCACCATGTCTACTATGTTCTATCTATCTATCTATCATAAACCACTTCAAGTGTTTCAATTGATGAAACGGGTCGGGAGTTATTAAACTGAACGTGAATGCTGTTCCAGTGTTAAATTTGCTGCGCACATTTTGCGAAGATAAGCCAGGCAGAATTGTCCTGTCTGTGCATCACACTGAGTCTGTGCTTCACAATAAGAGTATATGTGAAGTGGACGCACCAAGTGTAGCATGTGTCATAATGTCAGGGTATAATATGCTAATAAGTGCAATAGGCTAATACGTGCAATATCATAATATACTGTATGTACAATAAGCTAATAGTGTAATATATGCAATAGTGCCATAGGGTAATATGTGTAATAGTGCAATATATGTGCATTAGGGTAATATGTGTAATAGTGCAATATATGTGCATTAGGGTAATATGTGTAATAGTGCAATATTTGTGCATTAGGGTAATAGTGTAATATATGCAATAGTGTAATAGGGCTAATAGTGCAATAGTGTAGTATATGTGCAATAGGCTAATAGTATATTATATACAGTACTGTGATAGGGTATTATGTGTAATAGTGTAATAAGTGCAATAGTCCAATAAATGTAATAGTGTGATATTTGTGCATTAGGGTAATAGTGTAATAGTGGAATATATGCAATATTGGTATGGTGTAATAGGGTAATATGTATAATAGTGTAATAGTGTAATTACTGTAATAAGTAAAATAGGCTAATAAGTGTAATAGTGCAATATTTGTGCATTAGGGTAATAGTGTAGTATATGAATTAGCGTAATTGTGTAATAGTGTAATAGGGTATTATGTGTAATTGTGCATTAAGTGCAATAGTGTAATATGTGTGCATTGGGGTAATAGTGTAATATGTGTGCATTGGGGTAATAGTGTAATATGTGTAATTGTGTAATAGTGTAATAAGCACAATAGGCTTATAACTGTAATAGTGTGATATCTGTGCATTAGGTTAATGGTGTAATATATGCAATAGTGGCATAGTGTAATTGTCCTATTACACTATACCACTATTGGATATATTACACTATTACCCCAATGCACATGTTACACTGTTAGACGTATTAGCCTATTGCACTTATTACAAATATTACACTATTACACATATTACACGATTACCCCAATGCACACATATACCCTATTACACTCTACCGCTATTACATATATTGCACTATTACACTATTACCCTAATGCACAAATAGTACACTATTACACTTATTAGACTATTGCACTTATTACACTACTATTAGCCTATTGCATATATTACAATTACACTACTACCCTAATGCACAAATAGTGCACAATTACACATATTACCCTATTGCACTATTGCATGTATTACACTATTAGCCTATTGTACATACAGTATATTATCCTATTGCACGTATTAGCCTATTGCACTTATTAGCATATTATACCCTGACACTATGACACATGCTACACTTGGTGCGTCTGCTTCACATATACTCTTATTGTGAAGAACAGACTCAGTGTAATGCACAGACAGGACAATTCTGCCTGGCTTATCTTCACAAAATGTGCGCAGCAAATTTAACACTGGAACAGCATTCACGTTCGGTTTAATAACTCCTGACCCGTTTCATCAATTGAAAAGCTTGAAGTGGTTTATGATAGCAGACCCATGTAGGTCCGTTTCCTGAACATAATAGGCATGGTGATAAAGGGATCTTTGAGTAAATAAGTGAAACGTGCCAAAATGTTACCCTTATGGTGCCTCATAACTACCTATATGTTGTAACTCAAGAACCGTAGTACATACAGACATGTGCTTGGTATCAAAATGTCCATAATGCCCAACTTTATATTAACGTTCAATACATTTATGAGGCTTAAAATCTTCGTATTTCGAGTTACGAATGAAAAACCACATTTTTGGACGGACATCTTGGATTTTGGGGGCTGCCATCTTGGAATTTTGCAAGGCATGCGGTACTTTTAGAAATAGTGGGGTTTGAAGAGTGTGTGTACGAATTCCCATGCCTCTATCACCATTTGATTGACTTAAAAATCAATGTTAATAATGCCTTGCTCTCCTCAATCTGTGAAAGTACCTATATGCTGTATCTCAAGAACCATAAGAGATACAGACACGTGCTTGGTACCAAATCGTCCGTAATGCCCAACTTTGTATTAATGTTCAACACATTTATGGGGCGTAAAATCAATGCATTTCAAGTTATGAAGGAAAAACCACATTTCCGGGGCAGACATTTTGGATTATGGGCTCTAAAAAAAATTCCCCGCACTTTCAGAAAGTACACCCCGGCCAAATTTGTTTAATAACCCTCTTAGATGATAATTCCATTGAGAAACGGACCTTTGCTTTCCACGGTCACGGAACGGTCGGAAACGACCCAACTAAGTAGCAGTGAAGTAGTAGTTGGTGGTGGGGGTGGAGGAGGAGGAGGAGAAGGAGGAGAAGGAGGATTAGTTAGCGTCGTGTGAGATAGTGGTAGTAGTAGAGGAGGTAGTGGTGTTGATAGTAGTAGCAGTGAAGTAGGTTGGTGGTGGAGTAGTAGAGGAAGAGGAGGAGGAGACGGAGTAATAGTAGTAGTAGTAGTAGTGGTAGTAGTAGTAACTGCACCACCAGTGTTTTCGTGAGTTCTGTGTTGGTGGAGTCGGCACGTCAACATGCCTACTACGTGTATTGTGCCTGGGTGTAACAAGGCCAGGAAGAAGAAGGACCGAGTCTCTTATCACAGGTTTCCTGGGTCGGACGATCGGCGCGAGCTGTGTAAACAGTGGCTGAGAGCTGTCGGAAACCCCTGTTATGACGAGACAACGGATCCGGTTGAGCTCCTGAATCTCCGTGTGTGTAGTCTACATTTCAAAGAAGACGACTATCACCGGAGTCTGATGGCAGAGTTGATAGATGGGAAGACATCAAGGCCATGTCTGAAGGACGACGCGGTGCCTTCAGTATTCCCCCACCCATCAGCATCCCTGCTCCTCGTCAAAAGAAGCACAGCAGAGGTATGATTGTCAGACATAACATATGTAATAAAATGTACAGGCAAAGTCAGTTTGATCTAGTCAGTTGACTCATGCAACACTGGTTGTTCGGTGGTTTTAAAACTGTCATGTAGTCCAATGGTTTTCAATAGTGGTCTGGGGACCACCAGAGGTGGAGGAGAGTTCCAGATGGTCCCCAGCTAAATGATGGACAGTTGAGGTTCAAGGTTTTTTATTTGTCACTGACTCCAGTGTATGTCAGGACATATACAGGGATGAAATAACGTTTCTATTTTCCACAATGCAATAAGACAATAGTCAAGACAATAGACAGTGCAATAAGACAATAGTCAAGACTAAATGTAGACGAGACAAACAATAGTGCAGCAGACCAGTAAAGTGCTAACTGTACACCTAACTTGAGGTGAAGGTGCTAAGCTAACCAGGTGTGATAGTGGCAGTAGTGTGAAAGCTAACAGACAGCTAGACAGGACATAGTGTGTGTGTGTGTATATATATACTACACTACACTAGAAACTACAACTCTACATCTATATACTAAAACTATGTTGATAACCAGATGATATAGGGATATAGAGAGCAAAAAATGACTCTGAATTAGCGATTCAAGAGACAACAATATATTTTGTATGAGACATCGCAGGAATCCGGCGGGACGGATTCATAATCCCGTCATTGGGACGTGACATGAATGAAAGCCAACAGGAGTGTGCAGGAGGCAAGCCTGCCTTCCCAGCACCAGTTCAATGTTCCCCCCACGCCCCCGCCTCTAGTCCCCTTCCCTCTGAGCGCACGGTCTCAGCCCCCGTGAGCATGAGTGAGAGAGAGAAGCAGCACCATTGTTGATCTCGATAGCAAAAAAAAACTGCAAATTGACCATTGGTTTCATTTCATGCAATAATTATTCGATTTACTGGCTCAAACAGTAATCCCCAGTGATTACTGGGAATTATACACTAGTGTTATAAGTATTATTCATTTGCAATAAGTTACACCAATAGAAAGTGTAGTATAAATGTTTGGTTGATTCATGTTTGCCTTTCCTGTTATTTCTAAATACAACATAGTATTGTGCAAAAAACAAAAAAACATTTTGAGTCATCAAATGTTGGTCCGTGGCTCAAATGCTGATTAAATAGTGGGCCTTAGTGTAAAAATGATTGAAAAACACTTATGTGGGCTAATGTACTGGTAACCCCTAACCCGCACGAGAAACATTTGTGAAATGGCAGTCAATATAGTGGAATATATACTGTATATATGTATCTATGAATTGATTCTCCTGTCTTTAATTTGCTCGTAAAATGATGGCGGTTAAACTATCGTTTTGCCAGGTCCTCCAGAGATCTGTGGAGAGGCCCAGTGCTTCTTATGGTGACTCAAGACCTAGTACTTCATCTGCTGACCCCTCCTTTTGGCCCCTGGCCAAAAGGAGTAGGATGGAGGTATGGTTAAAAAGCCTGATAAGCAGCTGTGTGTGCGTGTGTATGTGTGTGTATGTGTGTGTGTGTGTGTGTGGGGGGGGGGGTAAGAGTAAAATATACTGTAATATACAAGCATAGCCACTTGACTCAGAACTGATTGTGTTGTCAACCTGTTTTTGTAGAGTTGCCCACCTACGGAGCCTTCACATGAAGAGGTCCCCTTTACAGAGGTAGGGAAGTCACTGTATACTATAGTGTCTATTTTTAGACCCACTACCTGAGGATGTGTAGAATTAAAAATAACCAAATAACCGACACTGGCGAATGGCGGTTGCAACGTACGAGCACATATGATGATTCTTATTGTTATATCTGTAAATTAATTTGACCTACTGAGAGTCTCTGCCTCGGATGTGGTTAGAGTGAGACGTTACATTAGACATTATCAGCTGCCATTTTTGGTGTGGTTATTGCACCAGCTTATTGTTGTTGGTTTTCTTTTATTAGACTGTTATAGGCAGCAGCAGCAGCAGCAGTGTTGAGGTACTTGACCCCAACGACCCGGAATACATCCGTGAAGATGACTCGGGGACCACAACCACCACGGCCACCCCAGCTTCATCTCAGGGAGAGGTGAAGGAGCAAAGGTGGGAACAGCCGAAGGTGATTGTCTACAAGGAGAACATCAAAGAACTGTTCAGGATGTGTCAGCAGTGTGGACAGCCTATGAATGAAACACACGTGAGCTATGTCGGGGCTCAGATGAAGGTTCGGTGGGACTGCCTCGGAGGACACTGTGGTACGTGGACCTCATCCCCTGAAATCAGAGGCATGCCAGAGGTGAACCTGCTTAGTGCTGCATCTGTGCTGTTCACGGGGACCACCGTTACAGAGATGGTGGATTGGGCTGCACTAATGAACGTGCACATGATCCGACCCACCACCTTCTATGACATCCAGAAGTCGTACCTTGGTCCTGCGATTGAGGAGCAGTACACAGAGCAAAGGAACACAATCCTGGCCAGACTGTGCTGTGAAGAGGAGGATCGTAAAGATGGAACCGGACCATCGATACCAGTGCATCTCTCTGGAGATGGAAGGTGAGTATAAAGATTCTAAAAGAAATTCAGAAATAGTAGTACTTGTATGTACAAGAACAACTCTAATAGTTTTAGATTAATTGCATTGAATGAATGTTTGTTTGTTTGTTTTTTACTTCATCACCCCAGATGTGACTCACCCGGGTTTTCGGCCAAGTACTGCCATTACAGCCTGATGCTGGACAACACCGGCGAAATAGTACAGACAGATCTCGTTCAGGTAATTTAGGTTGTGCTATTGCATAATGTTGTAATCAACAATAATACATACTGTATGTTTCCCCACCCTTCACCCCTCTAACTTCTTGTGCTTCTTTCAGGTAACAGAAGCCTCCAGTTCTGTTGCCATGGAGGCTCTGGGATGTGAACGGGCCCTCAACACGCTGCTGGATGAGGGAGTGGAGGTGAAGGTGGTCGCTACTGACCGGTCGCCATCGGTGAGGAAGATGATGAAAGAACAGTACCCGGAGATCAACCATCAGTTTGACATCTGGCACACTGTCAAAGGCAAGTTAAATCACTATTTCAGGTTTCAACAAGAAGCAGATGGCCAAATCCAGGAAAAAGGGGCAGGGAGAACTGGCTGACTGGTCAAGGCAAGGACAGATGTTCATAAAACACCCATAGCTACACTCAGATAGAGGCAGCTGTCTGCGTTATAGGGCATTATATTGTATAGTTTTGAAGTGCTCACTGTCAAGTATCTTACCTGTGCATTGTTTCACCATTTTAGGTCTCTGACCAACCACCTCTGGTTCTGCTCTTCTTCTTGTAAAGGCGACACACAGGTATGTGATCATCATTTTGCTGCCTTCAGGAGTAGACCATGTAACTAAATGTTTTTTAGGTGTTGATGCATATCTGCATAAATTGACGCTATTGAACACCCTTTACGTATCCGTTTTGAAAATATTGAACCAGTGGAAAGTGTCAAATTATGACTTGGAAAATTGTGCTGTTTACTGAGTGGGGGGTCCGTTTTGGCTAGAGGAAGAAAATTGCATAATAATGTGCGCAGGAGCTGAAACGTCGCTGGCTGGGTATCCTGCACCACGTGCAAGATGTGCACAGCTGGACGGAGGGACAGCAGAGCCACAGGTGCTTTCATCGCCCGCTGGATCAAGAGTCGCGGAGGAAGAAGAAGTGGCTTGCTCCGGATTCCTCGGTAAATTTCTTAGATACAACTCAGTCTTTGTATTTTACTTTGTTAGGGCTATAAAGATTACTACACTCAATCTAAATGAATTTCTATCAATGTGATCTCATTTTAACAGACATGTGATGACGCAAATGCATTTTGAGCTTGTTTTTGAAATAAGTTTAAACAGAATATAGTTTTAGAGTCCATGTCTGAATTAGTAGGGAGATAATTTGTCCATTGCAGGTCAAGAATCGTGCCACCCTACTGCAGAATAAAGGTGTCTGATTTGTAATTGCAGGTGTACAAGGTAGCGTGACCACCTCCAAACTTGGCCAATGAGGGACAAGGGACCCCGTGTTGCGGGACACCGCGGGACACATGGGGGGGGGGGGCAGACGGCGGAGGGCTGCTGAGAGCGCCTTTAGTAACAATCAGTAATCATTTCTTTGTGGATTATATTAAGCAACTAGACTGTTTCTCAAATAGCAATTGTTTATTAGCCTACATCAAACAACAAGTAACTAAACTGCTTTTAGAGGTAGGCAATACTGAAAACATTCCTCAGTCAAAAATAAAATTAATTAAAAAAAAGAAACAATGCGAACGGCGCCGCGCAGCCCTGGCAGAGCAGGCAGGAGGAGACCGCCAGAGTAAAGGTTCTCAGAGGTAGATATAGGCTAGGCCTAAGAAGAAAAACAAAGTCTGTGCTTGCTTCGGCAAAACCATTTTCTTGACATCAGTGTTCAGCACGAGAGAGAGAGAGAGAGAGAGAGAGAGAGAGAGAGAGAGAGAGAGAGAGAGAGAGAGAGAGAGAGACTGACTGACTGACTGACTGACTGACTGACTGACTGACTGACTGACTGAGAGAGAGAGAGAGAGAGAGAGAGAGAGAGAGAGAGAGAGAGAGAGAGAGAGAGAGAGACAGAGACAGAGACAGAGACAGAGAGAGAGAGAGGGGCGAGTGGGAGGAGGAGGGGAGAGAAAGAAAAAAAGAGATGAGCAAATTTAGTTGAAAAATGAATGAACCACCACAAGTCAACGCAATTAGCGTGCGCACACACACACACACACACACACACACACACACACACACACACACACACACACACACACACACACACACACACACACACACACACACCGTTATAGCTTACCTTTATGCAGCCTGCTTCCTATCGTCGGTCCAAGCCCCCACCATCAATGAAAACCCACAATCATCTGTATGATAAGCCGTGCTGTAGGCCTACATTATGATATACACTAGTTACCTCCGCCGCGGTGACTTTATCTGTGTTGCTGTCTTTTTGGGTTTGAAAAAAGCTTATCACGCTTGTGTTTTGATTTCTCTGCTGGACGTTTTTCTTGTGGGATTCACTCTCGCCATGCCTGTACACTCTGCCTTGCTTGGGTCATCAGAGACATGTCTCAGCCACTTATATTTAAGCTCCCATCCTCTGTTGTAGGAGCAAAGTCTTTAATTTTTCTTTTCAACAGGAGCCTCCTCCTCCTGGCGCTGGCTGCTGTTCTCCCCCTCCATTTTCTCGCTTTGTTTTTCGCGCGCACCAGCGCATGTGTAGTGGTTTCACTGACTGACAACACACATACACCTGTAAGCGCCCGACTTACGTGTCACCTGACTCGATGTTATTCTTTGTTGTACGCACCCAGCCACCCCAAGAGCCACCCACACCCCCTCCCTCCTCTAGTGAGAGTGAGAGAGCGTAGAGTAAGAGAGAGGGAGAGAAAGCGCTGCAGCGCAACAGCAGTACAGCACGCCAGCACAGCAGTTTTTTTTCTCCCAAGCTCTTTTTTTCTCCTCCTCCGTTTTTGACAGTTTTGCGGGACATTAGTCCCCTTTTGAGGGACGCGGGACAGAGGGTTTAATTTCGGGACTGTCCCGCGAGATCCGGGACAGGTGGGCACTATAGAACAAGGATCTGGAGAAGTTGGTCCGGGACAAGCGCCTCCTGAAGGACCTTGACCAGTTGGGCCTTTTCAAACATACCGGTAAAATGATAGTGTCACAACACGTCATACTGTTCAAAAATTAAATGCATGTGAACAATATTATATTGATTCTTAAATATGTTGTGTACATATTATGTTCTTTCAGGTGCATTAGAAGTCTTCCACAGTGCAATGCTGAAGTACATGCCGAAGAGACTGCACTTCTCATACACCGGGATGACAGAAAGAGGCAAGCTGGCAGTGCTCGAGCACAACGAGAACATCATCAAGAGAAGACAAGCCACCCTTGCCTCAGGTTATTGTAATACATTTTCCAGAATGTTTTGTTTGTATTAGACTAGTGACAGACCAAACATAATTTCTACATTTACACGGTTTTGGTGTTGCTGGATATTTACTAGAAGAACACCTTACAGGCCCTGGTGCTAATATTATGAATCCTAAAAAGGGGGGGTTCTACCACTTAAAACGATGAGAGAGGCCTGTCATTTTCAACACATGCATACTTCTAGACAAAGCTAGGAATTTACAATTCTGTGATTTGCTCAATTTTAGGTGACCCCTGCAACAAACAGGCGTTCTGCAAGAGGTCAAAGAACGTGGGTGGTGAAGAAGGTCTACGAGCCGCACACACATGTGTTCCGTCGGGGTCTGGTAGAACGCACCATGAGGCTGAGGGCTGATGAAAAGGTCCAATACCAGGTGCTGACGTCATCCCTGAAGCGGAAAGCCTTACCTCCCAACATCGCACAGACACCGAAGCCCCCAAAGGAGGAGGCAGTTCTTGCCCACACGTCGCGCTTTCAGCGTTGAGACGGGTTTTGCGGGTCCATCTGGTTTCATGTTTACCCTCTCAAGAGTTAGAATATTCCTGATGTGAATCAGCCTAAGTATACACAACTAGAGAATGTAGAAGATGAATATACAATCGCTATTAAAAATATAGAAAAACGTTCCCGGGCACAAAAACGTGCCCCCCCAGCTGAACGGTTGGGTTCGGGCGGTCAAGATTCTGGGCCCGCCCAGCTGAGAGAGTTATTAATGGTCATTTTGATCTGTATGTTTGACTGTGTTTCTCCAAATCCAGCCTGGAAAATAAATCTTTAGTTTGGGGGTCTGTGGGGCTAAAATGTCATCAAATGGCGGTCCTCTGTGGTTCAAATACTGAATAAATAGTGGGCCCTGGTGTCAAAGTGGTTGGTCTTACTTTTATCTTGACATTAAATTAATACTGTGCCCTCCAATTGGCCCCTTGGGAAAAATAATTGCCCACCCCTGATCTAGACTTAAAGTATCAATAGTAATATATTTTTGGTTTCACAATCACAACAGGTAATTGTGTAAATTATTACGTCCAAATTTCACCCCTTACTTGCCTCGTTCCTTCCTTCACAGGCCTGGAGTGATCCTACGCAGCAGTGTAACATAGAATAATGGAGGTCCAGTCATGAATCCAGTTTTAGGTTATTTATTGTAAAGGTGGTTGAGCAGATGAGCAGATAAATGAACAGAACATACCAAGAATGTTATTGCTGTATTGGGTTTTCCCTTCTGTTTAGGTACTACTAAGCTGTTTGTGCTGGTGCTGCTTGCTGTTGCTGCTGCTGGTAGGAACAGTTTAGCTCAGGGGTTTTTAACAGGTGGTCCGGGGACCACCAGTGGTCCTTGAGAAGGTTCCAGGTGGTCCCCAGGCTAAATGATGGAAAGTTGGTTAACCAGATGTAACTCTTGAGAATGTAAAAGTTCTCACGTTTTTACACTCAAGAATTAAAATGTTCATCATCTGAATTAGCACTAGTAAACAGCACCAGTCCAGTAAAAAAAAGTTTACACTGTTTTGTTGGCAAAATACAGTCTGGAATTGTGGACAAAACCAAAAGAATTCTTTAGTTTTAGGTCTTTGGGACTAAAATGTCATCAAATGGTCGTCCGTGGCTCAAATGCTGAATGCTGGTCCCTGGAGTCAAAAAGGTTGAAAACCCCTGGTTTAGCTCCAAACCCTGTGACACTCCCTATATGCTTAGTGCTGTGGTGCTCTAGCCTGCCACCAAGTGTCCGAAAAAATGTACTGAAAGACTAACCCTCTCTGAGTGAGTCTAAATAATCTAAATAAGGCCTCTTCTAATGGCTCCTACATAAATATTAGCTTAAAATACAAAATTGTATATGATTACCAACCTTGTTTCTAGAACATATTTCTATTTAAAATAATTCGTACCAAGTACAATTCACTTACCCGTGTATTTCATGTATTTTTTGACAGATCATTTTTGCTTGCTTCTAGTAGTTCACTTACCCATGTATTTTTTGAAGTGACATTTTAGGTCTCTGAGACTGGTTATTTTGAATAAAATTGATTGATATATCATATTGTGGTCTTTGTATTGTGATTGTGAGATGGCAAGCCATATCCAACACTACATGCTGCACCTGTGATGTTTTTTTACTGACAAAGTTTTTTTTTATATAAAGAGTACACAGAATGTCAATATACTATGAAGCAACTGAACAACTGAAAAACATTTCATTTCCAGGTCCTGAGGATTTCAGAGGTCAATTACAGAGTGCAGTTTTGCAAAAAGAAGTCTTGAGAATTTCTTTGGCTTTGGGCCCTGTATTTCCATAGTAGGGTGATGGGAATTTACCTATTAAATTGGCAGCGGCAGCATATTCTATTTGTTCCACTGTATCTACAGTAATAGAATACTGTGTGTAGCCATTTGTTCTGCAATGCTGGCTGTGGTATGTGTGCACAAAAATATAACCAGTGCCCTGTTAGTATAAAATGAGCACACAAACCTTTACATCAAATATTTTTTAATTGTTGTAAAATGTAAACCACATTTAAAAGTGCATGCTGTAGTTGGTCACTGAGGCAGTCTTGCAGGCGGTGTACCGGAGCAGGAGACATGCTGTGGCAAAGAGATGAGACGACAGAAAATCAATTTGCTGTCAACTGTAAAAATGTGATATTCATCCTCATGCCCCCTAGATGTAGTCTATATGACTTCACAGATTTGTACTTTTAGGGTTAGGGTACTTTAGCACTTGTATCTGACTACACCACTGTGGTTGACCACTTGCATTTGTAAATGAATGTTCAAATGACTCACCATCACAGTCCATCAAAGAGTTCCTCAGCTTCAGCTTTAACAAATCCTGTATAGTTGCCATCTGGACTTGGGTATTTCTGCCTCACCTGGTGAATGGACATGGCAAGAGTGGGGAACTTGATGTTAAATCATTTTTTAACAGCATGTAAAAATCATCGCAAAATAGTGTGAATCAATGTAAGAGATTGTACCTTGTTTACACAGGCTGGCAAAGGCCTTCGGCAGTGTCTGCCGAGTCGTTCACCCTGGAGGCACCATTCGAGGGTTATTCTGTACCCAGCCAAACGATACTGCCTACAGTGGGAAAAAGAAAAGAAAACTTAGAAAGCTGAATGCGTTTTCAAAATATGTACAGTCATACGCTACAGTCAGCATGCAATGCTGGTTTGTGCCACAGGGTGGCACAAACCAACATTGCATGCTGCATTGTTATAGCTGTATGGTTTCCAAACGGTTTATTGTCCGTTACCCCAAATTGTCATGATCCCACAGACCCCCTTTTGAAAAGAGGTACCATGGACCCCCGAAAGGGAGAAGATTTTATGGCCTGAGTGTCATTTAATTTGATGTCCTTGAAATGACATGTGTTGAACTTGAAATTCATACACGTAACTTCAAGGATATTGGGCATTAATTCGTCTATGGACCCCCATGATGGGGGTCCACTGAAATCCCAATTCATATTGTAATCCATGTTAATTTAGTTTTAGTGTACAAATATAACTGGGTCCGCATTTGATTCCATTTACAGACCAATAAGGGTCAATTTGGTTCCAAACTCATTTACCTGGGGACCACTAGCTAGCTGGAACTCCAAGATGTTTCCAAAGTGGGGCTAGTTTGGGAACTGTTATGGGTAGTTATGAACGGGTGTGCGTGAGAGACGAGTACACGTTTATGCCAACACGTTTCCCCTTGCAAATGATAACCATCGTAGGCCTACTGATGGACTGACTCAATGTTGTGATGGTGGTGTGATGTGATTGTGCGAGTGTGCGATGGTGAGATTGTGCGATGGTGTAATAGTAAATCTGTCATACAGAAATACGTTGTATCATTGCAAATGATAAACCATCGTAGGCCTACTGATAGACTGACTCGATGTTGTGATGGTGGTGTGATGTGATTGTGCGATGATGTAATAGTAAATCTGTCATACAGAAATACGTTGTATCATTGCAAATGATAAACCATCGTAGGCCTACTGATAGACTGACTCGATGTTGTGATGGTGGTGTGATGTGATTGTGCGATGATGTAATAGTAAATCTGTCATACAGAAATACGTTGTAATACGTTGTTAGGATTCGAGAAATGTCATTCACTAGTAACACTACTGAACTCTCCCTCTCACTTTCACTTACTTCTCAGTGAGTGTCCCTCTCGGTCCAGCCGGCTTCGGTTGCCTCTTCCAGTTGATTTTGGGGATCCTGAAGTACGTTCCAAGTACACCCCTATCGAGGTGGGCATGAAAGCTAGGATGCTCAGTCATACAAACTGCCGTTGCTCCGTCGTATGTGCCAACTGAAAGATCCTCGAAAATGAACTGAGCACGATCCCACTCCCGGCAGCACAGTGACTCATCCTCTGTGGGCATGGCAGGGCACTGTCCACACTGACAATGGTCATTGCTGTTAGCTCTACTGGGTCTGTCCGAAGCAGCAGCAGCTTCTGCAGCCTGGGAGGCCTCCGCCGCCCGCTGTTGTTCTTCTCGCTGCTGTAGTTCCTCCTCGCTGTACTCCGGCTCATATAAATAAGGCTGTACACTGGATTCCGACAGCAGGGAAAAAAACTCGTCGTCATCCAAAAAGTCCTCAGGAGCAGCCATAGTCAACAACAACTGACGTTGTACTACTACGAGCACGACCACCACCAACACTACTACTACTACTACTACTCCGTCTCCTCCCCCCCTCTACCTCCACTATCTCAGATGACGACGCTAACTAATCCTCCTTCTCCTTCTCCTCCTCCTCCTCTTCCTCTACTACTCCACCACCAACCTACTTCACTGCTACTACTATCAACACCACTACCTCCTCTACTACTACCACTATCTCACACGACGCTAACTAATCCTCCTTCTCCTCCTTCTCCTCCTCCTCCTCCACCCCCACCACCAACTACTACTTCACTGCTACTACTATCAACACCACTACTACTACAACTACTACTAGTACTAAAACTCCCACTAACTACCAATTAAATATAAAGTTTATCTTTCGATCACAACTACACTGCTTCGGCTAATACTGCTTCCACCAGTTGGCTCGTCAGAAAAGAGCGCTCAACGGCTGCGCGCGCACACTCTGCTGAGCGGATGCCCCGGTGCACTGTGGGTATTGTAGAATTTCGTCAAAAATGACGAAAAATGAAATTATTTATATTTTTTACAGGAACAGATAGGATACTAAAGCCGGGGACTGCATCCAACACTGTAAACACAACACTGCAACAACTTTTCCCTCAGACCGGTACTCAGACTGTTACTCAGACCGGTATGGTAACCCTACCGGTTCACACATACGCTGTAGTTTTAGTCAGTGGGACGTTCCGACCCAGTGACGTCATTGGGTCAGAATCTGACAACTCGGGAAGCGCGGCGCTGGAGCCACAGATTCCCAATGTTGTTAATCAGGGGTCATTAGTATGTATGCTAATGACCAACACCACACAAAGAGTGTTGAAAAGTGGCGAAGTTGCCCTTTAAGGACCCCTTGGCTGAGAGAGATGAAGCAGGGACCCCCACAACACATAACAACTGTGCCTCAGATCAAACTTTGACAAATATTTTATAGATGCCTTGATTCACATGACATAGTCCACACAAGAGTGTAGCCAAATGAAACCATTTGCTTCTATTTGTACATTCTTAGACAGACACCTTAATTTAGACCTGGGCGCTTTAGCTTTGAACTTGAACCAATGTTTTTATTCTTTAACTATTGCAAAATAGCAGATGTACGAGCTTGTAGATCTGCTGTTTTTCAAAAAATCTTGGAAATGTGTGCAAGCCTTTGCCTTTGACCTGATTCTATGAATGTCCTCTAAATCCTAGATCTCCTTTTTTGAAAAACCATGAAGATTTGTTCGAATATTTGAATATATATTTTTCCAATGAAACTTTTGTAACTGAAATCTCTGCTTCTGGTCATCCCTGGAAAGTTTTTTTCTATACATGTCATTTTGGGGGTCCTTGACATGGAAATGTTTGAGAAACAGGGATTTAGAAGAAAGAATCAAGGTACTTTTTTTATTATTATTATTATTATTTTTTTTTTCCAGAAAAAAAAAATGTATAATGGGTTCAAGTTCAAACAGCAAAATGCTGTCCCGTTATTAATGGGTTAAGGGTCCATTTGGTTCCTAGCTAGCCATCTAGCTGTGGACCCCCTGCAAAGTATCCCTTGGGGTCCTCAGACTTTGATAACTAATGCTGTAAGCGTTAATGATTTTTTTTTTTTTTTTTTTTTCTAAACAGGTCACTCCGAGTACCGTGCACATTACTGATGACAACAATAGAACCATATTTGCTGACCGGGCAACAGGAAGTTTTCCTGCTTACAAACTTGTGCATCGGGGACACTATGAGGTAGGCTATATTCAGTATTTGTTATATGCAATGTTCCCTCTAAGAATTTTTTGGTCTGAGCAAACACTTAACCTCCCTGACTGGACCTCAGCAACCACTGAGCAACATCTAACATTAGATATCGAGTTATACAGGCTCTGCTTTTACTAGATTTCGACATTGTGCTATATCTATAGGTCAGTTATAAAATAATAATTTCTTGCAAATCCATTGCATTTATTTGAATTATGAACTATTGAATACCAACCGTGACATGCTAATAACATGTCACATTTTAGGTGGTTTAGAAACAATAGAGGCTTACATTTTTTTACTCTAATGTAAACTTGTCTCTGTATCTGTTATTTTGGCTCGAAACATTTACTAGTAAGAAGAAAATAACATCCACAACAGAAAATAAGTCCACAACGCAAGTTGCGGATGGCCACACCATGTACGTCCAAGAGCATATCTATCTATCTACTTATCTTTCCATTCATCCATCTACCCATCTATAATAATTCAAAATTCTTGCCAATCTCAAAGTGTGTGTGCGCGCGCTAATATTATAGATCCCATTTCAACAAGCACCATTAGATGAAAATAATCATAGTTCCTATTACTATAATGTTGGATCTAACATGATCAAGTTGGCGACTTGATTGACTTCCGTTATGACAGTGCAGTCCAGCCTAGGACAGAGAAGATCTACAATGCACTTTGTGAGGAGATCTGTTGCCCCACAGCCCACACTTGATCTTAGCTTTGCCTGCCTGTTATGCTATATGCAAAAGTGAGAAGAGAGAGGAGATCTTTCTGTGTGCGCCAGGTCATCAGCTGTGTGCTAGAAACCTCTGGCATGTGTGCGGGTGCGCACACGTGCAGCTTACAGGGAGAATTGGTCATATGTTACCAAAACACCTTTACAAACACATGACATTTATCGTTCTCTTTTCTTTATCCCCGACTAGGTTCATGGTGAACCGGTGCAGAGCCAAGTCCCTGCATCCACGCGTGCTGCTGGGGTCCCATTTTCTTTTCAGCGCAGGCCCTCTTCTGCTGCTGCAGCAGCGCCCACTGAAGCAGCACACACATTCAGTGGAACGCCTCGAGCCAGGGGCAGCCAACCAAACTGCCAACCATCTAGTTCTATGTACTGAATCTGATATATGCCAGTGTTTCTCTAATGGATGTACGTGTACGCCTAGGGATGGATAGATAGATACCTTTATTATCCCACAATGACAAATCAGTTGCCCAGAGGCAGCAAGCAGGTTACAAGCAGTACCGTAATTACTTAAGTAGGAAAGAAGAACGACACAGCGATTGTACAGCAACCTACTGGGTAAGAAGTAAAGAGATAACAAGTAAAAACAAACGGTGCTACATAAACACGCTACATAAGTAACAGCAAAAGGTGCTCCATAAGTATGCTACATAAGTATCAGCAACCTCAATGCAACAAAATATGAGGTGCAACATAATATGCTACATAAGTCTCAGCAAACAGTGCAACAAAGTGTCGGCCAGCATTAGAGCAACAAAGTGTCCAGCCCTAGTAGTGTACAGTCCACGCACCCACAGTACTAGATGCAAAGGTATGACAGAGGGGTACTTGAGGGGAAATGGAACCCATTTCACTGTTGTGTTTAATGATGGATCGTCTAAATGGCACAGCTGTCACTGAATAGAAAACAATAGGCAACTTACTGTATATCTTCAACGTGCTTGGAGGGAGTAATCGCAGATCCATTACTAGACTGTGTCAATAAACAATTATTCCCCCCCCCCCCCCCATGAACATAGGATCTCGCACACTGTTCTTGCTTAACAACCCACTTTTATTCAGTAAGAATAATTTGTATTTTTATGTCCAGGACAATCATTGTGGCACAGGTTGTGAACGGCAACCTGTTGGGCAAAAGGACGCTGGAGATTCGCCTTGCTGAGGCCGACGCAACCCTGGAGGGAGTCAGGGCGAAGGTGATTGCTGAATTGGGCTGTGATGAGCCAGTTACCCTTCTGGACACCAAAGGACATGAAATCATGGACTCGGAGGTTGCACAAAGTAAGTTCAGGCAGCCAGGCATTTGCTTACAAATAGTGGATTAAAGTGAATGACGTTAATTTCAAATATAGAACTTACAATAGACAATCTACTAGTAGTAGACTTACAATAGACCATCTACTAGTAGTAAGAAGCCTAAAGGGCGAGAAAAGACCTTACGGTCGCTTCTTCAGTAGTGATTGACACGCGGTTATTCACATGCTATCATCTGCGACCATTAGGTTGCTATTATGACTATTGTCATCACCTTATACATTGATGCCTTCTCCCTTTTATGCACGTACATGGAGATCCCTTACTGTTAGTCTCAGGGCTCATGGAGAACCCTGACTGTCAGACATATATGATATATGCCATGTCCCTTTTCTTATCTTAGATCAGTATTGCTATATCATTGATGTATTATGGACAAGATGTATTATCTTGTCATTGTAAATCGCTCTGGATTAAGAGCGTCTGGTAAATGCTTAAATTGTAATCATGACACCATATTATGTTTGAGTTTTGAGACTTTACTTTGTGTTAATCCATGTGTCTGATTCCCAAAGGCCCTGATTATTGGGAGTCAAAGAGCAGGACCTTCTACTCCTTGACTGCTACAGAATTTGAAGACTTCAAGAATGGAAGGATGGCCAAATTGAGGTAATCCATTTGACTTATTTTTCTGTCAGCATAATTGTAAACAGATGTCATAGGTTGGCACTTATAATTATTCAAAAAAAAAGGAAAAGAAAATGCCCAGGTGCACCCTTTGGGAGGGGGATATTTAGAATCCTATTCTTTTTCCGAGTTCAAGGCGAACGTCCGAAGTCACTTCAGCGCAAGACATAAGTGCCAAGATTGTCCAGGTGAAAGAAGCAGCCGAGGGCCTCCAAGTTGTCACATCCGCTCTGAACCAGCTGTCTGATCTGGCAAAGATCAAACGTACTGCAGCCAGTCTGCAGGGCCCTATGAAAGAAGCCTTCGCCTGGCAGATCTGTCATGGTATGTATCACACATTCAAAATCCTGACCTAACTTTAAATATTTCTTCAAATAGTACCCCAAAAATGTTACCATTTACTGTGGATATTGTACCAAACATGTTACCTTTCTGAGGTGTAAAAACACAAAAAGGTCTTCCTGTCTGCAGTGTGTTAAGCTCATCTGTGTGATTGGGTCCTGATTGAACTGGTGTCTCTAAACAATACAGTTAAGAGAAAGTACACCAGTTACTAATAGTTTTGGCTCTGTGAGTAGGTGACAAATGTTTGAAAATAAATCTTTATCTCCACCAAGCTTGTCAATGTATAGAACCAAAATGTGCCCTAAAATCTCTTGGTAGATGGCTGTGTTGACTCAGGACTGATATTGACAATATTAATTTTCAAATGATTGAGGATTTGTTTAGTCTTAAGCAGACTTTGATTTCTGTATATTTCTGTATGCTTGTTTTTAAACTACAGGTACAATGGAAGTGCCCATAATTGCCACCTGCTGCTTCTTCATTGTTGGATGCAAAGCATGCGTCCGTCAGTCAACCTCAACTTCGTGCCCGAAGTGCAATGTAGAGGGTTTTCAGGCTAATGTACATCAGCTTAAGGGTCTTGATCAGGTCCTGTCTACCCTCAGGAACACACAAACAGAGTAAGCCTTGTCATTGTACCAGTAAACAGGGATCAAGAAGCTAGAGGATGTTTTTTCCTTTTTTTAGCGGTTTCCTTGAATCTGTCTTCTCAGAGGAGAAACCACACGATGATTGAAACCACAGCCCCTCTAGTTGTCCAGTAACTAAACCTATTTTGTACATCTCTGCTGCACCAGCAGGCACAAGGTCTCTGTGAACTTGGTATGACAATTCAGATTTAACAAGTCAAAGAGATGCACTTTATTGTTTATCTTTACTTTTACACACCTGTTCAGTGTTATGTGTCTAGAGAAAAGCTGTGATCTCCTTTAAAGTTGTGTATTTCATATTTTTGTATTTTTTTGTATTTATTTTTTGTTGTCTGTTGCTTGTTAAGTTGTACACGCCTGTTGAGTGTTTGGCAAATGAAGCCTTTACCATTTCCTCACATTCTGAGCATGGGCTCTGAATAGGCCACTTTAACACCCCCCCCATTCTGGGGGTTATGATTTGGCATCAATGGAGAAATTGAAATCTTGCAGACATAATGGAAGTACCCATGTATGCTACATGCTGCCAGTCCTTCGTTGGATGCGGAGCGTGTGTGCAGGAATGGCTGTTGACCGCAAATCAGATGGATTGTCTGATGTGCAGAAAAGACGACTTGCCGCCAAAGTACACCCAGTCAACGGTCTTGACAATGTTTTGTCATCTCTCAAGAACATTGAATGGGTTTAATGTTACTCAGGTACTCAGGTTCCATTTAAAGTTTTTATTTTATTTTACTATTAAACCTGTTTGCATGTTAAGTTCCACACACCCGTTCGCTGTGTGGTGTGTGTGAAGAAGATGTTCAATTTGTCGAAATGACACTTTAACAATTTTATCTCTTGAGTTTTTAAGAGTTGTTCAGCTTGTTACAACATGTTACCTCGATCATGGCACAATGTTTACTGTTTTTTACTACATTTTCCTTGGAATAAATATTTGCACTGCCTCTTCTTGTCTTTTTCAAATCACTTTTAACTCATTGACCGCGATCGGATCTTCTTTGTTTCCTCTCCATTGCCGCGGCTCAAACCAGTTCGATCGGTAAAAAAGCCCTTATTTTGAAGCTCAGATCTCCTAAACAGGATGTGCTGTTTCTGTTATGCTGTGTCTGTTGTCTTGCCTAATCGATCATCTGGCGATGTACCCAAAAACATCCGGGTCACAAGTCAGGAAGTGCTGTGTAGCCCTGGCTGCTTAACCCATGCGCCAGCGACATTGAGGGGGCAAACCGGAGGAGAGCCGTTTGAATGCATTGGGTTGAACGCATGTCAATGGGAGGGAAAAAAAAAAGTTGTCCCCAATTCTGTCCCAAATGAAAGTCAGCAACGGGATGATCATCAGACGATGCGCACGGACTAATAGTTGGATTAAAGAATGAAATCTACATCTCGTCGTGATACGAGCCGTCCGCGTGACCGGCAGTGGGGTTCTCCACGGGAGGTCCACGAGCTGCGCGTCTTCGGCAGGAAAACTATTAACAGGACAATCACATATTCTGGTGATATTAAAGAAACTTACTGCAGCTCTGAACGAGATGTATATACCCTATTGGCCTGAATATAAGACTATGGGCCCGATTTTGGTTACATTAGCCCTTATGCGCAATTAACGCACTTAGCATTGGGGAAGAGGCGTTCCCACACTAAAGTTGATAATTTCGTGACCATCCTATGTCCCTTAAAAACCTCCTATACCCGTTAAATTATGCATAGGTGTGGTTTGGGCGTTTTTAGCTTTCATCCAATCCGTGTTGGTCTTGCCATTCCCTTTAATTCATCCCTTATCTATTTCCCTTATCCCTACTGCTATGTCTGACCCTCCGAAGCACGCAGCCAGGCTGCGGGCTTAGGACAGACGCCTATTCTCAAAGATCATGCTCTCATTTTCAAACAATTCTCAATCATTTCTTACCATTCAACATGTTATGTTGAAAAAACATGTTCCATGTTTTTTTTGCTGTATGTGGCGTGCATTTATCCCAAGTCTGCGAAATGTTATAAAGTAAATTGCAAAAAACTCGGCAATTCGCGGCAAAAAAACGTTTTTTTTTTATCATTGATTTCTCGGTCAATTCTGGACCATTTTTTACATTTCAAAGTGCAGCGTGACGGGAAAAAACCTCCTCTCTCAGATGCTGTATAGTATATGTGGGTAGGTCTTCTCTACGATGCGGGATCTAGCAAAATGTAAGTGTCGGGATTTTGGTGGAAACGGTCCACCAAATCCCCGACACTTACATTTATTTTTTTTTAAGCAAAGAAAAATAAAATAAATAAATAAATAAACAATAATTATAATAAAGATAAATAAATGAAAAGAGAATACAAAAGAAAAATAAATAAATAACATAATCCCTAGTCCCTCCCTTCCCTACTGCTCAGCGACACTGCACCTCACCACAATTGTGGAAATAGAGTATAAAATACTCGTGGAGAGTGATTTACAAGTACATTCCAATGGTTATATCTTAAGATCATACTTAAACGGTCACGCTCAGGTAACGAATGAGGGGTTGCCATATCTTGTCAAATTGCCTCACCCTATATTTCAAGAGGTACCTTATTCTTTCAAGGTGTAATGTGCTAGTCATCTCATTCAACCAATGCTCAAATGTAGGAGCTTCCTCTTTTTTCCAATGTGTTAGTATGAGTTTCTTTGCCGTAATCAGGCCATATGAGAGAAGTTGCATCTGTGCCGTTTTTAATCTACCACATATGCCACATTTAGACTCATATTATGTACGTGCATAGGAAATTAGCTTTTTTTGTTTTTCTTTTTTTAACAAACATATCATGGATATATTTCCTTTGTGGCACTTGGATTTGTGGTATTTTGCTGAGTAGCCTACAACATAGCAACATGTACTTGTACATCAAGCTGCCTCATGATATAGAAACAGGAGCTACATGGAGCCCTATGGCCCTCATAGCTCGCCTAGGCTTAGATTAAGTAATCAATGCAATTTCATGTCATTAAACTCCACTTCATCCTCTTCCCTATAAACTTTATATAAAATGTACTACTTCATGCTTGTATGTGTTTCAATGCAGGGCTTCCTTGGATTAGATTTCAGTCAACTCGGACCATCTACTGCAGGAGTGGGCAACTTTGATGATGAAGAGGGCCACAATATTTTCTTATTTGCTCCATGGGGCCACAATGCATGAAATAAATAGTAAAAAAATAGCAGATCTACAAGTTTAAAACTCGCTGCACTGCGATGCGTTTTGAGCTTGTAGATCAGCATTTTTTTGTTGCTACAGTATACACGGGTATATACACTGTAGTGTATATCCAAACTCACTTGAATAGTAACATAGCTTATTTGAAAATGCACAGCAGCATGCAGTGTATTGAGAGAAAGGGACACGTTTCGTTTCGGGACCTCTGCCTTTCTCTGTTCCTGTGTTCCATAGCTGAAGTCACACCTGGAAACTGTAGTGACTTAAGTTACAATACAATTTGTGGCAACATTTTTGGTTTTATCTGAAGACATAAGGGCTATAGTAAAGGTTGTGGCTAGAAGGGTGATTTGCAAAAACATATGGCCACACAAGAGAAAAGGGCTTTTTAAAAGATATTATTTGGCTATTCTGCCTTTATTGCGAGGTTGAAAGTAATTGGATAGGAAATGCAGAAAGAGATGGGGGGGGGGGGGGGGGGGGGGGGGGGGGGACACAGCAAAAGCCATCGTTGTTCGGGAGTCGAACCCACATCACGCCATCAGGCTGGCTCAGCAGCCTAGGTGCTCTGGCGTTTGAGCTAACCACCCGGGCCAGAAAAAGATCTTTTCAGCGCGGCAGATCCCTGAGCAAGGCGTCCAGGTTTTCGATGGGACTCCTGGTGGTGCGCCACAGCAGAGTGACGCCACACAGGTCGATCAGCGTTCCGTCCACCAGCTCCTGAGGAGCGTTGCTCACCTGGATGGAAACACAAGAGTGGTCAATGTTTTTGTTGGCAAGAATGCATGCACAGTAAACCATGGACATCAATTTGTAGTGCACATATGTGGTAATTATTGTACCATATACAGTATACTAGTATACAAACTAAAGAATGAGCACAGAGATAGAGGTTTGTGGCTCAGACAGCACATTAAGGATGTTCTCAGCGATGGACTTTATTTCAGCAGAGTATAGAACATCCGCTGTGGGTGTACAGCATGTGGCCTTGAGAGTGGCCACATTGTCCTCACCTATTTTTCTGTTGTAGAGAAGTGGAAGAGTATTGTCTGAACTACTGACAGGCTAAAGTTATGTCTTCAATCCTAATAGCTATAAAACGTAATAAATAAATGCTGCTTTTCGTGTTGCGCTGGACGTGTGGCCATGGGTGTGTTTGTCACGCAGTTCTCGAAGCGGGTTAATTTTGTCAATTGAATTTGGAAAATAGTGGAATTTAAAAGCACTTATACCACGTATCCAGTTTGCGTGCGACTTAGAGCTGTCCAAGTGGAAACCTGCTGAGTCAGTTAACTTCATCTCCTCACTTACTGATTGTCCTATAAACAGCAGAAGTGATTGCATAATGTAACGGCTTGCACAGGTGTTTTGGGGATTTTGAATAATGACCAAATTATCAACGTCATTTTACAACGCCTCTTACCCAATGCTAGATGCCCAAATTATGTGTAACGGGTCGTGAGACTAAAATCGGGCCCTATATCTTTCTCTTGCTCTAAGCGCTCCAAATCGTTCATTTCTAAGCATGTCCCTGGTCCTAAAAGGCATGCAAAGCCACATTGACGGATTAACACGGCGTCAGAATTACGAGCAGATCCTAGCTAGTGCTCACTCTCTTCCCACGTTGTCTCGAGCTGGGGGAATCCCGAGGGGCGAAGGCACTGCCGAACACCGAGATCTCCCTCCACAGGCCGGGGGTGAAGCCGGGCAACGGCTGCATCACCAGCACACCGTTCGTGGTCAGTCCGTCCATCTGTCCAAGCGACTCCCATTTAATTGCATCTGGCTACCGGGAGAGGAAGGCAGTGGTGAAAGATTCGGAATATTTTACACAGCAATCCCACAAACATTGGGATTAAAATATACATGTATAGTAACACAGTAAAACGCTTTTGAAAGTATCAGATCTCAACGCTCACATATCACACTATGACATGCTCACTCAGTATGCCTATTTTTGAGGTTTTTAAATACAGTATGATGATAGAATATAGTACTTTATTGTCAGTTCACACTGAAATTTGTCTTGCGACCCAACAGCCATTGTATGCAAAAACACGTATACATATTTGACATGGCACAGCAAAAAAACATTATATACTGTACATAAAGACATAACAATCAAGAGCGATATGTCCATCATTTAGATCACTCCATGACTACAACTCCTCATTAAGCCTCAAAGTCGACTGATGGATAAAGGATCTCTTTAGTCTGACCTTATTGTATGCTGGGACACGATATGTTCTTCTTCAAGATAGCAATTTGTATGAATTTCATTCATACAAAACATGGCTAGTTTTGTATGAATGATGAATCTTTTTTTATTTATGCTTACTCATGGTGAGCATGAGAGCACTTTTCAGCGACACACAGACACAATTTCGCTCAACATTTCACAACTTACACCCAGGAAGATGTTCTTGTCGCAGTTGAAGCCGGCGGCGTAGATATGTGCCGTGTAAGGCGGGCTCCTCTGGCAGGCGATGCGGCAGGCGTAGCGCGAGATGTCGGCCGTGGACATGGACACTGTGCCCGTCACCCTAAAGTCAATCTGGCTGTCCGTGGCCCTACCGATCTGTCATATGGACAAACACACACAGCATTCCACAGAATGAAGTTAATGAACCACCTGCCTCCCCACTCACTATCAAAGTTTGAACTGCGTCAAGTCCCTGCAAGATACCGTAGTAGTAGTGTCATGTCCAGTAGATGTATGTACTGTATTGATGTCATGCTGCGTCATGACAATGAAACAGAAGATAGGCTTGGAACCCTTGTGGTAAATTATAAAAACCTACATTATAATATATAGTTAATTGATAGTATTGGTAAGCTCAAAAGTCTACATAGCGTATTCAGTTGGAATCAGACGGTTAAAAGCAGGGTGAAAGTGAAGGGGGTCCCGCAGGGTCTGGGACCCGGGAAAAGATTTCACGCAGGGTCCCGCAGGGTCTAATAAAATATTAGGTTAAATAACCTGTCACCGCACGGAGAGAAGTCTCCTCTTGTCGGTTCGCAGCACAGCCAGAGCCACAGAGACAGAGTATCGACAGTTACGCCATCTATACAGTATAGATAGAGTTATGCAAACTCCGTTCACTTCATGGGGTCAGTCCAATGGAGGCTCTTCTACATAGACTTCTATTTAGAATAGCAACAGCAAATAGGGACAAGTCCTGAAGATGACATAGAAAGAAATGCTGTGGACTCGGGTAATGTTTTTTTTTTTCAGACCTCCATTTCTAGGAAACACAGAATGGGGGAACTTTATCATGAACTCTAAGGTATATTAATGACAGTAAAATATTGAAAAATGAGTGGAATTCCCCTTTAAGATTCTAATTGTGTGGACTCTTGAAAATTACATAATTCAGATGTTTGACTCTTGAGACTCTTGAGAGCAGTAAAATGGTTTCATTTTAGGGCATATTATGGGGGTCGAAATAATGCTGTTTTGCAGTAGTTTGTAACAAAATAAAATCTTAAATGAAACCTATTTCTTGTGTAGCCTAATGCCTCAAATGCAAAACAGTTTAATCATGCTGAAATGGAGTATAGGGAGCCTAATGCAGGTGTAAGGCAGACCTGCTGTGTTTTATATTATGTTCCAGGTTAGGTTAGGTTAGCTTACAGTGCCACAAAAAAGCATTTTCCTATGCATTTTAGGGACACTGTGGAGTTTGAACCTCCAAATTTTTTTTCGGCCGCGCCGCTTCGCGCCGCGGCCTGAACACATCACACGATGCTGTTTCCTATAGACCCGGCAAGAACTTCAAACCACTTTCACCCCTGGTTAAAAGTCCAATCAACATAAGCATCCTATGTTGAAGGAGAAGTGGATCAAAGTCTAATTCACACATGCTCACATGAGGTCATTGTTTATCCTCAGAGTAGAAGGGTCAAATAGCTTTGTATGCAGACTGGGCCTAGAAACAGTTGTCCTCTCCCTTTATAATATGTATATACACATATATATGTATATGTATGTGTGTATGTGTCTGTGTATACATACGTATATATGCATATGTTTCATTGTGTTTAGCCTAGGTTCAAAAATACACATTCACATTTACACATCCATAAGAATTAAGAGGTCAATTGATTAACAGTTGTGTAAAACCTACACCCACCCAAGACAGTCACAGACACAAACATAGTTGCTTGGTCTCGTGATCCAACCTGAGTAATTAACATACAGCTGATTAATAAATGGTCTTTGTCTAAAGGTGGTGTAGGGACCTTTCACACTCACACACACACACACACACACACACACACACACACACACACACACACACACACACACACACACACACACACACACACACACACACACACACACACACACACACAGTTAATCTCTTATTCCACAGTAAATTAGTTAAGTCAGAAACGAGACAACACCCTCTTGAGCAGAGATGGGCAATTATTTTTTTCCCAAGAGGCCAAATGAGACACATAAAACATTGTGGAGGGCCAAGACTAAAGGCTGAACTAAAGTCTAAACTCTGCGTAATATTAATTTAATTTCAAAATAAAAGCAAGCATTAGACCAACCATTTTGACACGATTTATTTAGAATTTGAGCCACAGAGGACCACGATTGGATGACATTTTAGTCTCAAAGACCCAAAACTAAAGATTTCTTTTGCTTTTTTCCCACAATTCCAGGCTGGATTTGGGAAACGAAACAGTCAAACATGACCATTAATCTTCTACATCTCTCTAGTTGTGTAGACTTGGGCTAATTCACATGATGAATATTTTAACTCTTGAGAGTGTAAAAATGAAACCAAATGGACCCGTAAGGGTCCATTTGGTTTCATTTTTACACACTGTATATGTTGCTACAATTGTATATGTTGCTACAATTATGTTCATTGGTTATACTGTCACTACTTTGTTTGGGAAGAAAAACTATCACAGCTAACAGGCTATGAATTGCTTATGTCTGCATAATGGATTGTACCGACCTGAAACATGTCCGTATTTCTGTCATCCTCGAATTCCACATGGATCGTACTGACTGCGGTGGCGAAAGTCACGCTGTTCTGGCCAGACATGATAGACTATATGGAACACAGAGAAGTTCGCCGTTAGAAACCACCAGTTCTGGACAAAGAACATTATTATTTTATTGTTTTTCTTCTAATACATTTTACTTTTCCTTGTAGTGTTGTTTACTTTTAACAAATCGGAATACTTCCTCCATCACTGATTGTACCTTAGCTGCTTGTGCGCTGCTGCACTTGTGCACAGTGCCTGGTTTCACCCCGTTGGCTTTGGGTCTCTGGTACAAAGTGAAGTGACCTTTGGTGCTGGAGTCACTGTGCCTGTGAGGGGAAGATGGAACTGTGATGGAGGCGTTGTTTTTACTGGTCAGATCTTTGGAACAGCAGGTTCAGTTAGCTGAGATGGATCTTCATAGTGAAGAGTCACATAGAGTCATACATAGATAGTAAAAGGCAAAAAATATACCTATACACTGGTATACATATAGAGCTGCGCAGCCACGCCCCCTCATGACGTTGCCCTGGTTCCACAAACGCATTCCCCGTTCATTTTTCTCATAGACTTTTCTGAAATGATTCATATAAAGACGATTATGCCGCAGACAAAGCCAACTCGGGTTGTGACAACTGACAAATCATGATCATGGCACACACAATCTTTTAGGACAATCAAATAATTTCCAAGATGACAAATGAAACAAAAAGTGTTGTATCCTTCTGTTTCCTACTTATTGCTAATAAGATGCAGATAATATTGTGTTCCAGTTGGCTCTGTCCGCGGCGCAATCATACGTTTATGAACCATTTTTAAGAACCGAAAAGTCTTTGAGGAAAATGAATGAGGATTCCATTCCTGGAACCAAGGCGACATCATGAAAGGGGCGTGGCTGCGCAGCTCTATAGTAAGTAAGCCTTGCCGAGACATGATGTTATGACCCGGCCGAGAATCTTGTGTGTGTGTCATTCTATGGTACAACGTAGAATAACTTCTACTCTTGACAGTAAAGCAGAGCGATGCTGCAAATGATTTGCAGTAAAACTCCTAACCACATACATACAGCGTCAAAGTGTCCACTTAAATCTTATTGTACATCACACCGGCTGTACGTGCGTACAGTGGGAACATGGTTAATGGGCTCTATGCGTAGAGTCTATTAACCAGACCAGCAGCCATATTGGAAATAAATGGGATCAAAGATTCAAATGAAGGCTCTAGTACAGCACAGTGGTTGCCAACCTTTTCTCACTTCAAACCTTCCATATTTTTCAGAGTTATGCCTATAGGAGGCCATTTGGAATGGCCTCGAGGAACTATGTAAGTTGAAACCCATTGGCTTGGAGTGTTCCAATCAGCACCCTGACATTGTATTGTTTGACCAGAATGGAACAGAGCCTCAGTCTTACCACTGGTAAGAACTGTGAAGTAAGTAAGGAGGAGGAGCCATCAATGGATATTAATAAATGAGTGTTTCATACCCCAGGACAATGAGATCCCCATATTTCACTGGACCACCAAATGCATGTGAGGAAGACCCTGTAGACATAAGAAATCATTAACATAATAGCTGAAGGTTTCCCCTCCTAAATTTTATCACCCTGTCCCTTGCAATTGCAGGTTTTGCTGAATTTTGTATTTCACTGTATATGCACAGTATGTAAACACGGTGTTTTGTTTTGCATACGTGTTTTGCTAAACTTGATTTAGACAGTGGAAAACTGGATCCAGTTTTTTCCTTTGTACGGTGCCTCGATTTGGCAGAAATCTTTAGATTGAACGATGTTCTGTCTACAACAAAGCCAAAACGTTATCTGCTGGGTGTAGGCTGCACTGGAATTTGCTTTGTCCAGTCAAGTTCATAATGTCAATTATTCGACTAGGTTATTGTAACTATTTAGTGTGTGTGTGTGTGTGTGTGTGTGTGTGTGTGTGTGTGTGTGTGTGTGTGTGTGTGTGTGTGTGTGTGTGTGTGTGTGTGTGTGTGTGTGTGTGTGTGTGAGTGAGTGAGTGAGTGAGTGAGTGAGTGAGTGAGTGAGTGAGTGAGTGAGTGAGTGAGTGAGAGTGTGCGAGAGAGAGGCATCATAAAGAACACATACATCACATTTGTTATCTGTTCAGAAAATGTTTGTCAACACAGACGCTCCCTTTTAAAGTAATAAGCTTACACTCCAATTGTGAGCAGCTCCTTAAAGTTTAAGCCGATCTTCAGACACACCTTTATGATTTAATAGGCCGGGCCTTTGGTGCGTTCTCTGTTCTCAACTCTCCATGGTCTTATTAGACCAGGAGAGAGAGAGAGACTGCATAAGCCATGTAACTGGCACAGGGGCGGATCTAGGCATGGGCATGGGGGGGTAATGCCCCCCTAAATACCCAGTCTGCCCCCCCAAACATGATGCCATGCAAAAAACCCAAGATATTTCAAATTAAAGTGCTTGTATTTAAAATGATCTGAAACACCTATACGGCTACTAAATACAATTATGGCACCACTAAACCAATAGCATTTCATCATTGAAAACCGAAAACTCTCTGAGTCAAACCTTTAGCTTTATGCATACTACAACTTCAACAGCAACTGATGTTATTATTGATGCTTTACTTGCCTAATAAAAGTCCTGTAACCCAAAATGGTATGGGTGCGACTTCATCGCCCATGGCGCGAAGCGACACGGTGATGAAGCCGCCCCCATACCATTTTCTATTGCTCCTCTACATGTTCTCTTGCCCCCCCCCAAATGGGACATGTTATATCCGCCCCTGAACTGGCACAGCAGGAATGGAACCCTAGACCTTCTATCTGGGAGTGGACAGTGCTATACCTGTAAGCTGTAAACCAACCTGTGTGTCCCGGAGGATCCAGTCTATAACTACTCCTCGCAGCATCCTGTGGAACACAAGCATGTCATTTATTATCAACAGTGTGTTGTGTACAGCAGGTGTTTTCAACCTTTTTGATACCAGGGACCACCAATTATTCAGCATTTGAGCCTTTTGATGACATATGATGATATATGTTAGAACCTCAGTGTCCCAAAGCTAAAGATTTATTTTTGCTTTTGTCCACAATTCCAGGCTGGATTTGGGAAACCAAACAGTCAAACATAGATCATAAATGACCATTAATCTTCTACATTCTCTAGTTGTGTAGACTTGGGATAATTCACATGATGAATATTTTAACTCTTGAGAGTGTAAAAATGAAACCAAGTGGACCCGCAAGGGTCCATTTGGTAACTAGAGTTGTGGCAACACTAAACCAACAGCATTTCATCATTGAAAGCAGAAAACTCTTTGAGTCAGACTTTTAGCTTCATGCATGTTGTGTCTCTAATGCAAATTCAAGAACAACTTATGCTATTATTGATTTTTACTCGCCTAATATAAGTCTTGTAACCGAAAATGGTATGGGTGCGACTTCATCCATTTTCTCCTGCTCCCCAATGTAATGGAAGGAGGAAATGTCCCTGATAGAGGGTATGCACGTGTATAAAGTGAATGAGCAAATCGAGTGGCGAAGTGAGTTGCAAAGTGAGTTTAAGGTGATTCAGTGTTGTTTCGTGCCACTTGCTAGGCGTTCCTGCATAACTGCTGGGTATGATAATGATGTCACATACATACTCTATTTAATAGCATTCTGTGGGAGATGAGTGTCAGATAAACAGACAATGAGTCAGATAAACAGACAAAGAGTTTAGAATGCATCACAACTACTTTACCAGCTTCCTTTTCATTCGACTGACGGCATCATCAATCCCACTCTTGTGCATGTCGTACAGGCGTCCTGTCTCTCGAGTGCATTCTGGGAACAACGCCAACAGAATGCAGTCAGTTCCGAGAAGACCCACGTACTGTACGTACCTATAGTACAGGTTGATACCCACCCATGTGCATTCCTTCCGCTACAGTATGTGGACATACCAGTAATCATTATGTCTATCATGAGGTACTAATACCCGCTGCTATGTGGAGCTACTGTTGTGTTAGCATATTTCTGAAAATATGTTTCAGCTACAATACATATCTTCAATTTTACTTTCAGTGAGCACACTTTTTTTTTACTCTTTCCCATCCTATCTCCCATTTGTAACCCCAATTCCCAAGTGATTTAATCAGGCAGAATTTTGGTATATAGTCTGTTTTTTCATTGGCCTAAACTGACCGGCTGTCAGTATCTACAGTTTGTTGATATGGGTTTCTTGTGATCCTACCATTAACAGCTTATGGCAGGCAAAAATGTCAAATGTCAACAATAAGCTTTCCTTATGCTCTAAGTAGCATAGTAACATGTCAAACAAAGGGATTTTCATGATTCTGAATCCATGCCAAGCATTTATTTTTTGGGGGGAAAAACAGCCATCATCAGACAAATGTGATGAGTGCCACTTGCTAGGCACCATAAAATATTATCTATATATATTTTAGGCCAATAAAAAGACTATACCAAAGCGGACTGACATGCATCCTTCTATGCAGGAGGTCCAAGCTGCTTGTCTTTGTCTAACAGAGGTGGATTTCCCCGGCCGAACAAAGCGTGAATTAACATGCAATGAGCCCTTCGCTAAGCCCCTCCCCAATCCGGCTTTGTCCAATATCGGCCAGTTGGAAGGGGAAAGCTTGACCTGGATAGCAACAGTTGCTAAAGTATGTGAATTGGCATTGGACAGTGAGCAAACCCCACCCCCAAGGGTGGGGTTTTGAGAAGGGCTGATTGTGATGCCTCCATGCAGCACCCATAGTGGCCCTAGCGGGAATCGAACAAGCGACCTTCTGGCTGTGAGGCTACAGCACTACCACTGTGCCCCTGGCTGCATATTATGAACTTAAGTAATTATTGCTGCAGGGTATTCTCCTTACCTGCAAAACTGGGTCTTTGGTCTGGATTTTGGTCCCAGCACCTCACCATGAGGTTCACCAGCTCCTTCAGCCCTTGGGCCTGCAGTCTATCAATTACCTTTAGGGACGGCCTTTTCCCACTGGCTTTATCATAATCTTCATAATCTTTCTTGTGGCCAGCATCTGAGAAAGTGGAAGGGAAGATATCTATATAGATCTATATAGAAATTGTAATAAATTATACATACATTAGGTAGTTTCTAATGATTATACCAAGAATATAGGCTACCAAGAATGCATTGATCCATATTTTGGCAGACACATGAAGAGAGAACAGCAAAAAAAAAAAAAAAAAAAAAGAAAAAAGAAAAAAAATGAAGACGGCAAAGACAAATACGAAAATGAGAGATAAAATTACTCACTTAAAATATCCCACACCAGGATTGCATAACTAAAAGAAAGAAAGAGACATTGATCAGCAATTAGAGTACATCTCCACAAAAGGGACAGATTGTGTTTATAGCAACTGATGGTTTCAGTGTTATAGTTGTACAAGAAACATTTATAAGAACATTTAAAACATGAAAACAAAAGGATTAAATATTATATTATAGGTCTATACTGCATGCAGTTGATTTGGGCCAGTTGTGTTTAGTTTGCACATAAAATCTACAGCTATTGACATCAATCTACTATGTGTATGAAGTCAACAAGCGTCATGCAATGTATGGCTAACCTGTAGACATCAAAGGCACTGGTGGCTGACACACCGCCCTTATACTCTGGAGGTGCGTAGAAGGGGGTTTGAGCACCCTTTAGCTGCTCGGCTGTAATATTGCCGGCAAACTTGGCAAGGCCAAAGTCAGAGATCTGGATGAGAGAGGAGAATGCAGACTAAGTAAGTATACAGGGCAAAAAAAAAAAAAAAAAAAAAAAAAAAAAAAAAAAAAACATTTTACTTTTACCTCACACAAGTGTCTGGGACTCACCTTGGTATTTAGGTCTGAGTCCAGCAGTATGTTGGCAGGCTTCAGGTCCTTGTGGATGATAGCAGGTGTGAGACTGTGAAGGTGGTTCATGCCCAGAGCCACTTGGTGAACCAGTCTAAACACCAGAGGCCAGGGTGGCAGCTGGGTCTGAAATAGCAGCACTGAATTCAATATCACAGCCACCAAAGCAAATGAAGGCTTAAAGTTAAAGTTACACACCTTCAATAATGCATTTAAATCGTTTTAATAAATGCACTCAGTGACTAGAGTTCAGAACAGTTACAGTACGTTTTAACAGTGGATGACCATTGTTTCCAGAAGTCCATTATTTATCTATGGGAAAGCTTTCCAGCAACCTTGGAATATTCCAGCCACCCACATTCACTATAGCCCACCACAACGTGGCTGTGTTCTCTTTATTTTCACTAGCGCTTAACCACTTTCTAATGTCCATGTTCTGCAGTCTCTAGGTGCGCCCCACAGCTTTTCCACTTCCCTGTGGGTGTAGCCTATACATCACTAAACAGCTCTGTGGTGCTGATTGGCTGCTGAATAATAACAGCACTAGAGTGGGCAGGTAGATGGGCTTGATACATTTGGGTGGCTTTGGGTGGTCTGTGACATTCGGGTCAAGTTTGAAGTCGGTTCTGGGGATACGTGAAATATGCGAAGATTACTATTACATTATTATAGTAAGGAAAAAAGGCTGACCAGCACAGAGTTGAGGGATCCTCTCTCCATCAGCTCCATGACTATACCCACATGTTCGATGCCATCGGGTAAACAGCCCCTGAAGGCCCCCAGGACCTTCGTGACATGGGTACTACCTGCACGTTGCATTATTTCAGCCTCACGTCTCAAATCCTGATCTGAAAGTGATCTGAAGATGACACAATTTGATGACAAATGATGAGAACTCTCTCTCCCTCGTACAACCGTAGTAATCAACGTGTCTCTATTAAAGTTGCAATGTTTAGTCTGCAATATTTATCCTATAAATAATCAGCAGCACCTTCCCACTCACCCAGCAAGACTAGCGTTAATTACTTTGATGGCCACTGGTCCCCACTGATCATGTATGGCCTTGTAGACCGTACCAAATCCACCTGCACCGAGTTTATCCCAGCTCCTCAAACTGCCTCCTCCAATCACTGCACGGGAACGGGACTGAGCCATTGAAGACAGTTCACTGGAGACAGAGAGACAGAGAGAGAGAGATTGTTAATGGAAGCTCATTCATCTGAGATCTGACTAATCATTCAGTCATTTCCTCCACATCTGTGGATGGAATCTCACCCCAAAAAATAGATGAGAGGCGCAGGGATTGTTGTCATTAAAATTTATTACAGGTTAGAACAGAAACTGGTGCAACCTGGTACAGAAAAGGAAGGAAAAAAAATAGAATGCAGGGACTGACAGAGACACTGTGATGTGCTCTCTCTGGCGTGCTGTCGACCACTCTTCAACTCTGGTAATTTTTCTTAAACTCCTCTTGGCCACTCCCCCACCCTGGTCATATTGGTCATATGCCATGGCATTCTAATCCACACCATGAATTCAACAATAGAAACTTCCCTGGAAGTCTGTTCTTGGCCTTTTGAACAGGATTATCTTAAAGGAGAATTAACTTTTGGTTTACCAGCCATTCAGCCATAAGCAGCGTGCCACGCCCCCACCTTTTCAAACAGTTTAACTATTGCTGAACATGTGCAGATTAGCTAAAACCGGCGTTATAAGTGCTCTACCGTGAGTGTTTGTGAGGATTCTGGCTGCAGTGTTCTGTATCAACTGAAGTCTAGATAGAGAGGATCGACCTCGGAGCCAATGTCTCGGGTCTCGTTCGCCAACGAGACCTCCCGAGACAAGACAATGCAAAGGAAAAGTTCTATTCATTGTGCAGTGAGGAGGACCCATTCATAAAGACAGCTGCACAGCGAGATCCAAAGCCATCTACTGTCAGAGTTGCTATATTGCGGGTCAGAACAATCAAATTCAGTGTTAACTCATTGACCGCGATCGGATCTTCTTTGTTTCCTCTCCATTGCCGTGGCTCAAACCAGTTCGATCGGTAAAAAAGCCCTTATTTTGAAGCTCAGATCTCCTAAACAGGATGTGCTGTTTCTGTTATGCTGTGTCTGTTGTCTTGCCTAATCGATCATCTGGCGATGTACCCAAAAACATCCGGTTCACAAGTCAGGAAGAGCTGTGTAGCCCTGGCTGCTTAACCCATGCGCCAGCGACATTGAGGGGGCAAACCGGAGGAGAGCCGTTTGAATGCATTGGGTTGAATGCATGTCAATGGGACGGAAAAAAAAAAAGTTGTCCCCAATTCTGTCCCAAATGAAAGTCAGCAACGGGATGATCATCAGACGATGCGCACGGACTAATAGTTGGATTAAATAATGAAATCTACATCTCGTCGTGATACGAGCCGTCGTCGTGACCGGCGGGGGTATTCTAACGGGATGTCCACGAGCAGCGCGTGGACGGCAGAAAAACTATTAATAAAAATAGATGATAGAAAATCATTAAAAACGTTATTATGTTAAAATGGGCATGACAAGACTAGGTCTTGGCCTCGGTCTTGACCAGTCTTGGTCTTGTCTTGTTCTCGGCCCCTCTAGGTCTTGGTCTTGTCTTGTTCTCGGCCCCTTTAGGTCTTGGTCTTGTCTTGATCTCGACCCTCTAATGTCACACTTCGTGGTATATTAGTCTTTGTCAATATGCTTATTTCTGTAATTCATACTGTTTGTATTTGTATCCTTGCCCAGTAAGCATCATGAATCTGCTAAAAAAAAGATATCCCTTCTCCAGAACAAATATTCTCTAACAGGTAAGCCTATCTGATTGTGTATAGAGCCCTTACCTGTCACAAGTCCTGATGAATACAATAATGTCTGTCAAAATGTAATTGCAATGGATGAAATGACATTCAATTTTTTGAATGTGTTGCGGTTGCAGTCAGTCACAGTGTCAGGCAAGCAGGCATTTGCTAAACAGGTTACAGAGCCCATAAAGAGATAAACAAACTAGATCCTCCCACTTGGAGTCTTGGAGGTGGAGTTGCTAGTGGGAGTGGACTAGAAAGAAACACATTCTGGCAACTCATTCCAAAATCCTTTCTGAAAATCCTGTTGCTATCCTAACGTAACATGAAGACTATTAATTGTTTAACTGTCTGTTAAACAATGAATGCCACATTAACAGACCTAATGAATTGTCTACACTTTACTTTAGGGCTCTTGATAATGTCTACCAATGATCAATAGATGTTTTAGGAACACAAACATACAGCGCGTAAAACATAAACATGGAGGATACATGAACATGCTGTGTGGCTGGTTAGCGCAGATCGAGGAATGAAGTAGAACCTTTTCACTTCCATCGTCGCTTCCACATCCGGCCAACTTTCCTGACAGGGAATGCATGTTATGTGTACTGATTATCTACAACCAGCCCTTCAACCAGACAAATTCACCATCTGAGTTCAAAATAGTTCATTATAGCATTTCAACTTTCTATCATATGGTCTTGACGGGGTCATGTCTATGTTCCCTCAGCTCTATGTTCCCTCAGCTCTATGTTCCCTCAGCTCTAAGTTCCCTCAGCTCTATGTTCCCTCATGCTTATGCACATGAAGGTAACTATAATATTGATGTGAAGTCTTCCCACGACCCCTCGGGGAATCACGACCCCTTGGGGGTTGCGATTAATTTTTGGGGGTCACCATAATATTAGTAATAATAAGGGTGGTAAGGGTAATAATAATAGTAATAATAATGATAATTTTAGTGCCTGCATTATATAGGTGTGTGCCTTTTGTATGTCATTTCTCTACCGTTCTGTGCTCACAGGAACAGATGTTACAGTAACTAACAATTCATTCAAGTACAGTTGCACCAGTCACTTTGTGAAGAGAGTGGGGGTTATTAAATTAGTAAGTTTGCCTTAAAGGGCAACTTTTTTCTTGAATGTGTTGGATCTTTGGTGGTGACTGGCCTGGGGCCTAAGGATGCTGGAGGGTCTGCATTTGGGTTGTGTCTTTAAAAAGACAATAGATGGTAAAAAAAGAAAAAAAAAAAAAAAAAGGAGAGGCCCAGGCGGTGGTTGTCATCGTAGCTCTCTTTGGTTTTATTTCAGAGGACCATAGTGGACTCACTCAGACATCATGTTAAAGGAGAATTCCACACCAAAACACATTGGGCATCAATCCACCTTGATTCCTGTGACATGATACCTAATGTCCTTGAATTTTGTCACAGATGTTCCATTTTCTACATTTCACCATGAGGTCCTCCTCCCTCCAATGCAGTTACATGGCCACAGGTTGTCTTTATTCTAATGTGGGTATTTTAGAAGCTCCAAACTTATTTTTTTCACACATCACATCAAACCACACTACAATATAACCACTATATGATTTTTAAAAACTCAGTTGTCACCCGTGGGACAGGAGTTTCAACCAGAGTGATTGGAGAGGAGAGTGGCAAAAGGGAGGGGAGGAGAGGAGGAACCTCTGCGATTACATGTGAAGTCTGCCCCAGAGTGACATGAAATTCAAGTGTGAGTATCAGTGTACTATTAAAATATGTTGTGTGAAAAAAAAAGTTTGGAGTTACAGAAATACCTGCATTAGAATAAAGACAACCTGTGGCCATGTTAACTGTTGGACCATCGACGTCAGGACATTGACCTCAAGGGTGAAATGTAGAAAAGGGGGGCATCTGTGACAAAAATCAGGAGCATTATGCAACATGTCACAGGAATTAAGGTAGATTGATGCCCATAGTGTTTTGGTGTGGAATTCTCCTTTAACAACTGCTTACAGACATGTCGCTGCAGGAGTGAATTTCATCAGCTTGACAAACAGATCATTATATTACAAATATTACATAGTAATAGTAGGTATAGCATTACTATATGTATAGTATAGTAGGTGTGGCTATGTGTGTGCGTGTGTGTGTGTGTGTGCGTGCGCGCGTGTGTGCTTGTCAGGTGGTGATCTTTCCAGAACCTTCCGACAGGGGTGTTTGATTAATCAACAATGATTGATTAGTTACTCAAGCTAAACATAGAAGTACTGTTCTAATCTGGCCTAATATGCACCTCACCATTGATTTCTTTGGTTAGCCCAACATAGGCTACTGTAAGGGCATCATGTGGTCCACCTCTGTTTAACTTCTCCTTCCACATAGCATGTCTGTGTTGACTGGACTTCACCCTAGCCAACATTTTTAGCTCCAACTGAATAAACTTCTGCACAGATGTTTGGGTAATACACGTATGAGTAAACTTTTAGACTTACCAATAATATAAGTTATCTATATATTTTAATCTGGGTTCTCATTAATGTGAGTTCTCATTAATTTAAAAGGTGGTAAGACACACACACACACACACACACACACACACACACACACACACACACACACACACACACACACACACACACACACACACACACACACACACACACACACACACGTGTGTGTGTGTTAGTTCTGTTGAATCATTAAAAATTCTTCAAATTAATCACAGCTTTAAAATTAATTTAATCATGATTAATCACCATTCAGGGTAATTCTAAAATATGCATGTTTTCCTTTACAGGATTTGAACATTAAAAAAAAAATCTGGGAAAATCTGTTCATTTATTTTGTTTATTAGTATTCATCAAAATAGGTGATCTACAAGCCCCATCCTCCAGCTATACTCTATGGCTCTGGTTACAGGGAGACACACAGCTCTGTCTCTGTAAAACCGTGCTCTACTGATTTTCTTTCAATGAGAAAATGGTCAGTTGGTTGAGTCAGTGTGCATTTTTTTAATCGGATTAATCAGCAAAATTAATCAACTAATTAACTTGTTATTTACACTAGATGGCTCTGCCCCGACTGGCCAATCATCACACCGTGTCTTAAGTTGTGACACGGTCATTAGCCGCTGTGGCCTAACACACACACACGCAGCGTATCCTTCCTCAAACCAACCGCTTCGACCTCTCTATCCCCATGCTGATCGATATTACTGGCAACTTATAGCCAGAATCTCGTCAAAATGTCCAAGAAGAAAGCGCCATTAAGGAATTATTTTGGTGTCCCGCCACCGCAATCTCCAAAGAGACGCCAAGTTGAACCACCACGCTGGACCGCACAGAAAAATACTCTGAAGTGCCTGCTGCGCTCACCGAGGCGACGTGCCTCGGTGCCTCGGTCCGTGCCGAAGTGCTCCTCAGTCGGGGAGGCGCGGCACGTGGCCCCCTTGACGAACGGAGCGAGATGCGGTGCTAGATAAGCTATGCGCGAGCATCCAAATCTAGACGATAAAACTGCATTTTCATACAGGGACAAAGGATTTCGATCATGCAGCTTTTGATAAGCACGCTGCACGAGAGAAGCAAAGAGCACGTCAACATAGTTGAAACAATAAATAACGATCGTGTGTACTGTACACACACACACACACGCGCGCGTGTGTGGGGGAGAGAGAGGAAAAAGCCCACGTTAGACTAAAAGAGGAATTCCACCAAAAAAGGGGAATTCCACCCATTTCCAACATGTTACTATTCTATTAATATACACGTGATGTTGTGTTGTGTGGTTCCCCCATTCTGTCTCCTAGAAATGGTCTGGAAAAAAAATCATTAACATGGTGAAACATATTTTACCATGTTAATACTTTTTCTTTCAGGACCTTTTTTCTGAGTGTGTACAAATGGAATGGTATATATATATATATATATATATATATATATATATATATATATATATATATATATATATATATATATATATATGGCAGGGTCGACATTACAATTGGCCCGATGGCCCGAAACAGGTTTGAAAACACGTGCGGGCCACCAGATGGCGCCCTATACTGCCCGATGGGGCCAGTGGCAAAATGCCCTCGTTGGCACCCACACATTTGCTGTACATACTATTGGGCACCCCTGATATACATATTGTATTATTATTTTTATTTCACAATATGTTGGTGTTGTTTTGTAATTGTTTAAGTTTTATTTATATTTTGTTTATTAGCACAAAAAATATTTTAGGCATTCTGCATTGTATAAGGGTCAGCTTGCTGAACGGTCTACTGGTTCTGACCCCCATGAAAAGAGTGCTGTTAACTTGAATGCATTTAATGCATTAATAAATGGTGGTCCTTTTTGCAGACTATGGGGATCGATTACCTGGGCCAGTGGTTACAGTTGTGGGGCCAGTGATTCTTAAAAGCCACTGGCCCGAAGGGCCAGTGGCAAATTTCCCTTAATGTCTACCCCTGTATGGGTTTGGAAAGTTAAGGCTCAGGATTTTTTTTTGCTTTAATCCCTGCATTTATTTCCATTCATTTATAAAAGCAAAACTGGTCTTCCATAACAATTCAACAGTGCCATAGCCTTAGCCTCATAGGATAAATGCCTAAGTCGTTTCTTGGCAAAATTGAGATTTCTAGAATTTCAGCAATAGGTTTGCGAGAAAATGAGATTTTTTCTTATGATATCAATTTATCCTATGAGGCTAATGATCAGTTGATCACCTCCATGCCATGCCCCATTGATGAAATTATTTGTTCAAAAGTACGCCAGACCAATTATTACTGCATAGATTAATATACTTTTAAGATAGTCGACATTTCTTGTTTAAAACATTTTTTTTGTGGTCTAGTAAAATATTCTATTTTTTTTTTTTATCCAAAGGGAGGGGAGGTGAGGAGGAACCTCTGGGATTACATGTGAAGTCTGCCCCAGAGTGACATAAAATTCAAGCGTGAGTATCAGTGTACTATTAAAATATGTTGTGTGAAAAAAAAAAAAAAAAAAAGTTTGGAGTTACAGAAATACCTGCATTAGAATAAAGACAACCTGTGGCCATGTTAACTGTTGGACCATCGACGTTAGGACAGGGACCTCAAGGGTGAAATGTAGAAAAGGGGGGCATCTGTGACAAAAATCAGGAGCATTATGCATCATGTCACAGGAATTAAGGTAGATTGATGCCCATAGTGTTTTGGTGTGGAATTCTCCTTTAACAACTGCTTACAGACATGTCGCTGCAGGAGTGAATTTCCTCAGCTTGACAAACAGATCATTATATTACAAATATTACATAGTAATAGTAGGTATAGTACTATATGTACAGTATAGTATAGTAGGTGTGGCTATGTGTGTGTGTGTGTGTGTGTGTGTGTGTGTGTGGTGTGTGTGTGTGTGTGTGTGTGTGTGTGTGTGTGTGTGTGTGTGTGTGTGCGCGCGCGCGCGCGCGTGCTTGTCAGGTGGTGATCTTTCCAGAACCTTCCGACAGGGGTGTTTGATTAATCAACAATGATTGATTAGTTACTCAAGCTAAACATAGAAGTACTGTTCTATTCTGGCCTAATATGCACCTCACCATTGATTTCTTTGGTTAGCCCAACATAGGCTACTGTAAGGGCATCATGTGGTCCACCTTTGTTTAACTTCTCCTTCCACATAGCATGTCTGTGTTGACTGGACTTCACCCTAGCCAACATTTTTAGCTCCAACTGAATAAACTTTTGCACAGATGTTTGGGTAATACACGTATGTGTAAACTTTTAGACTTACCAATAATATAAGTTATCTATATATTTTAATCTGGGTTCTCATTAATGTGAGTTCTCATTAATTTAAAAGGTGGTGAGACACACACACACACACACACACACACACACACACACACACACACACACACACACACACACACACACACACACACGTGTGTGTGTGTTAGTTCTGTTGAATCATTAAAAATTATTCAAATTAATCACAGCTTTAAAATTAATTTAATCATGATTAATCACCATTCAAAGTAATTCTAAAATATGCATGTTTTCCTTTACAGGATTTGAACATTAAAAAAAAGGAAAAGAATCTGGGAAAATCTGTTTATTTATTTTGTTTATTAGTATTTATCAAAATAGGTGATCTACAAGCCCCATCCTCCAGCTATACTCTATGGCTCTGGTTACAGGGAGACACGCAGCTATGTCTCTGTAAAACCGTGCTCTACTGATTTTCTTTCAATGAGATTTTTTTTAATTGGATTAATCAGCAAAATTAATCAACTAATTAACTTGTTATTTACAGAGCTAAAACTACTATAGTAACTGCTGTACTGACCATGGTATTACTGTGCTTAACTGAGCAGCCAACTGTCCTGACTTTAACCCAACAGAGAATCTGGGTTGTATGGCTAAGAGGAAGGTGTGAGACATAACACTGAACAATATACATTTATTTCCATTCATTTATAAAAGCAAAACTGGTCTTCCATAACAATTCAACAGTGCCATAGCCTTAGCCTCATAGGATAAATGCCTAAGTCGTTTCTTGGCGAAATTGAGATTTCTAGAATTTCAGCAATAGATTTGCGAGAAAATGTGTTTTTTTTTCTTATGATCTCAATTTATCCTAATGAGGCTAATGATCGGTTGATCACCTCCATGCCATGCCCCATTGATGAAATAATTTGTTCAAAAGTACGCCAGACCAATTATTACTGCATAGATTAATATACTTTTAAGATAGTCGACATTTCTTGTTTAAAACATATTTTTTTGTGGTCTTGACTGTACCCTGTCTGACGGTACCTTGTACCCATTACTTTTCTATTTCTAACTATTCATTCAAAATTCAGACACGTTCACAATGGATTTTAAATAGGACGTGTTGTGATGTTGTAGATCAGCCAATAATGACATAATGAGGGGGTCACAGGGACAAACGTTTTCAGCTGGGGGTCTGAGGCCAAATACCAAATGACATGTCAGTAAAGATTACGGAATATGCAAGGAAAATGAATAATCAATAAAACATTTTATTCACAATGTAGCTAGCTTGACCACTTCAAATACTCTTCATCGTGGCTTTCCCTGAAAATCCAATTGGCGCAAGCAGCCTGGCCGATCATCTCCATGTCCTGTTCTTTCTTGTGTCCTGGTCCTCTGGTACACAGAAAATCATCTCTATTGGCACCCGAGTCACTGCCTGAAATGCAAATAAAAAACAAAAAACAAACAATGCATATGCTGTATTATTTTTATGTAACTGTATACAGTTACTTACTCCATATATTACAGACATACTGATTTAATATTTACATAATCTGTTTTTATTTAGTTTTATTTCGTACAACCCCTCCTGTTTCCAATCATCAATAATTTGGCTGTCGACCACCAGGAAATTTATCACTGAGGAGAACTACTATTATGGTCTTCCATATGGCCACATATTATCACAATTACAAAAACTGCTCAACATGATATCTGGCAACTTCTACACTCTGGGGAGGGGACCCCTACTAAGCATTTCACACAAAACCTTGGTGTCACATTCTGGCAAGTGGACTGACTAGAACAAACAAATGTTGCCACTAAGCTTTATAGCTTGTATAAAATGTGCTGTATATAACAAAGAAATGTGACTTTTTGGTTTGTTTCCCCCACCCAAGAGTATAAACATAATCTATAATAGTAATGTTATATAACCTAGCAATATAACTTATCAGTTGTACACACTGGTTGACCATAAGTTTAACAATAAAGCTAATAACAATTACAACAAATATTTATGCTAAAAAAAAAGCTGACGGGTCATAGCAGTGTAACTGTTCATGGAGTGGATGGCTGGATGGACAGGAACACTGCTAAGCTAAGTTAGCTAACCACCACTGCACCACAACACAGTCTATTTTTTTTTAAAGGTAGGGGAAGTGATTTCACTTTTGTCAGATATCACCCAAAATATATATATTTTTTTTCTGTTAAAATGCTCTATTATAAGGTGTGAAACCACATATGGAGTTTCCCCCTCCCCCACGTTAGCAGAGGAGCTAATAAAAGTTCCCCAGGTCACCACAATTCTCCTCCAATCAGGAGAGAGCAGCAGGTTCACATAGTGTAGCTACTTTTGGGGGCCCCTAGTGCACCAGGCTGGTACTACACCATGAATTTCAAATCACTTCCCCTACCTTTAAGTTACAATGTACATTAACCAGAGCGAATTATATAACTATTCATATCAATTATTAATCACTAAAGTGACGAGCGGTCTATTAATGCGTTAAAATGTTCTGAAATGCCGTAATTTCGCCAATTTACCTGCAAACTTGCATTCTGCTGTCGTCGGAGCTGCCAGCTCCGAGCAGGATGTGCTAGAGGGGTTTGTTTGGAACTTGGATTCCTCCTCGAAGGGCGCGCGCGTTTCAGCCAATAGGCGTCTCTGTTCGGCTGGAGAATGGGGAGTCAATTGGAGTGACGGCACTCTGTTTTCCAGGGCTCTACTCCGTGCCTCCTCCGTCCCTCCTCCGTCCCTCCTCCCCCGGAAGTGTTTAGCAGGAGACAGTGAGCGCGCGAAGTGCAGCAGCAATTCAAAAAAACCTTAGAGGAAAAAACCCTGATCGAAAAATGGATCAAGAAGACAGCTATGTTTTATTCAGAGGCGACAAACGCCGCACACTTTTAGAGGAAGACATGTATGTGGAGAAAATCAGCATGATTTTCCAGGTACAGTATTTTTTTTTAAGAATATTGTATGCGAGTCGTGACTGTTGTTAACCTGGGTAGCATGTGGCTCAAAGCTAACGCTCTCGACGAGAGCCATCAGCTCGGCAAGCTATGCTTCAGTTTCATCACGATAAGCATACAACTTTGTTCACGTGTACAGTTATATACATGCGGCACGTTATGTCACGACGTTTATGCTTATCGCGATAAAATTAAGCTGGGCTGTAGATATATATAGGCCTTATATATATATATATATATATATATATATATATATATATATATATATATATATATATATATATATATATATATATATATATATATATCTCTATGGTAGCTACTGGCTAAACGCGCCTTTACGGCCAACGCCACAATCACGTGATCTAAACCAAATGTGACTACGCTGTGTTTTGATCAGTAGTGATCACTGATTTAAATGATGATAATTTATTGGCCCAAAGGGCCCGTTTAGCTATATAATAGAACGCTCATAGAGCTTATATTATTAGCTAAAGCCCCGTGTATGCTGATTCTGATGTTCGAACTCTGTTTTAAGTTAAGAGGTGAGACAGAAACCTAGCTAGATGCCTGTTGCATACTGTTGTAGAGTTAGGACAGTTCGGGCCTCCTAAATGTTTTTCAAGTTAAGGACCCCTTGGCTGAGAGAGATGAAGCAGGGACCCCCACAACACATAACAACTGTGCCTCAGTTCAAACTTTGACAAATATTTTATAGATGCCTTGATTCACATGACATAGTCCACACAAGAGTGTAGCCAAATGAAACCATTTGCTTCTATTTGTCCATTCTCAGACAGACACCTTAATTTAGACCTGGGCGCTTTAGCTTTGAACTTGAACCAATGTTTTTATTCTTTAACTATTGCAAAATAGCAGATGTACGAGCTTGTAGATCTGCTGTTTTTCAAAAAATCTTGGAAATGTGTGCAAGCCTTTGCCTTTGACCTGATTCTATGAATGTCCTCTAAATCCTAGATCTCCTTTTTTGAAAAACCATGAAGATTTGTTCGAATATTTGAATATATATTTTTCCAATGAAACTTTTGTAACTGAAATCTCTGCTTCTGGTCATCCCTGGAAAGTTTTTTTCTATACATGTAATTTTGGGGGTCCTTGACATGGAAATGTTTGAGAAACAGGGATTTAGAAGAAAGAATCAAGGTACTTTTTTTTTATTATTATTTTTTTTTTTTTTTTTTTCCAGAAAAAAAAAATGTATAATGGGTTCAAGTTCAAACAGCAAAATGCTGTCCCGTTATTAATGGGTTAAGGGTCCATTTGGTTCCTAGCTAGCCATCTAGCTGTGGACCCCCTGCAAAGTATCCCTTGGGGTCCTCAGACTTTGATAACTAATGCTGTAAGCGTTAATGATTTTTTTTTTTTTTTTTTTCTAAACAGGTCACTCCGAGTACCGTGCACATTACTGATGACAACAATAGAACCATATTTGCTGACCGGGCAACAGTAAGTTTTCCTGCTTACAAACTTGTGCATCGGGGACACTATGAGGTTGGCTATATTCAGTATTTGTCATATGCATTGTTCCCTCTAAGAATTTTTCAGTCTGAGCAAACACTTAACCTCCCTGACTGGACCTCAGCAACCACTGAGCAACATCTAACATTAGATATCGAGTTATACAGGCTCTGCTTTTACTAGATTTCGACATTGTGCTATATCTATAGGCCAGTTATAAAATAATAATTTCTTGCAAATCCATTGCATTTATTTGAATTATGAACTATTGAATACCAACCGTGACATGCTAATAACATGTCACATTTTAGGTGGTTTAGAAACAATAGAGGCTTACATTTTTTTACTCTAATGTAAACTTGTCTCTGTATCTGTTATTTTGGCTCGAAACATTTACTAGTAAGAAGAACATAACATCCACAACAGAAAATAAGTCCACAACGCAAGTTGTGGATGGCCACACCATGTACGTCCAAGAGCATATCTATCTATCTATTTATCTTTCCATTCATCCATCTACCCATCTATAATAATTCAAAATTCTTGCCAATCTCAAAGTGTGTGTGTGCACGCTAATATTATAGATCCCATTTCAACAAGCACCATTAGATGAAAATAATCATAGTTCCTATGTTGGATCTAACATGATCAAGTTGGCGACTTGATTGACTTCCGTTATGACAGTGCAGTCCAGCCTAGGACAGAGAAGATCTACAATGCACTTTGTGAGGAGATCTGTTGCCCCACAACCCACACTTGATCTTAGCTTTGCCTGCCTGTTATGCTATATGCAAAAGTGAGAAGAGAGAGAGGAGATCTTTCTGTGTGAGCCAGGTCATCAGCTGTGTGCTAGAAACCTCTGGCATGTGTGCGGGTACGCACACGTGCAGCTTACAGGGAGAATTGGTCATATGTTACCAAAACACCTTTACAAACACATTATGACATTTATCGTTCTCTTTTCTTTATCGCCGACTAGGTTCATGGTGAACCGGTGCAGAGCCAAGTCCCTGCATCCACGCGTGCTGCTGGGGTCCCATTTTCTTTTCAGCACAGGCCCTCTTCTGCTGCTGCAGCAGCGCCCACCACTGTTTCCAACACACACGCAATGGCCGTATCTCACACGGATTTGATGGATATCACACGAGCACACGCCACACCCCCATGTTCACACGCACAGGTCTCGAAAATCAGAGCCAAGACAAAGTGGCCCGCGACGGCCACGAGTTCCCCCGTCAAACCGACCAGGCAACCAAAAGCATTTGCGGGAGAACAGTCTGTTACTATTGACTGTTGATTGCTGAGATCCTGTTTAAAGCCCGCCTACTGGCTTTGCCATTTACACAGAATAGCAAAGAGGAACCGGATATCCCCCCGTGCAGTATAGTCCATTCTGATTTGTCGCTGAACTGTCAATCTGAGGAAAGGCAATGACGCCATTGGCTGCAGTACGGGCGAGATCCTGTCATGGCGTCTCTCTATCCACCGCTCCTTGTTTACAAACACATGCAGGGAAAAGAAAACTTTGCCTTTTTACCAAGGACTGCGTTCGGTTTGATAAATAATGACAGCAGAGCCGTTTTCTAAAGCCCGATACGGGCGGATGCATGGATTATAAAGCAGCACGCTGAGCTAAGGTGAGTAGCCTAAAACGAGCTGTTGTGTCCCCCTTGCCTTGTAGTGAACGGTGTTGTCGTTGCTCCAGGGCAGGCTTACATCTGCGCTGGATAGAATCATAGCCATCTAGTAGAAAAGTTGCGACATTGTGGTGTCAGAAACCGAACGTGCTGAATAGTATTTTCAAAGCCCCATTGAGCGACCACTGCAGACAGCATTGCCAGCAAAGATGAGACGTCGCGCAACTGGGATATAGTTTTCAAAGAGGCTAGCGCAAATAAATAAAAGCCTATTTAGGCATGTGTAAAACATGACAACTATTGGGAAACCAATGCTGCTCGTTGGGTTGGGCCTAAGTGGCGATTCTGATGGTCTACTCTAGCGTCATGTTTGCAAGACTAGTTTCTCAGTGACACTGACAAACTATATTTTTGATTTTATTTATTTTATGGCGCTGCTTTGTAGTGGCTGTATAAGTTCAAAATTGCTGTAGTTGACTTTGTTAGGAGGAATATAAATTGATAGATAAAGTAAACATTTTGTTACTGCTTCCTTATTGGTTGTAATTCATGCCATCACAATCAAATCAGAGCCACATTGTTGATGGGTTGGCTGGTCCTAATTATTTTGTCCAGGTGTATTGTTTGTAGGTTCTATTGTCCAGTAAATAGTTCATTTAATATTGTTCAATTATAGTTATTATCATCATAATCCTATTATGTGCTACTGAATGAAACAGATAGCACAGTGGTATCAAAAGGAAGGAAGGAATGGAAATAGAAAGGAATAGAAATATTATTATAGAGATGTTATTTTTTTTGTGCGACACAACACCACATATGCACACACTCTTTATCCCACATTGGTGAGTCTGAATATACTTAAATTTAAGTGAAATGAAGGCGAAAATGGCGAAAAAATAGGCTTGAAATGGCAAAAAAAGTTTGTCCATGTGACGCGCTGTGGCTGCGGCCCGGCCTCAACCAGGCTCTGCTTCTAGTGGCCCCAAGACAAATTGAGTTTGAGACCCCTGTATTAGAATAAGACTACAGAAATGAGTGGGGATTTTGGGAAATGCATTTGATGTGAACATAAATATTTAAATTATATAAAATATTGGTTAATGACATATATTGGATGTAATGTTTGGGATCAGAACTTAATTTAGGGAAATGGATGGTAATAATCGCGAAAACGTGTCAAATCATGGTAAAAAAAATTGCATTTTTTCCCCCGCCACCGCGGCCAAAGGGTCTTTGTGCCAGATCACACTCCAGGCACTTTCCAAAAGTTGGCAGCTGTGACGGACGGATGGACGGACGGAGCACACACATTCAGTGGAACGCCTCGAGCCAGGGGCAGCCAACCAAACTGCCAACCATCTAGTTCTATGTACTGAATCTGATATATGCCAGTGTTTCTCTAATGGATGTACGTGTACGCCTAGGGATGGATAGATAGATACCTTTATTATCCCACAATGACAAATCAGTTGCCCAGAGGCAGCAAGCAGGGTACAAGCAGTACCGTAATTACTTAAGTAGGAAAGAAGAACGACACAGCGATTTACAGCAACCTACTGGGTAAGAAGTAAAGAGATAACAAGTAAAAACAAACGGTGCTACATAAACATGCTACATAAGTAACAGCAAAAGGTGCTCCATAAGTATGCTACATAAGTATCAGCAACCTCAATGCAACAAAATATAAGGTGCAACATAATATGGTACATAAGTCTCAGCAAACAGTGCAACAAAGTGTCGACCAGCATTAGAGCAACAAAGTGCCCAGCCCTAGTAGTGTACAGTCCACACACCCACAGTACTAGATGCAAAGGTATAACAGAGGGGTACTTGAGGGAAATGGAACCCATTTCACTATTGTGTTTAATGATGGATCGTTTAAATGGCACAGCTGTCACTGAATAGAAAACAATGGGCAACTTATATCTTCAACGTGCTTGGAGGAGTAATCGCAGATCCATTACTAGACTGTGTCAATAAACAATTTCCCCCCCCCCCCCCCCCCCCCCCCCCCCCCCCCCATGAACAGAGGATCTCGCACACTGTTCTTGCTTAACAACCCACTTTTATTCAGTAAGAATAATTTGTATTTTTATGTCCAGGACAATCATTGTGGCACAGGTTGTGAACGGCAACCTGTTGGGCAAAAGGACGCTGGAGATTCGCCTTGCTGAGGCCGACGCAACCCTGGAGGGAGTCAGGGCGAAGGTGATGGCTGAATTGGGCTGTGATGAGCCAGTTACCCTTCTGGACACCAAAGGACATGAAATCATGGACTCGGAGGTTGCATGAAGTAAGTTCAGGCAGCCAGGCATTTGCTTACAAATAGTGGATTAAAGTGAATGACGTTAATTTCAAATATAGAACTTACAATAGACAATCTACTAGTAGTAGACTTACAATAGACCATCTACTAGTAGTAAGAAGCCTAAAGGGCGAGAAAAGACCTTACGGTCGCTTCTTCAGTAGTGATTGACACGCGGTTATTCACATGCTATCATCTGCGACCATTAGGTTGCTATTATGACTATTGTCATCACCTTATACATTGATGCCTTGTCCCTTTTATGCACGTACATGGAGATCCCTTACTGTTAGTCTCAGGGCTCATGGAGAACCCTGACTGTCAGACATATATGATATATGCCATGTCCCTTTTCTTATCTTAGATCAGCATTGCTATATCATTGATGTATTATGGACAAGATGTATTATCTTGTCATTGTAAATCGCTCTGGATTAAGAGTGTCTGCTAAATGCTTAAATTGTAATCATGACACCATATTATGTTTGAGTTTTGAGACTAATTAATCCATGTGTCTGATTCCCAAAGGCCCTGATTATTGGGAGTCAAAGAGCAGGACCTTCTACTCCTTGACTGCTACAGAATTTGAAGACTTCAAGAATGGAAGGATGGCCAAATTGAGGTAATCCATTTGACTTATTTTTCTGTCGGCATAATTGTAAACAGATGTCACAGGTTGGCACTTATAATTATTAAAAAATAAAAAATAAAAAAAAAGGTAAAGAAAATGCCCAGGTGCACCCTTTGGGAGGGGGATATTTAGAATCCTATTCTTTTTCCTAGTTCAAGGCGAACGTCCGAAGTCACTTCAGCGCAAGACATCAGTGCCAAGATTGTCCAGGTGAAAGAAGCAGCCGAGGGCCTCCAAGTTGTCACATCCGCTCTGAACCAGCTGTCTGATCTAAAGATCAAACGTACTGCAGCCAGTCTGCAGGGCCCTATGAAAGAAGCCTTCGCCTGTCAGATCTGTCATGGTATGTATCACACATTCAAAATCCTGACCTAACTTTAAATATTTCTTCAAATAGTACCCCAAAAATGTTACCATTTACTGTGGATATTGTACCAAACATGTTACCTTTCTGAGGTGTAAAAACACAAAAAGGTCTTCCTGTCTGCAGTGTGTTAAGCTCATCTGTGTGATTGGGTCCTGAACTGGTGTCTCTAAACAATACAGTTAAGAGAAAGTACACCAGTTACTAATAGTTTTGGCTCTGTGAGTAGGTGACAAATGTTTGAAAATAAATCTTTATCTCCACCAAGCTTGTCAATGTATAGAACCAAAATGTGCCCTAAAATCTCTTGGTAGATGGCTGTGTTGACTCAGGACTGATATTGACAATATTAATTTTCAAATGATTGAGGATTTGTTTAGTCTTAAGCAGACTTTGATTTCTGTATATTTCTGTATGCTTGTTTTTAAACTACAGGTACAATGGAAGTGCCCATAATTGCCACCTGCTGCTTCTTCATTGTTGGATGCGAAGCATGCGTCCGTCAGTCAACCTCAACTTCGTGCCCGAAGTGCAATGTAGAGGGTTTTCAGGCTAATGTACATCAGCTTAAGGGTCTTGATCAGATCCTGTCTACCCTCAGGAACACACAAACAGAGTAAGCCTTGTCATTGTACCAGTAAACAGGGATCAAGAAGCTAGAGGAGGTTTCCTTGAATCTGTCTTCTCAGAGGAGAAACCACACGATGATTGAAACCACAGCCCCTCTAGTTGTCCAGTAACTAAACCTATTTTGTACATCTCTGCTGCACCAGCAGGCACAAGGTCTCTGTGAACTTGGTATGACAATTCGGATTTAACAAGTCAAAGAGATGCACTTTATTGTTTATCTTTACTTTTACACACCTGTTCAGTGTTATGTGTCTAGAGAAAAGCTGTGATCTCCTTTAAAGTTGTGTATTTCATATTTTTGTATTTTTTTGTATTTATTTTTTGTTGTCTGTTGCTTGTTAAGTTGTACACGCCTGTTGAGTGTTTGGCAAATGAAGCCTTTACCATTTCCTCACATTCTGAGCATGGGCTCTGAATAGGCCACTTTAACACCCCCCCCATTCTGGGGGTTATGATTTGGCATCAATGGAGAAATTGAAATCTTGCAGACATAATGGAAGTACCCATGTATGCTACATGCTGCCAGTCCTTCGTTGGATGCGGAGCGTGTGTGCAGGAATGGCTGTTGACCGCAAATCAGATGGATTGTCTGATGTGCAGAGAAGACGACGGTAACCCTTCCATTTACGGTACACTAATTACCAGGTAACTACCAGGTAATTACCTGGTAATAATCAGTAATTGCCTGAAATTACATGGTAACAACCAGGTAGTTACTATAGTAATTACTGAGTAATTACCAAGTACTTTCCCTGACAACTACGATGTAACTACTGGGTAATTTCCAGCTAGCTTTAAGTATTTACCCATTAATTACCTGGTAGTTAGAAGGTAACTTGCAGATACATTACTCAGTAATTGCCATATAATTACCAAGTAGTTTTCCTGAAAACTTCAGGGTATTACCTGGCAACTGTATTCTCTGACTTTGCATAGGTATTATTAAGGCATTGATTGATCCTTCAGGATTACCCATCAGCCCATGATTTGAACTCTGAACTTTGAACTGGTAAAACTGTTAATTACCAAGTATTTACACAGTAATTACACATTATGTTTCCAGGTAAAATCTTGGTAGTTAACATGTAAGAAAGGTGGAACTGTACTGTAAAGTAAAGTGTGCTCTGTTTCCATGATGTTTCCATGTACTTACCTGATAATTGTAGATTATGATCCTTCACGATTACCCATCAGCCCATGTTTTGAACTTTGAACTTTGAACTGGTAAAACTGTTAATTACCAAGTATTTACCCGGTAATTACACATTATGTCACCAGGTAAAACCTCGGTAGTTACCATGTAAGAAAGGTGGAACTGTACTGTAAAGTAAAGTGTGTTCTGTTTCCATGTACTTACCTGATAATTGTAGATTATGATCCTTCACGATTACCCATCAGCCCATGATTTGAACTCTGAACTTTGAACTGGTAAAACTGTTAATTACCAAGTATTTACACAGTAATTACACATTATGTTTCCAGGTAAAACCTTGGTAGTTAACATGTAAGAAAGGTGGAACTGTACTGTAAAGTAAAGTGTGCTCTGTTTCCATGATGTTTCCATGTACCTACCTGATAATTGTAGATTATGATCCTTCACGATTACCCATCAGCCCATGTTTTGAACTCTGCACTTTGAACTTTGAATTTTGAACTGGTAAAAAAACTTATGTACCATATTATGTTGCACCTTATATTTTGTTGCATTGAGGTTGCTGATACTTATGTAGCATACTGTAATATTTGTGGGTCTTAAAATGGTAACTACAAATTGCAGTTATGTCAGAACCAGGAAGTAGGACCAACAACGGATTTACAAATATATAAAAGAGTAATCTTTATTAATTGCAATACTCAAGTTCAATAATAAAATCCTACAGTGATATAATGAAACACATATACAATAGCGCTAATAATTTCAAATAACATTCCTGACAATAATAAAACTGATCACTTGTTCAAAGTACATAATGAGATAGAGGCACACAGTCTGATTAATGCACAACAGCTACTACTTAGCTCGCCGTGGCGGCGGGACCCCCCCGGGGTCTGGGCTTGGACGCCGTCCAACTCCCCGGGGAATGCTGGCTGGACGACGTGCTGGCTGACGTGGTACACAGTCTTCGTTAGTCAGCTTGTCAACGAAGATCGGCGGAGCGGTGCGGCCGGTCACCCTGCTAATGCCCCAGTCTATCTGTCTACAGGAGACCGTAGATGCAGTCTCCCCTCCTGCTTTACAAAATAGCTGCCTCCCCCTGGCTAGCTGTCTTCACCGTCGGCTGGACTACCACCAACGAACGGCCCCTCCCGGCTCCCCAGAGTGCCGCCGCCAGGCGTGTGCTCCGACCCAGATGAAAGTTTAAGTGTCGCTTTTATAGTGGCACTGTCCTGCACCAGCTGCATTCACTACGTGCAATCACTGTGTGCGCCCGTGTGCAAACCTGCATGAGTGGCGTCCATGCGTCACTCACGCAACGTCACTGTTCATCCATGCCCGACGCATAGTTGTAGTTCATATATTCATCACAATACTTATGGAGCACCTTTTGCTGTTACTTATGTAGCATGTTTATGTAGCACCGTTTGTTTTTACTTGTTATCTCTTTACTTCTTACCCAGTAGGTTGCTGTACAATCGCTGTGTCGTTCTTCTTTCCTACTTAAGTAATTACGGTACTGCTTGTACCCTGCTTGCTGCCTCTGGGCAACTGATTCGTCATTGTGGGATAATAAAGGTATCTATCTATCCATCCCTAGGCGTACACGTACATCCATTAGAGAAACACTGGCATATATCAGATTCAGTACATAGAACTAGATGGTTGGCAGTTTGGTTGGCTGCCCTGGCTCGAGGCGTTCCACTGAATGTGTGTGCTGCTTCAGTGGGCGCTGCTGCAGCAGCAGAAGAGGGCCTGTGCTGAAAAGAAAATGGGACCCCAGCAGCACGCGTGGATGCAGGGACTTGGCTCTGCACCGGTTCACCATGAACCTAGTCGGCGATAAAGAAAAGAGAACGATAAATGTCATAATGTGTTTGTAAAGGTGTTTTGGTAACATATGACCAATTCTCCCTGTAAGCTGCACGTGTGCGTACCCGCACACATGCCAGAGGTTTCTAGCACACAGCTGATGACCTGGCGCACACAGAAAGATCTCCTCTCTCTCTTCTCACTTTTGCATATAGCATAACAGGCAGGCAAAGCTAAGATCAAGTGTGGGCTGTGGGGCAACAGATCTCCTCACAAAGTGCATTGTAGATCTTCTCTGTCCTAGGCTGGACTGCACTGTCATAACGGAAGTCAATCAAGTCGTCAACTTGATCATGTTAGATCCAACATAGGAACTATGATTATTTTCATCTAATGGTGCTTGTTGAAATGGGATCTATAATATTAGCGTGCACACACACACTTTGAGATTGGCAAGAATTTTGAATTATTATAGATGGGTAGATGGATGAATGGAAAGATAAATAGATAGATAGATATGCTCTTGGACGTACATGGTGTGGCCATCCACAACTTGCGTTGTGGACTTATTTTCTGTTGTGGATGTTATGTTCTTCTTACTAGTAAATGTTTCGAGCCAAAATAACAGATACAGAGACAAGTTTACATTAGAGTAAAAAAATGTAAGCCTCTATTGTTTCTAAACCACCTAAAATGTGACATGTTATTAGCATGTCACGGTTGGTATTCAATAGTTCATAATTCAAATAAATGCAATGGATTTGCAAGAAATTATTATTTTATAACTGACCTATAGATATAGCACAATGTCGAAATCTAGTAAAAGCAGAGCCTGTATAACTCGATATCTAATGTTAGATGTTGCTCAGTGGTTGCTGAGGTCAGGGAGGTTAAGTGTTTGCTCAGACCAAAAAATTCTTAGAGGGAACATTGCATATGACAAATACTGAATATAGCCAACCTCATAGTGTCCCCGATGCACAAGTTTGTAAGCAGGAAAACTTACTGTTGCCCGGTCAGCAAATATGGTTCTATTGTTGTCATCAGTAATGTGCACGGTACTCGGAGTGACCTGTTTAGAAAGAAAAAAAAAAAAAAAAAATCATTAACGCTTACAGCATTAGTTATCAAAGTCTGGGGACCCCAAGGGATACTTTGCAGGGGGTCCACAGCTAGATGGCTAGCTAGGAACCAAATGGACCCTTAACCCATTAATAACGGGACAGCATTTTGCTGTTTGAACTTGAACCCATTATACATTTTTTTTCTGGAAAAAAATAAATAAATAAATAAAATAAAAAAGTACCTTGATTCTTTCTTCTAAATCCCTGTTTCTCAAACATTTCCATGTCAAGGACCCCCAAAATTACATGTATAGAAAAAAACTTTCCAGGGATGACCAGAAGCAGAGATTTCAGTTACAAAAGTTTCATTGGAAAAATATATATTCAAATATTCGAACAAATCTTCATGGTTTTTCAAAAAAGGAGATCTAGGATTTAGAGGACATTCATAGAATCAGGTCAAAGGCAAAGGCTTGCACACATTTCCAAGATTTTTTGAAAAACAGCAGATCTACAAGCTCGTACATCTGCTATTTCTCAATAGTTAAAGAATAAAAACATTGGTTCAAGTTCAAAGCTAAAGCGCCCAGGTCTAAATTAAGGTGTCTGTAACTCTGAGAATGGACAAATAGAAGCAAATGGTTTCATTTGGCTACACTCTTGTGTGGACTATGTCATGTGAATCAAGGCATCTATAAAATATTTGTCAAAGTTTGAACTGAGGCACAGTTGTTATGTGTTGTGGGGGTCCCTGCTTCATCTCTCTCAGCCAAGGGGTCCTTAACTTGAAAAACATTTAGGAGGCCCGAACTGTCCTAACTCTACAACAGTATGCAACAGGCATCTAGCTAGGTTTCTGTCTCACCTCTTAACTTAAAACAGAGTTCGAACATCAGAATCAGCATACACGGGGCTTTAGCTAATAATATAAGCTCTATGAGCGTTCTATTATATAGCTAAACGGGCCCTTTGGGCCAGTAAATTATCATCATTTAAATCAGTGATCACTACTGATCAAAACACAGCGTAGTCACATTTGGTTTAGATCACGTGATTGTGGCGTTGGCCGTAAAGGCGCGTTTAGCCAGTAGCTACCATAGATATATATATATATATAAGGCCTATATATATCTACAGCCCAGCTTAATTTTATCGCGATAAGCATAAACGTCGTTATGTATATAACTGTACACGTGAACAAAGTTGTATGCTTATCGTGATGAAACTGAAGCATAGCTTGCCGAGCTGATGGCTCTCGTCGAGAGCGTTAGCTTTGAGCCACATGCTACCCAGGTTAACAACAGTCACGACTCGCATACAATATTCTTAAAAAAAAATACTGTACCTGGAAAATCATGCTGATTTTCTCCACATACATGTCTTCCTCTAAAAGTGTGCGGCGTTTGTCGCCTCTGAATAAAACATGGCTGTCTTCTTGATCCATTTTTCGATCAGGGTTTTTTCCTCTAAGGTTTTTTCGAATTGCTGCTGCACTTCGCGCGCTCACTGTCTCCTGCTAAACACTTCCGGGGGAGGAGGGACGGAGGAGGGACGGAGGAGGCACGGAGTAGAGCCCTGGAAAACAGAGTGCCGTCACTCCAATTGACTCCCCATTCTCCAGCCGAACAGAGACGCCTATTGGCTGAAACGCGCGCGCCCTTCGAGGAGGAATCCAACTTCCAAACAAACCCCTCTAGCACATCCTGCTCGGAGCTGGCAGCTCCGACGACAGCAGAATGCAAGTTTGCAGGTAAATTGGCGAAATTACGGCATTTCAGAACATTTTAACGCATTAATAGACCGCTCGTCACTTTAGTGATTAATAATTGATATGAATAGTTATATAATTCGCTCTGGTTAATGTACATTGTAACTTAAAGGTAGGGGAAGTGATTTGAAATTCATGGTGTAGTACCAGCCTGGTGCACTAGGGGCCCCCAAAAGTAGCTACACTATGTGAACCTGCTGCTCTCTCCTGATTGGAGGAGAATTGTGGTGACCTGGGGAACTTTTATTAGCTCCTCTGCTAACGTGGGGGAGGGGGAAACTCCATATGTGCACACCTTATAATAGAGCATTTTAACAGAAAAAAAAAATATTTTTTGGGTGATATCTGACAAAAGTGAAATCACTTCCCCTACCTTTAAAAAAAATAGACTGTGTTGTGGTGCAGTGGTGGTTAGCTAACTTAGCTTAGCAGTGTTCCTGTCCATCCAGCCATCCACTCCATGAACAGTTACACTGCTATAACCCGTCAGCTTATTTTTTAGTATAAATATTTGTTGTAATTGTTATTAGCTTTATTGTTAAACTTATGGTCAACCAGTGTGTACAACTGATAAGTTATATTGCTAGGTTATATAACATTACTATTATAGATTATGATTATACTCTTGGGTGGGGGAAACAAACCAAAAAGTCACATTGCTTTGTTATATACAGTACATTTTATACAAGCTATGAAGCTTAGTGGCAACATTTGTTTGTTCTAGTCAGTCCACTTGCCAGAATGTGACACCAAGGTTTTGTGTGAAATGTTTAGTAGGGGTCCCCTCCCCAGAGTGTAGAAGTTGCCAGATATCATGTTGAGCAGTTTTTGTAATTGTGATAATATGTGGCCATATGGAAGACCATAATAGTAGTTCTCCTCAGTGATAAATTTCCTGGTGGTCGACAGCCTAATTATTGATGATTGGAAATAGGAGGGGGTGTACGAAATCAAACTAAATAAAAACAGATTATGTAAATATTAAATCAGTATGTCTGTAATATATGGAGTAAGTAACTGTATAAAGTTACATAAAAATAATACAGCATATGCATTGTTTGTTTTGTTTTTTGTTTTTTATTTGCATTTCAGGCAGTGACTCGGGTGCCAATAGAGATGATTTTCTGTGTACCAGAGGACCAGGACACAAGAAAGAACAGGACATGGAGATGATCGGCCAGGCTGCTTGCGCCAATTGGATTTTCAGGGAAAGCCACGATGAAGAGTATTTGAAGTGGTCAAGCTAGCTGGCAGTAGATTCAGAAGCATCTTCATAAACAAGATTGGAATTTTTCATATACACATACAGTTTATAGCTTCAATGTATACCTGGTTGGCTGTAACATCAAGAACATTAACATCACACAATTGTTTTGGAAAGTTTTTTTCATGCTGTCTCTCAAATGTCAGTCAAAATGTTCTGAGATATATATTTTTCCCCCAGTTACATCAAATGTAGTGTGTGTGAGTGATGGAAAGTATTTCTGTGCACATTTTAGTTACTACATTGTGAATAAAATGTTTTATTGATTATTCATTTTCCTTGCATATTCCGTAATCTTTACTGACATGTCATTTGGTATTTGGCCTCAGACCCCCAGCTGAAAACGTTTGTCCCTGTGACCCCCTCATTATGTCATTATTGGCTGATCTACAACATCACAACACGTCCTATTTAAAATCCATTGTGAACGTGTCTGAATTTTGAATGAATAGTTAGAAATAGAAAAGTAATGGGTACAAGGTACCGTCAGACAGGGTACAGTCAAGACCACAAAAAAATATGTTTTAAACAAGAAATGTCGACTATCTTAAAAGTATATTAATCTATGCAGTAATAATTGGTCTGGCGTACTTTTGAACAAATTATTTCATCAATGGGGCATGGCATGGAGGTGATCAACCGATCATTAGCCTCATTAGGATAAATTGAGATCATAAGAAAAAAAAACACATTTTCTCGCAAATCTATTGCTGAAATTCTAGAAATCTCAATTTCGCCAAGAAACGACTTAGGCATTTATCCTATGAGGCTAAGGCTATGGCACTGTTGAATTGTTATGGAAGACCAGTTTTGCTTTTATAAATGAATGGAAATAAATGTATATTGTTCAGTGTTATGTCTCACACCTTCCTCTTAGCCATACAACCCAGATTCTCTGTTGGGTTAAAGTCAGAACAGTTGGCTGCTCAGTTAAGCACAGTAATACCATGGTCAGTACAGCAGTTACTATATTAGTTTTAGCTCTGTAAATAACAAGTTAATTAGTTGATTAATTTTGCTGATTAATCCAATTAAAAAAAATCTCATTGAAAGAAAATCAGTAGAGCACGGTTTTACAGAGACATACTGTAGCTGCGTGTCTCCCTGTAACCAGAGCCAAAGAGTATAGCTGGAGGATGGGGCTTGTACCTATTTTGATAAATACTAATAAACAAAATAAATAAACAGATTTTCCCAGATTCTTTTTCTTTTTTTTAATGTTCAAATCCTGTAAAGGAAAACATGCACATTTTAGAATTACTTTGAATGGTGATAATCATGATTAAATTAATTTTAAAGCTGTGATTAATTTGAATAACTTTTAATGATTCAACAGAACTAACACACACACACACGTGTGTGTGTGTGTGTGTGTGTGTGTGTGTGTGTGTGTGTGTGTGTGGGTGTGGGTGTGTGTGTGTGTGTGGGTGTGTGTGTGTGTGTGTGTCTCACCACCTTTTAAATTAATGAGAACTCACATTAATGAGAACCCAGATTAAAATATATAGATAACTTATATTATTGGTAAGTCTAAAAGTTTACTCATACGTGTATTACCCAAACATCTGTGCAGAAGTTTATTCAGTTGGAGCTAAAAATGTTGGCTAGGGTGAAGTCCAGTCAACACAGACATGCTATGTGGAAGGAGAAGTTAAACAGAGGTGGACCACATGATGCCCTTACAGTAGCCTATGTTGGGCTAACCAAAGAAATCAATGGTGAGGTGCATATTAGGCCAGAATAGAACAGTACTTCTATGTTTAGCTTGAGTAACTAATCAATCATTGTTGATTAATCAAACACCCCTGTCGGAAGGTTCTGGAAAGATCACCACCTGACAAGCACGCGCACACACACACACACACACACACACACACACACACACACACACACACACATAGCCACACCTACTATACTATACTGTACATATAGTACTATACCTACTATTACTATGTAATATTTGTAATATAATGATCTGTTTGTCAAGCTGAGGAAATTCACTCCTGCAGCGACATGTCTGTAAGCAGTTGTTAAAGGAGAATTCCACACGAAAACACTATGGGCATCAATCTACCTTAATTCCTGTGACATGATGCATAATGCTCCTGATTTTTGTCACAGATGCCCCCCTTTTCTACATTTCACCCTTGAGGTCCCTGTCCTAACGTCGATGGTCCAACAGTTAACATGGCCACAGGTTGTCTTTATTCTAATGCAGGTATTTCTGTAACTCCAACCTTTTTTTTTTCACACAACATATTTTAATAGTACACTGATACTCACGCTTGAATTTTATGTCACTCTGGGGCAGACTTCACATGTAATCCCAGAGGTTCCTCCTCACCTCCCCTCCCTTTGGATAAAAAAAAAATAGAATATTTTACTAGACCACAAAAAAAAATGTTTTAAACAAGAAATGTCGACTATCTTAAAAGTATATTAATCTATGCAGTAATAATTGGTCTGGCATACTTTTGAACAAATTATTTCATCAATGGGGCATGGCATGGAGGTGATCAACTGATCATTAGCCTCATAGGATAAATTGATATCATAAGAAAAAATCTCATTTTCTCGCAAACCTATTGCTGAAATTCTAGAAATCTCAATTTTGCCAAGAAACGACTTAGGCATTTATCCTATGAGGCTAAGGCTATGGCACTGTTGAATTGTTATGGAAGACCAGTTTTGCTTTTATAAATGAATGGAAATAAATGCAGGGATTAAAGCAAAAAAAAAATATCCTGAGCCTGAACTTTCCAAACCCATATATATATATATATATATATATATATATATATATATATATATATATATATATATATATATATATATATATATATATATATATATATATATATATATATATACCATTCCATTTGTACACACTCAGAAAAAAGGTCCTGAAAGAAAAAATATTAACATGGTAAAAGATGTTTCACCATGTTAATGATTTTTTTTCCAGACCATTTCTAGGAGACAGAATGGGGGAACCACACAACACAACATCACGTGTATATTAATAGAATAGTAACATGTTGGAAATGGGTGGAATTCCCCTTTTTTGGTGGAATTCCTCTTTTAGTCTAACGTGGGCTTTTTCCTCTCTCTCCCCCACACACACGCGCGTGTGTGTGTGTGTGTACAGTACACACGATCGTTATTTATTGTTTCAACTATGTTGACGTGCTCTTTGCTTCTCTCGTGCAGCGTGCTTATCAAAAGCTGCATGATCGAAATCCTTTGTCCCTGTATGAAAATGCAGTTTTATCGTCTAGATTTGGATGCTCGCGCATAGCTTATCTAGCACCGCATCTCGCTCCGTTCGTCAAGGGGGGCACGTGCCGCGCCTCCCCGACTGAGGAGCACTTCGGCACGGACCGAGGCACCGAGGCACGTCGCCTCGGTGAGCGCAGCAGGCACTTCAGAGTATTTTTCTGTGCGGTCCAGCGTGGTGGTTCAACTTGGCGTCTCTTTGGAGATTGCGGTGGCGGGACACCAAAATAATTCCTTAATGGCGCTTTCTTCTTGGACATTTTGACGAGATTCTGGCTATAAGTTGCCAGTAATATCGATCAGCATGGGGATAGAGAGGTCGAAGCGGTTGGTTTGAGGAAGGATACGCTGCGTGTGTGTTAGGCCACAGCGGCTAATGACCGTGTCACAACTTAAGACACGGTGTGATGATTGGCCAGTCGGGGCAGAGCCATCTAGTGTAAATAACAAGTTAATTAGTTGATTAATTTTGCTGATTAATCCGATTAAAAAAATGCACACTGACTCAACCAACTGACCATTTTCTCATTGAAAGAAAATCAGTAGAGCACGGTTTTACAGAGACATAGCTGCGTGTCTCCCTGTAACTAGAGCCAAAGAGTATAGCTGGAGGATGGGACTTGTAGATCACCTATTTTGATGAATACTAATAAACAAAATAAATAAACAGATTTTCCCAGATTCTTTTCTTTTTTTAATGTTCAAATCCTGTAAAGGAAAACATGCATATTTTAGATTTACTTTGAATGGTGATTAATCATGATTAAATAAATTTTAAAGCTGTGATTAATTTGAAGAATTTTTAATGATTCAACAGAACTAACACACACACGTGTGTGTGTGTGTGTGTGTGTGTGTGTGTGTGTGTGTGTGTGTGTGTGTGTGTGTGTGTGTGTGTGTGTGTGTGTGTGTGTGTGTGTGTGTGTGTGTCTTACCACCTTTTAAATTAATGAGAACTCACATTAATGAGAACCCAGATTAAAATATATAGATAACTTATATTATTGGTAAGTCTAAAAGTTTACTCATACGTGTATTACCCAAACATCTGTGCAGAAGTTTATTCAGTTGGAGCTAAAAATGTTGGCTAGGGTGAAGTCCAGTCAACACAGACATGCTATGTGGAAGGAGAAGTTAAACAGAGGTGGACCACATGATGCCCTTACAGTAGCCTATGTTGGGCTAACCAAAGAAATCAATGGTGAGGTGCATATTAGGCCAGATTAGAACAGTACTTCTATGTTTAGCTTGAGTAACTAATCAATCATTGTTGATTAATCAAACACCCCTGTCGGAAGGTTCTGGAAAGATCACCACCTGACAAGCACACACGCGCGCACGCACACACACACACACACACACGCACACACATAGCCACACCTACTATACTATACATATAGTAATGCTATACCTACTATTACTATGTAATATTTGTAATATAATGATCTGTTTGTCAAGCTGATGAAATTCACTCCTGCAGCGACATGTCTGTAAGCAGTTGTTAAAGGAGAATTCCACACCAAAACACTATGGGCATCAATCTACCTTAATTCCTGTGACATGTTGCATAATGCTCCTGATTTTTGTCACAGATGCCCCCCTTTTCTACATTTCACCCTTGAGGTCAATGTCCTGACGTCGATGGTCCAACAGTTAACATGGCCACAGGTTGTCTTTATTCTAATGCAGGTATTTCTGTAACTCCAAACTTTTTTTTTCACACAACATATTTTAATAGTACACTGATACTCACACTTGAATTTCATGTCACTCTGGGGCAGACTTCACATGTAATCGCAGAGGTTCCTCCTCTCCTCCCCTCCCTTTTGCCACTCTCCTCTCCAATCACTCTGGTTGAAACTCCTGTCCCACGGGTGACAACTGAGTTTTTAAAAATCATATAGTGGTTATATTGTAGTGTGGTTTGATGTGATGTGTGAAAAAAATAAGTTTGGAGCTTCTAAAATACCCACATTAGAATAAAGACAACCTGTGGCCATGTAACTGCATTGGAGGGAGGAGGACCTCATGGTGAAATGTAGAAAATGGAACATCTGTGACAAAAATCAAGGACATTAGGTATCATGTCACAGGAATCAAGGTGGATTGATGCCCAATGTGTTTTGGGGTGGAATTCTCCTTTAACATGATGTCTGAGTGAGTCCACTATGGTCCTCTGAAATAAAACCAAAGAGAGCTACGATGACAACCACCGCCTGGGCCTCTCCCTTTTTTTTTTTTTTTTTTTTTTTTTTTTTTTACCATCTATTGTCTTTTTAAAGACACAACCCAAATGCAGACCCTCCAGCATCCTTAGGCCCCAGGCCAGTCACCACCAAAGATCCAACACATTCAAGAAAAAAGTTGCCCTTTAAGGCAAACTTACTAATTTAATAACCCCCACTCTCTTCACAAAGTGACTGGTGCAACTGTACTTGAATGAATTGTTAGTTACTGTAACATCTGTTCCTGTGAGCACAGAACGGTAGAGAAATGACATACAAAAGGCACACACCTATATAATGCAGGCACCAAAATTATCATTATTATTACTATTATTATTACCCTTACCACCCTTATTATTACTAATATTATGGTGACCCCCAAAAATTAATCGCAACCCCCAAGGGGTCGTGATTCCCCGAGGGGTCGTGGGAAGACTTCACATCAATATTATAGTTACCTTCATGTGCATAAGCATGAGGGAACATAGAGCTGAGGGAACTTAGAGCTGAGGGAACATAGAGCTGAGGGAACTTAGAGCTGAGGGAACATAGAGCTGAGGGAACATAGACATGACCCCGTCAAGACCATATGATAGAAAGTTGAAATGCTATAATGAACTATTTTGAACTCAGATGGTGAATTTGTCTGGTTGAAGGGCTGGTTGTAGATAATCAGTACACATAACATGCATTCCCTGTCAGGAAAGTTGGCCGGATGTGGAAGCGACGATGGAAGTGAAAAGGTTCTACTTCATTCCTCGATCTGCGCTAACCAGCCACACAGCATGTTCATGTATCCTCCATGTTTATGTTTTACGCGCTGTATGTTTGTGTTCCTAAAACATCTATTGATCATTGGTAGACGTTATCAAGAGCCCTAAAGTAAAGTGCAGACAATTCATTAGGTCTGTTAATGTGGCATTCATTGTTTAACAGACAGTTAAACAATGAATAGTCTTCATGTTACGTTAGGATAGCAACAGGATTTTCAGAAAGGATTTTGGAATGAGTTGCCAGAATGTGTTTCTTTCTAGTCCACTCCCACTAGCAACTCCACCTCCAAGACTCCAAGTGGGAGGATCTAGTTTGTTTATCTCTTTATGGGCTCTGTAACCTGTTTAGCAAATGCCTGCTTGCCTGACACTGTGACTGACTGCAACCGCAACACATTCAAAAAATTGAATGTCATTTCATCCATTGCAATTACATTTCGACAGACATTATTGTATTCATCAGGACTTGTGACAGGTAAGGGCTCTATACACAATCGGATAGGCTTACCTGTTAGAGAATATTTGTTCTGGAGAAGGGATATCTTTTTTTTTAGCAGATTCATGATGCTTACTGGGCAAGGATACAAATACAAACAGTATGAATTACAGAAATAAGCATATTGACAAAGACTAATATACCACGAAGTGTGACATTAGAGGGTCGAGATCAAGACAAGACCAAGACCTAAAGGGGCCGAGAACAAGACAAGACCAAGACCTAGAGGGGCCGAGAACAAGACAAGACCAAGACTGGTCAAGACCGAGGCCAAGACCTAGTCTTGTCATGCCCATTTTAACATAATAACGTTTTTAATGATTTTCTATCATCTATTTTTATTAATAGTTTTTCTGCCGTCCACGCGCTGCTCGTGGACATCCCGTTAGAATACCCCCGCCGGTCACGGCGACGGCTCGTATCACGACGAGATGTAGATTTCATTCTTTAATCCAACTATTAGTCCGTGCGCATCGTCTGATGATCATCCCGTTGCTGACTTTCATTTGGGACAGAATTGGGGACAACTTTTTTTTTTTCCGTCCCATTGACATGCATTCAACCCAATGCATTCAAACGGCTCTCCTCCGGTTTGCCCCCTCAATGTCGCTGGCGCATGGGTTAAGCAGCCAGGGCTACACAGGTCTTCCTGACTTGTGAACGGGATGTTTTTGGGTACATCGCCAGATGATCGATTAGGCAAGACAACAGACACAGCATAACAGAAACAGCACATCCTGTTTAGGAGATCTGAGCTTCAAAATAAGGGCTTTTTTACCGATCGAACTGGTTTGAGCCGCGGCAATGGAGAGGAAACAAAGAAGATCCGATCGCGGTCAATGAGTTAACACTGAATTTGATTGTTCTGACCCCGCAATATAGCAACTCTGACAGTAGATGGCTTTGGATCTCGCTGTGCAGCTGTCTTTATGAATGGGTCCTCCTCACTGCACAATGAATAGAACTTTTCCTTTGCATTGTCTTGTCTCGGGAGGTCTCGTTGGCGAACGAGACCCGAGACATTGGCTCCGAGGTCGATCCTCTCTATCTAGACTTCAGTTGATACAGAACACTGCAGCCAGAATCCTCACAAACACTCACCGTAGAGCACTTATAACGCCGGTTTTAGCTAATCTGCACATGTTCAGCAATAGTTAAACTGTTTGAAAAGGTGGGGGCGTGGCACGCTGCTTATGGCTGAATGACTGCTAAACCAAAAGTTAATTCTCCTTTAAGATAATCCTGTTCAAAAGGCCAAGAACAGACTTACAGGGGAAGTTTCTGTTGTTGAATTCATGGTGTGGATTAGAATGCCATGGCATATGACCAATATGTCCAAAAAAGGGTGGGGGAGTGGCCAAGAGCAGTTTAAGAAAAATTACCAGAGTTGAAGAGTGGTCGACAGCACGCCAGAGAGAGCACATCACAGTGTCTCTGTCAGTCCCTGCATTCTATTTTTTTTCTTTCCTTTTCTGTACCAGGTTGCACCAGTTTCTGTTCTAACTGTAATAAATTTTACCTGCGCCTGTCATGTATTTTTGGGGGTGAGATTCCATCCACAGATGTGGAGGAAATGACTGAATGATTAATCAGATCTCAGATGAATGAGCTTCCATTAACAATCTCTCTCTCTCTGTCTCTCTGTCTCCAGTGAACTGTCTTCAATGGCTCAGTCCCGTTCCCGTGCAGTGATTGGAGGAGGCAGTTTGAGGAGCTGGGATAAACTCGGTGCAGGTGGATTTGGTACGGTCTACAAGGCCATACATGATCAGTGGGGACCAGTGGCCATCAAAGTAATTAACGCTAGTCTTGCTGGGTGAGTGGGAAGGTGCTGCTGATTATTTATAGGATAAATATTGCAGACTAAACATTGCAACTTTAATAGAGACACGTTGATTACTACGGTTGTACGAGGGAGAGAGAGTTCTCATCATTTGTCATCAAATTGTGTCATCTTCAGATCACTTTCAGATCAGGATTTGAGACGTGAGGCTGAAATAATGCAACGTGCAGGTAGTACCCATGTCACGAAGGTCCTGGGGGCCTTCAGGGGCTGTTTACCCGATGGCATCGAACATGTGGGTATAGTCATGGAGCTGATGGAGAGAGGATCCCTCAACTCTGTGCTGGTCAGCCTTTTTTCCTTACTATAATAATGTAATAGTAATCTTCGCATATTTCACGTATCCCCAGAACCGACTTCAAACTTGACCCGAATGTCACAGACCACCCAAAGGAATTGGGAGCACAGTGTTGAGTTGGTTTGATCCAGTTGTAACACCGCCCCTGGTGCCACGGGAGTGCCTGGGGCTGCCTTGCACCCTCAGTTGCAAAAGTTCCACCCTCACTTTATGTTCTATGTATCAAGCCCACTCTAGTGCTGTTATTATTCAGCAGCCAATCAGCACCACAGAGCTGTTTAGTGATGTATAGGCTACACCCACAGGGAAGTGGAAAAGCTGTGGGGCGCACCTAGAGACTGCATAAACATGGACATTAGAAAGTGGTTAAGCGCTAGTGAAAATAAAGAGAACACAGCCACGTTGTGGTGGGCTATAGTGAATGTGGGTGGATGGAATATTCCAAGGTTGCTGGAAAGCTATCCCATAGATAAATAATGGACTTCTGGAAACAATGGTCATCCACTGAGCTCTAGTCACTGAGTGCATTTATTAAAACGATTTAAATGCATTATTGAAGGTTCATAACTTTAACTTTAAGCCTTCATTTGCTTTGGTGGTTGTAATGTTGAATTCAGTGCTGTTATTTCAGACCCAGCTGCCACCCTGGCCTCTGGTGTTTAGACTGGTTCACCAAGTGGCTCTGGGCATGAACCACCTTCACAGTCTCACACCTGCTATCATCCACAAGGACCTGAAGCCTGCCAACATACTGCTGGACTCAGACCTAAATACCAAGGTGAGTCCCAGACACTTGTGTGAGGTAAAAGTAAAATGTTCTGTTTTTTTTTTTTTTTTTTAAAGATGGACTGCCCTGTATACTTACTTAGTCTGCATTCTCCTCTCTCATCCAGATCTCTGACTTTGGCCTTGCCAAGTTTGCCGGCAATATTACAGCCGAGCAGCTAAAGGGTGCTCAAACCCCCTTCTACGCACCTCCAGAGTATAAGGGCGGTGTGCCAGCCACCAGTGCCTTTGATGTCTACAGGTTAGCCATACATTGCATGACGCTCGTTGACTTCATACACATAGTAGATTGATGTCGATAGCTGTAGACTTTATATGCAAACTAAACAAAATTGGCCCAAATCAACTGCATGCCGTATAGACCTATAATATCATTATTTAATCCTTTTGTTATTTTCATATTTTAAATGTTCTTATAAATGTTTCTTGTACAACTATAACACTGAAACCATCAGTTGCTATAAACACAATCTGTCCCTTTTGTGGAGAGGTGGATATGTACTCTAATTGCTGATCAATGTCTCTTTCTTTCTTTTAGTTATGCAATCCTGGTGTGGGATATTTTAAGTGAGTAATTTTATCTCTCATTTTCGTATTTGTCTTTGCCGTCTTCATTTTTTTCTTTTTTCTTTTTTTTTTTTTTTTCTTTTTTTTTTTTGCTATTCTCTCTTCATGTGTCTGCCAAAATATGGATCAATGCATTCTTGGTAGCCTATATTCTTGGTATAATCATTAGAAACTACCTAATGTATGTATAATTTATTACAATTTCTATATAGATCTATATAGATATCTTCCCTTCCACTTTCTCAGATGCTGGCCACAAGAAAGATTATGGAGATTATGATAAAGCCAGTGGGAAAAGGCCGTCCCTAAAGGTAATTGATGGACTGCAGGCCCAAGGGCTGAAGGAGCTGGTGAACCTCATGGTGAGGTGCTGGGACCAAAATCCAGACAAAAGACCCAGTTTTGCAGGTAAGGAGAATACCCTGCAGCAATAATTACTTAAGTTCATAATAAGCAGCCAGGGGCGCAGTGGTAGTGCTGTAGCCTCACAGCCAGAAGGTCGCTTGTTCGATTCCCGCTAGGGCCACTATGGGTGCTGCATGGAGGCATCACAATCAGCCCTTCTCAAAACCCCACCCTTGGGGGTGGGGTTTGCTCACTGTCCAATGCCAATTCACATACTTTAGCAACTGTTGCTATCCAGGTCAAGCTTTCCCCTTCCAACTGGCCGATATTGGACAAAGCCGGATTGGGGAGGGGCTTAGCGAAGGGCTCATTGCATGTTAATTCACGCTTTGTTCGGCCGGGGAAATCCACCTCTGTTAGACAAAGACAAGCAGCTTGGACCTCCTGCATAGAAGGATGCATGTCAGTCCGCTTTGGTATAGTCTTTTTATTGGCCTAAAATATATATAGATAATATTTTATGGTGCCTAGCAAGTGGCACTCATCACATTTGTCTGATGATGGCTGTTTTAGCCCAAGGAGTGTTTTTTCCCCCAAAAAATAAATGCTTGGCATGGATTCAGAATCATGGAAATCCCTTTGTTTGACATGTTACTATGCTACTTAGAGCATAAGGAAAGCTTATCGTTGACATTTTGACATTTTTGCCTGCCATAAGCTGTTAATGGTAGGATCACAAGAAACCCATATCAACAAACGGTAGATACTGACAGCCGGTCAGCAGTTTAGGCCAATGTAAAAACAGACTATATACCAAAATTCTGCCCGATTAAATCACTTGGGAATTGGGGTTACAAATGGGAGATAGGATGGGAAAGAGTAAAAAAAAAGTGTGCTCACTGAAAGTAAAATTGAAGATATGTATTGTAGCTGAAACATATTTTCAGAAATATGCTAACACAACAGTAGCTCCACATAGCAGCGGGTATTAGTACCTCATGATAGACATAATGATTACTGGTATGTCCACATACTGTAGCGGAAGGAATGTACATGGGTGGGTATCAACCTGTACTAAAGGTACATACAGTACGTGGGTCTTCTCGGAACTGACTGCATTCTGTTGGCGTTGTTCCCAGAATGCACTCGTGAGACAGGACGCCTGTACGACATGCACAAGAGTGGGATTGATGATGCCGTCAGTCGAATGAAAAGGAAGCTGGTAAAGTAGTTGTGATGCATTCTAAACTCTTTGTCTGTTTATCTGACTCATTGTCTGTTTATCTGACACTCATCTCCCACAGAATATGCTATTAAATAGAGTATGTATGTGACATCATTATCATACCCAGCAGTTATGCAGGAACGCCTAGCAAGTGGCACGCTACATATGAAACAACACTGAATCACCTTAAACTCACTTTGCAACTCACTTTGCCACTCGATTTGCTCATTCGCTTTATACATGTGCATACCCTCTATCAGGGACATTTCCTCCTTCCATTACATTGGGGAGCAGGAGAAAATGGATGAAGTCGCACCCATACCATTTTCGGTTACAAGACTTATATTAGGCGAGTAAAAATCAATAATAGCATAAGTTGTTCTTGAATTTGCATTAGAGACACAACATGCATGAAGCTAAAAGTCTGACTCAAAGAGTTTTCTGCTTTCAATGATGAAATGCTGTTGGTTTAGTGTTGCCACAACTCTAGTTACCAAATGGACCCTTGCGGGTCCACTTGGTTTCATTTTTACACTCTCAAGAGTTAAAATATTCATCATGTGAATTATCCCAAGTCTACACAACTAGAGAATGTAGAAGATTAATGGTCATTTATGATCTATGTTTGACTGTTTGGTTTCCCAAATCCAGCCTGGAATTGTGGACAAAAGCAAAAATAAATCTTTAGCTTTGGGACACTGAGGTTCTAACATATATCATCATATGTCATCAAAAGGCTCAAATGCTGAATAATTGGTGGTCCCTGGTATCAAAAAGGTTGAAAACACCTGCTGTACACAACACACTGTTGATAATAAATGACATGCTTGTGTTCCACAGGATGCTGCGAGGAGTAGTTATAGACTGGATCCTCCGGGACACACAGGTTGGTTTACAGCTTACAGGTATAGCACTGTCCACTCCCAGATAGAAGGTCTAGGGTTCCATTCCTGCTGTGCCAGTTCAGGGGCGGATATAACATGTCCCATTTGGGGGGGGGGCAAGAGAACATGTAGAGGAGCAATAGAAAATGGTATGGGGGCGGCTTCATCACCGTGTCGCTTCGCGCCATGGGCGATGAAGTCGCACCCATACCATTTTGGGTTACAGGACTTTTATTAGGCAAGTAAAGCATCAATAATAACATCAGTTGCTGTTGAAGTTGTAGTATGCATAAAGCTAAAGGTTTGACTCAGAGAGTTTTCGGTTTTCAATGATGAAATGCTATTGGTTTAGTGGTGCCATAATTGTATTTAGTAGCCGTATAGGTGTTTCAGATCATTTTAAATATAAGCACTTTAATTTGAAATATCTTGTTTTTTTTTTGCATGGGGGGGCAGACTGGGTATTTAGGGGGGCATTACCCCCCCATGCCTAGATCCGCCCCTGTGCCAGTTACATGGCTTATGCAGTCTCTCTCTCTCTCTCCTGGTCTAATAAGACCATGGAGAGTTGAGAACAGAGAACGCACCAAAGGCCCGGCCTATTAAATCATAAAGGTGTGTCTGAAGATCGGCTTAAACTTTAAGGAGCTGCTCACTGCATCTTGTGACGCTTGCGTAATTGGAGTGTAAGCTTATTACTTTAAAAGGGAGCGTCTGTGTTGACAAACATTTTCTGAACAGATAACAAATGTGATGTATGTGTTCTTTATGATGCCTCTCTCTCGCACACTCTCACTCACTCACTCACTCACTCACTCACTCACTCACTCACTCACTCACTCACTCACTCACTCACTCACTCACTCACTCACTCACTCACTCACTCTCTCTCTCTCACACACACACACACACACACACACACACACACACACACACACACACACACACACACACACTAAATACGTTGTAGTTAGAATAACCTAGTCGAATAATTGACATTATGAACTTGACTGGACAAAGCAAATTCCAGTGCAGCCTACACCCAGCAGATAACGTTTTGGCTTTGTTGTAGACAGAACATCGTTCAATCTAAAGATTTCTGCCAAATCGAGGCACCGTACAAAGGAAAAACTGGATCCAGTTTTCCACTGTCTAAATCAAGTTTAGCAAAACACGTATGCAAAACAAAACACCGTGTTTACATACTGTGCATATACAGTGAAATACAAAATTCAGCAAAACCTGCAATTGCAAGGGACGGGGTGATAAAATTTAGGAGGGGAAACCTTCAGCTATTATGTTAATGATTTCTTATGTCTACAGGGTCTTCCTCACATGCATCTGGTGGTCCAGTGAAATATGGGGAGCTCATTGTCCTGGGGTATGAAACACTCATTTATTAATATCCATTGATGGCTCCTCCTCCTTACTTACTTCACAGTTCTTACCAGTGGTAAGACTGAGGCTCTGTTCCATTCTGGTCAAACAATACAATGTCAGGGTGCTGATTGGAACACTCCAAGCCAATGGGTTTCAACTTACATAGTTCCTCGAGGCCATTCCAAATGGCCTCCTATAGGCATAACTCTGAAAAATATGGAAGGTTTGAAGTGAGAAAAGGTTGGCAACCACTGTGCTGTACTAGAGCCTTCATTTGAATCTTTGATCCCATTTATTTCCAATATGGCTACTGGTCTGGTTAATAGACTCTATGCATAGAGCCCATTAACCATGTTCCCACTGTACGCACGTACAGCCGGTGTGATGTACAATAAGATTTAAGTGGACACTTTGACGCTGTATGTATGTGGTTAGGAGTTTTACTGCAAATCATTTGCAGCATCGCTCTGCTTTACTGTCAAGAGTAGAAGTTATTCTACGTTGTACCATAGAATGACACACACACAAGATTCTCGGCCGGGTCATAACATCATGTCTCGGCCAGAGCCTTCTAGGGGAGAGTTGCGATATTCCCGTTCACTCCTGTGCGTCAGGGCAGTGGCGGTGCTGGAGGAGCAGCAGCGCTGATGTAAAAGCCGTTTGAGTGCACTCGGAAAACCGGAAGTCGATGAATATGAATGGGACTCTATGGATTTAATCAGGGACCAGCAAAGAAGGCACAAGAACAACATGTATTGTTGGCGGTGACCTCGTAAACAAACTATCGATGCAGGCAAATTAAAGAATGCCTTCCGGAGGTTGATTTCGAATACTTTGTCACATGATTTGCAAATAGTATATAATTATATTGACGTCTTGAAAGTGTTAGTGCTGATTGAAACTGGTTTCAAAGCAGGCGATATCGCGAGAATTCACTGAAAAGCTAAGATTCTCGCGATAACAGCGGGGGGTAGGAGTATGCAGAAAGTTATTCAATCAGTTATTTAATCCAGCTTTAATGACTTTATTTTAGTTGTTCTTTAATAATACTACAACATAAGCATTACAGAGACTCTAGCCGTGACTGAACAATACTTTAAAACAGTTGTCTTTTTGCATACCTACCTAAAATAGCTCTTATTGCACCGTTTTCGTTGAAAACAATGTACTCCCAATGACAGTTAGGACTGGGACTGCACTCATAGACAAATCTCTGTAGTCTCGTGCACGGTGCTCTGCTCTGCTTTCTGACCCCTCAATATCGTAACTCTCCTACTAGAAGGCTCTGGTCTCGGCAAGGCTTACTTACTATAGAGCTGCGCAGCCACGCCCCTTTCATGATGTCGCCTTGGTTCCAGGAATGGAATCCTCATTCATTTTCCTCAAAGACTTTTCGGTTCTTAAAAATGGTTCATAAAAGTATGATTGCGCCGCGGACAGAGCCAACTGGAACACAATATTATCATGCAATACTGTATCTTATTAGCAATAAGTAGGAAACAGCAGGATACAACACTTTTTGTTTTCATTTGTCATCTTTGTCATCTTTGTCTGTGGCGTAATCGTCTTTATATGAATCATTTTCGAAAAGTCTATGAGAAAAATGAATGGAGAATGCGTTTGTGGAACCAACACGACGTCACGAGGCGGGCGTGGCTGCGCAGCTCTATATGTATACCAGTGTATAGGTTTATTTTTTGCCTTTTTACTATCTATGTATGACTCTATGTGACTCTTCACTATGAAGATCCATCTCAGCTAACTGCCCACGCAAACTTGCTGTTCCAAAGATCTGACCAGTAAAAACAATGCCTCCATCACAGTCCCATCTTCCCCTCACAGGCACAGTGACTCCAGCACCAAAGGTCACTTCACTTTGTACCAGAGACCCAAAGCCAACGGTGTGAAACCAGGCACTGTGCACAAGTGCAGCAGCGCACAAGCAGCTAAGGTACAATCAGTGATGGAGGAAGTATTCCGATTTGTTAAAAGTAAACAACACTACAAGGAAAAGTAAAAATGTATTAGAAGAAAAACAATAAAATAATAATGTTCTTTGTCCAGAACTGGTGGTTTCTAACGGTGAACTTCTCTGTGTTCCATATAGTCTATCATGTCTGGCCAGAACAGTGTGACTTTCGCCACCCCAGTCAGTACGATCCATGTGGAATTCGAGGATGACAGAAATACGGACATGTTTCAGGTCGGTACAATCCATTATGCAGACATAAGCAATTCATAGCCTGTTAGCTGTGATAGTTTTTCTTCCCAAAACAAAGTATTGACAGTATAACCAATGAACATAATTGTAGCAACATATACAGTGTGCCAATGAAAGTTCTCTTCCACCTTGGATCAGTGGCATCTATTTCATATATACTGTATATTACACAGATGCCACTGATCCAAGGTGGAAGGACGTGTAGACACATTAAGGGCTTTAGAGACGAGGACTCTGAAACGCACACAATATTGCGGCGGTTAAATGTATGTGTGAGTTAATCTGACTGCGCTGGTGAAAGGGTACAATAAGCGTGTGAACTAGCAAGTGTGGCGTGTAAACGGTTAAATAGCATGACTCTAGAGCATACCTGGGCATTATGCGGCCCGGGAGCCAAATGCGGCCCTTTGGCTGACTCTGACCGGCCCGTGAAAGGGTTTTAAACAAGTGGTCCGGGGACCACCAGTGGTCCTTGAGAGAGTTACAGTTAAATATGGAAAGTTGGTTAACCAGATGTAACTCTTTGAGAGCGTAAAAATGAAACCAAATGGACCCTTGCGGGTCCATTTGGTTTCATTTTTACACTCTCAAGAGTTAAAATATTCATCATGTGAATTAGCCCAAGTCTACACAACTAGAGAATGTAGAAGATTAATGGTCATGTTTGACTGTTTTGTTTCCCAAATCCAGCCTGGAATTGTGGAAAAAGCAAAAGAAATCTTTAGTTTTGGGGTCTTTGGGACTAAAATGTCATCAAATGGTGGTCCTCTGTGGCTCAAATTCTAAATAAATCGTGTCAAAATGGTTGGTCTTATGCTTACTTTTATTTTGAAATTAAATTAATATTACGCAGAGTTTAGACTTTAGTTCAGCCTTTAGTCTTGGCCCTCCACAATGTTTTATGTCTCTCATTTGGCCTCTTGGGAAAAAAATAATTGCCCATCTCTGCTCAAGAGGGTGTTGTCTCGTTTCTGACTTAACTAATTTACTGTGGAATAAGAGATTAACTTGTGTGTGTGTGTGTGTGTGTGTGTGTGTGTGTGTGTGTGTGTGTGTGTGTGTGTGTGTGTGTGTGTGTGTGTGTGTGTGTGTGTGTGTGTGTGTGTGTGTGTGTGTGTGTGTGAAAGGTCCCTACACCACCTTTAGACAAAGACCATTTATTAATCAGCTGTATGTTAATTACTCAGGTTGGATCACGAGACCAAGCAACTATGTTTGTGTCTGTGACTGTCTTGGGTGGGTGTAGGTTTTACACAACTGTTAATCAATTGACCTCTTAACTCTTATGTATGTGTAAATGTGAATGTGTATTTTTGAACCTAGGCTAAACACAATGAAACACATATACATATATACGTATGTATACACAGACACATACACACATACAGTGTTGGGAAAGTTCTCTTTTTTTCTGAAATAGTTCAGTTCATCGTTCATACATTTAAAAACGAACTAGTTCCGTTCATAGTTCATTGTTGAACTTTTAGAACTAAAGTTCATGGTTCCAAAAAAAGAACTATTATAGTTCTTTTTCGTTCTTTTTTACCTCCCTCTTTTTTTTGTTCAAAATGATTGCAGCCCATAGCCATATACAACTGAAGATGTCCTTAATTGATCCTTTTTATTATGGGTCAATCTGTCAAAGTTTTTGTTTGTGAAGATTTTATTATGAAGGCGCTCAGTTCAGTCCAGCCCTCTGCATCTGCTCTATTTTCAGCTCATTCTAGTCTCACTCTTGAACAGGGCTCAATGCTTAGCATTTTTCCAAGAAGGCTACTATTTTACAATATCAATATATTCACATAGCCAGGTCGACTGAACCACCAATTAATTAATGCAAATGAGACCGGGCCGTCGCGGGTATTGTTTCGGTCGGGTATCCCAACTCAAACCTTAAGGCCGCCCCTGCTTGTAGCAGGCTAATTGTAGCCTACCGGTAAATAAAAATGAAAACGACCCGACGGCAAATCAGTCAATGATGATGCACAAGTGTTTGTGCGTCCGAGCGCGCACGTGCATGGTGCGTTATTTATGATTCAGAGCCTTCTAGTAGGAGAGTTACGATATTGAGGGGTCAGAAAGCAGAGCAGAGCACCGTGCACGAGACTACAGAGATTCGTCTATGAGTGCAGTCCCAGTCCTAACTGTCATTGGGAGTACATTGTTTTCAACGAAAACGGCGCAATAAGAGCTATTTTAGGTACGTATGCAAAAAGACAACTGTTTTAAAGTATTGTTCAGTCACGGCTAGAGTCTCTGTAATGTTTATGTTGTAGTATTATTAAAGAACAACTAAAATAAAGTCATTAAAGCTGGATTAAATAACTGATTGAATAACTTTCTGCATACTCCTACCCCCCGCTGTTATCGCGAGAATCTTAGCTTTTCAGTGAATTCTCGCGATATCGCCTGCTTTGAAACCAGTTTCAATCAGCACTAACACTTTCAAGACGTCAATATAATTATATACTATTTGCAAATCATGTGACAAAGTATTCGAAATCAACCTCCGGAAGGCATTCTTTAATTTGCCTGCATCGATAGTTTGTTTACGAGGTCACCGCCAACAATACATGTTGTTTTCGTGCCTTCTTTGCTGGTCCCTGATTAAATCCATAGAGTCCCATTCATATTCATCGACTTCCGGTTTTCCGAGTGCACTCAAACGGCTTCTACATCAGCGCTGCTGCTCCTCCAGCACCGCCATTGCCCTGACGCACAGGAGTGAACGGGAATATCACAACTCTCCCCTAGAAGGCTCTGTTATGATTAATCACGGGATAGCAGCGGCACACATGCGTGAGGCAAAAGGTTGCTGCAGACAGTAGGCTATATGATTCAAATACACGCACAGCGCAGGAAGATTATACATTTTACCAACATGAACAGCTTTAGTAGCTCATTCAACGTGTTGGAGAGAAGCGTCCTTCCTTGATGCTGTGTTAAGCTGTCTGATGCTGTACGCTACTGACAGAGCAGAGGGAGGGGCGGGGCGGTGGGCAAGGAGAACAGATCTTCAAGCTAAGGATGCCTCGAGCCTCAACACGTTGATAGCTTGTATATCTGCTCTATTTTCGCGAACAACACCGCCGTATTACAGTCATATAAATTTAGGTATAGAACTAAATTTATATTACTGCTCTTGAACGAAATCGAACGCAGGAAAAGTGGCGTTCACTCACGCCAAAAATGAACGAGTTCACACCGCCGTTCTTCAAGCAGATATAGGGTCCGTTCCGTTCAAGTTCCTTAAAAATACGAACGGTTCAAAGAACTTTCGTTCTTTGAACGCGTTCGGGTAAACTCTGCACATACATATACATATATATGTGTATATATATTATAAAGGGAGAGGACAACTGTTTCTAGGCCCAGTCTGCATACAAAGCTATTTGACCCTACTCTGAGGATAAACAATGACCTCATGTGAGCATGTGTGAATTAGACTTTGATCCACTTCTCCTTCAACATAGGATGCTTATGTTGATTGGACTTTTAACCGTCTGATTCCAACTGAATACGCTATGTAGACTTTTGAGCTTACCAATACTATCAATTAACTATATATTATAATGTAGGTTTTTATAATTTACCACAAGGGTTCCAAGCCTATCTTCTGTTTCATTGTCATGACGCAGCATGACGTCAATACAGTACATACATCTACTGGACATGACACTACTACTACGGTATCTTGCAGGGACTTGACGCAGTTCAAACTTTGATAGTGAGTGGGGAGGCAGGTGGTTCATTAACTTCATTCTGTGGAATGAATGCTGTGTGTGTTTGTCCATATGACAGATCGGTAGGGCCACGGACAGCCAGATTGACTTTAGGGTGACGGGCACAGTGTCCACGTCCACGGCCGACATCTCGCGCTACGCCTGCCGCATCGTCTGCCAGAGGAGCCCGCCTTACGCGGCACACATCTACGCTGCCGGCTTCAACTGCGACAAGAACATCTTCCTGGGTGTAAGTTGTGAAATGTCGAGCGAAATTGTGTCTGTGTGTCGCTGAAAAGTGCTCTCATGCTCACCATGAATAAGCATAAATAAAAAAAGATTCATCATTCATACAAAACTAGCCATGTTTTGTATGGAGAATATAAATTGCTACCTTGAAGAAGAAGATATTGTGTCCCAGCATACAATAAGGTCAGACTAAAGAGATCCTTTGTCCATCAGTCGACTTTGAGGCTTAATGAGGAGTTGTAGTCATGGAGTGATCTAAATGATGGACATATCGCTCTTGATTTTATGTCTTTATGTACAGTATATAATATTGTTTTTTGCTGTGCCATGTCAAATATGTATACGTGTTTTTGCATACAATGGCTGTTGGGTCGCAAGACAAATTTCAGTGTGAACTGACAATAAAGTACTATATTCTATCATCATACTGTATTTGAAAACCTCAAAAATAGGCATAGCCTACTGAGCATGTCATAGTGTGATGTGATGTGAGTGTTGAGATCTGATACTTTCAGAAGCGTTTTACTGTGTTACTATACATAATTTAATCCCAATGTTTGTGGGATTGCTGAGTAAAATATTCCAAATCTTTCACCACTGCCTTCCTCTCCCGGTAGCCGGATGCAATTAAATGGGAGTCGCTTGGACAGATGGACGGACTGACCACCAACGGCGTGCTGGTGATGCAGCCGCTGCCCGGCTTCACCCCCGGCCAGTGGAGGGAGATCTCGGTGTTCGGCAGTGCCTTCGCCCCTCGGGATTCCCCCAGCTCGAGACAGCGTGGGAAGAGAGTGAGCACTAGCTAGGATCTGCTCGTAATTCTGATGCCGTGTTAATCCGTCAATGTGGCTTTGCATGCCTTTTAGGACCAGGGACATGCTTAGAAATGAACGATTTGGAGCGCTTAGAGCAAGAGAAAGATATAGGGCCCGATTTTAGTCTCACGACCCGTTACACATAATTTGGGCATCTAGCATTGGGTAAGAGGCGTTGTAAAATGACGTTGATAATTTGGTCATCATTCAAAATCTCCAAAACACCTGCGCAAGCCGTTACATTATGCAATCACTTCTGCTGTTTATAGGACAATCAGTAAGTGAGGAGATGAAGTTAACTGACTCAGCAGGTTTCCACTTGGACAGCTCTAAGTCGCACGCAAACTGGATACGTGGTATAAGTTAGCAAGTGCTTTTAAATTCCACTATTTTCCAAATTCAATTGACAAAATTAACCCGCTTCGGGAACTGCGTGACAAACACACCCATGGCCACACGTCCAGCGCAACACGAAAAGCAGCATTTATTTATTACGTTTTATAGCTATTAGGATTGAAGACATAACTTTAGCCTGTCAGTAGTTCAGAAAATACTCTTCCACTTCTCTACAACAGAAAAATAGGTGAGGACAATTGTGGCCACTCTCAAGGCCACATGCTGTGCGCCCACAGCGGATGTTCTATACTCTGCTGAAATAAAGTCCATCGCTGAGAACATCTTTAATGTGCTGTCTGAGCCACAAACCTCTATCTCTGTGCTCATTCTTTAGTTTGTATACTAGTATACTGTATATGGTACAATAATTACCACATATGCGCACTACAAATTGATGTCCATGGTTTACTGTGCTTCTTGCCAACAAAAACATTGACCACTCTTATGTTTCCTTCCAGGTGAGCAACGCTCCTCAGGAGCTGGTGGACGGAACGCTGATCGACCTGTGTGGCGTCACCCTGCTGTGGCGCACTACCAGGAGCCCTATCGAAAACCTGGACGCCTTGCTCAAGGATCTTCCGCGCTGAAAATATCTTTTTCTGGCCCGGGTGGTTAGCTCAACCGCCAGAGCACCTAGGCTGCTGAGCCAGCCTGATGGCGTGATGTGGGTTCGACTCCCGAACAACGATGGCCTTTGCTGTGTCCCCCCCCCCCCCCCCCCCCCCCCCATCTCTTTCTGCATTTCCTATCCAATTACTTTCAACCTCGCAATAAAGGCAGAATAGCCAAATAATATCTTTTAAAAAGCCCTTTTCCCTTGTGTGCCCATATGTTTTTGCAAATCACCCTTCTAGCCACAACCTTTACTATAGCCCTTATGTCTTCAGATAAAACCAAAAATGTTGCCACAAATTGTATTGTAACTTAAGTCACTACAGTTTTCATGTGTGACTTCAGCTATGGAACACAGGAACAGAGAAAGGCAGAGGTCCCGAAACGAAACGTGTCCCTTTCTCTCAATACACTGCTGCTGTGCATTTTCAAATAAGCTATGTTACTATTCAAGTGAGTTTGGATATACACTACAGTGTATATACCCGTGTATACTGTAGCAACAAAAAAATGCTTATCTACAAGCTCAAAACACATCGCAGTGCAGCGAGTTTTAAACTTGTAGATCTGCTATTTTTTACTATTTATTTCATGCATTGTGGCCCCATGGAGCAAATAAGAAAATATTGTGGCCCTCTCCATCATCAAAGTTGCCCACTCCTGCAGTAGATGGTCCGAGTTGACTGAAATCTAATCCAAGGAAGCCCTGCATTGAAACACATACAAGCATGAAGTAGTACATTTTATATAAAGTTTATAGGGAAGAGGATGAAGTGGAGTTTAATGACATGAAATTGCGTTGATTACTTAATCTAAGCCTAGGCGAGCTATGAGGGCCATAGGGCTCCATGTAGCTCCTGTTTCTATATCATGAGGCAGCTTGATGTACAAGTGCACGTTGCTATGTTGTAGGCTACTCAGCAAAATACCACAAATCCAAGTGCCACAAAGGAAATATATCCATGATATGTTTGTTAAAGAAAAAAGAAAAACAAAAAAAGCTAATTTCCTATGCACGTACATAATATGAGTCTAAATGTGGCATATGTGGTAGATTAAAAACGGCACAGATGCAACTTCTCTCATATGGCCTGATTACGGCAAAGAAACTCGTACTAACACATTGGAAAAAAGAGGAAGCTCCTACATTTGAGCATTGGTTGAATGAGATGACTAGCACATTACACCTTGAAAGAATAAGGTACCTCTTCAAATATAGGGTGAGGCAATTTGACAAGATATGGCAACCCCTCATTCATTACCTGAGCGTGACCGTTTAAGTATGATCTTAAGATATAACCATTGGAATGTACTTGTAAATCACTCTCCACGAGTATTTTATACTCTATTTCCACAATTGTGGTGAGGTACAGTGTCGCTGAGCAGTAGGGAAGGGAGGGACTAGGGATTATGTTATTTATTTATTTTTCTTTTGTACTCTCTTTTCATTTATTTATCTTTATTATAATTATTGTTTATTTATTTATTTATTTTATTTTTCTTTGCTTAAAAAAAAAATATATATATATATATATATACTGTATATATATATATATATATATATATATATATATATATATATATATATATATATATATATATATATATATATATATATATATATATAAAGAAGATTGTAAGTTGGTATATTCTGTTTAATTGTTTAATTTTCTTCAATAATTTTCTTACACTGGAAAACCAGATCAGACCAGATCTACAAGCTCCAATGTGTTGTGACAATTTGGTGCTTGTATGTGATCTGATCTAGCACAGATCTGATTCAGCCTGCCAGTGTTAACCCTGCCTTAGGGATTTGACCTACCCAACCCTTCATGCTGAGGGCCAACAGGGGGGCCCTCGTTGATCACAAAGCGTTTATGTCTAAATCTATGTGTAATAACCACTTTATTGCACTATTTGGGCGAGAATTATGTCTCTGGATGTCGTTTTCTTTAAGAGTTATGGTATTTAACCCAAACCCTACTCCAATAGGTTCTACTGGCCATGAATTTGCATACTGGGCAAATTGTTCAAACTTTTCACACAGTGGTATCTGTTTTAGTAATAGAGGAATGGTAACAGAACTTACCAGTTTCAAAAGGGTTGTTTATTAAGAGCATATTTCTAACATATGCCAAAATGATATTTTTGGCAACTATCCAGACCTGCTGTGCTTTGCTATGGAGTATACAGTAGAAAGATGGTCTGAGTTGACTGAAATCTAATCAGGGAGAGCAGACACAAAGGCAGCCTGACATTGACACACATACAAGCAATAGTACATTCATATAAATCTCGTTCAGAGGTGCAGTAAGTTTCTTTAATATCACCAGAATATGTGATTGACCTGTTAAAAGTGATTTGAAAAAGACAATGAAGAGGCAGTGCAAATATTTATTCCAAGGAAAATGTATTAAAACATTGCAAAAACAGTAAACATTGTGCCATGATCGAGGTAACATGCTGTAACAAGCTGAACAACTCTTAAAAACTCAAGAGATAAAATTGTTAAAGTGCCATTTCGACAAATTGAACATCTTCTCCACACACACCACACAGCGAACGGGTGTGTGGAACTTAACATGCAAACAGGTTTAATAGTAAAATAAAAATTAAAAAAAAACTTTAAATGGAACCTGAGTACCTGAGTAACCTATTAAACCCATTCAATGTTCTTGAGAGATGACAAAACATTGTCAAGACCGTTGACTGGGTGTACTTTGGCGGCAAGTCGTCTTCTCTGCACATCAGACAATCCATCTGATTTGCGGTCAACAGCCATTACTTGGTGGAGATAAAGATTTATTTTCAAACATTTGTCACCTACTCACAGAGCCAAAACTATTAGTAACTGGTGTACTTTCTATTAACTGTATTGTTTAGAGACACCAGTCCAGGACCCAATCACACAGATGAGCTTAACACACTGCAGACAGGAAGACCTTTTTGTGTTTTTACACCTCAGAAAGGTAACATGTTTGGTACAATATCCACAGTAAATGGTAACATTTTTGGGGTATTATTTGAAGAAATATTTAAAGTTAGGTCAGGATTTTGAATGTGTGATACATACCATGACAGATCTGCCAGGCGAAGGCTTCTTTCATAGGGCCCTGCAGACTGGCTGCAGTACGTTTGATCTTTAGATCAGACAGCTGGTTCAGAGCGGATGTGACAACTTGGAGGCCCTCGGCTGCTTCTTTCACCTGGACAATCTTGGCACTGATGTCTTGCGCTGAAGTGACTTCGGACGTTCGCCTTGAACTAGGAAAAAGAATAGGATTCTAAATATCCCCCTCCCAAAGGGTGCACCTGGGCATTTTCTTTACCTTTTTTTTTATTTTTTAATTTTTAATAATTATAAGTGCCAACCTGTGACATCTGTTTACAATTATGCCGACAGAAAAATAAGTCAAATGGATTACCTCAATTTGGCCATCCTTCCATTCTTGAAGTCTTCAAATTCTGTAGCAGTCAAGGAGTAGAAGGTCCTGCTCTTTGACTCCCAATAATCAGGGCCTTTGGGAATCAGACACATGGATTAACACAAAGTAAAGTCTCAAAACTCAAACATAATATGGTGTCATGATTACAATTTAAGCATTTAGCAGACACTCTTAATCCAGAGCGATTTACAATGACAAGATAATACATCTTGTCCATAATACATCAATGATATAGCAATGCTGATCTAAGATAAGAAAAGGGACATGGCATATATCATATATGTCTGACAGTCAGGGTTCTCCATGAGCCCTGAGACTAACAGTAAGGGATCTCCATGTACGTGCATAAAAGGGACAAGGCATAAATGTATAAGGTGATGACAATAGTCATAATAGCAACCTAATGGTCGCAGATGATAGCATGTGAATAACCGCGTGTCAATCACTACTGAAGAAGCGACCGTAAGGTCTTTTCTCGCCCTTTAGGTTTCTTACTATGGTCTATTGTAAGTCCACTACTAGTAGATTGTCTATTGTAAGTTCTATATTTGAAATTAACGTCATTCACTTTAAACCACTATTTGTAAGCAAATGCCTGGCTGCCTGAACTTACTTCGTGCAACCTCAGAGTCCATGATTTCATGTCCTTTGGTGTCCAGAAGGGTAACTGGCTCATCACAACCCAATTCAGCCATCACCTTCGCCCTGACTCCCTCCAGGGTTGTGTCGGCCTCAGCAAGGCGAATCTCCAGCGTCCTTTTGCCCAACAGGTTGCCGTTCACAACCTGTGCCACAATGATTGTCCTAGACATAAAAATACAAATTATTCTTACTGAATAAAAGTGGGTTGTTAAGCAAGAACAGTGTGCGAGATCCTCTGTTCATGGGGGGGAAAAAAAATTGTTTATTGACACAGTCTAGTAATGGATCTGCGATTACTCCCTCCAAGCACGTTGAAGATATAAGTTGCCTATTGTTTTCTATTCAGTGACAGCTGTGCCATTTAAACGATCCATCATTAAACACAACAGTGAAATGGGTTCCATTTCTCCTCAAGTACCCCTCTGTCATACCTTTGCATCTAGTACTGTGGGTGCGTGGACTGTACACTACTAGGGCTGGACACTTTGTTGCTCTAATGCTGGCCGACACTTTGTTGCACTGTTTGCTGAGACTTATGTACCATATTATGTTGCACCTTATATTTTGTTGCATTGAGGTTGCTGATACTTATGTAGCATACTTATGGAGCACCTTTTGCTGTTACTTATGTAGCATGTTTATGTAGCACCGTTTGTTTTTACTTGTTATCTCTTTACTTCTTACCCAGTAGGTTGCTGTACAATCGCTGTGTCGTTCTTCTTTCCTACTTAAGTAATTACGGTACTGCTTGTACCCTGCTTGCTGCCTCTGGGCAACTGATTCGTCATTGTGGGATAATAAAGGTATCTATCTAGGCGTACACGTACATCCATTAGAGCAGTGGTCTCAAACTGCCGGCCCGCGGGCCATTTCCGGCCCCCGAGATGATATTTTGTGGCCCCCACCTTAATATGAACGTTTAATATTAATGTGGCCCGCGACGGCCGCGAGTTCCGCCGTCAAATGCAACCAAAAGCATTTGCGGGAGAACAGTCTGTTAGTATTGACTGTTGATTGCTGAGATCCTGTTTAAAGCCCGGCTACTGGCTTTGCCATTTACACAGAGTAGCAAAGAGGAACCGGATACCCCCCCGTGCAGTTTAGTTTATTCTGATTTGTCGCTGAACTGTCAATCTGAGGAAATGCAATGACGCCATTGGCTGCAGTACGGGCGAGATCCTGTCATGGCGTCTCTCTATCCACCGCTCCTTGTTTACAAACACATGTAGGGAAAAGAAAACGTTGCCTTTTTACCAAGGACTGCGTTCGGTTTGATAAATAATGACAGCGGAGCCGTTTTCTATAGCCCGATACGGGCGGATGCATGGCTTATAAAGCAGCACGCTGAGCTAAGGTAAGTAACCTAAAACGAGCTGTTGTGTCCCCCTTGCCCGTAGTGAACGGTGTTGTCGTTGCTCCATCTGCGCTGGATAGAATCATAGCCATCTAGTAGAAACGTTGCGACATTGTGGGGTCAGAAACCGAACGTGCTGAATAGTATTTTCAAAGCCCCATTGCGCGACCACTGCAGACAGCATTGCCAGCAAAGATGAGACGTCGCGCAACTGGTATATAGTTTTCAAAGAGGCTAGCGCAAATAAATAAAAGCCTATTTAGGCACGTGTAAAACATGACAACTATTGGGAAAGTGGCGATTCTGATGGTCTACTCTAGCGTCATGTTAATTTGCAAGACTAGTTTCTCAGTGACACTGACAAACTATATTTTTGATTTTATTTATTTTATGGCGCTGCTTTGTAGTGGCTGTATAAGTTCAAAATTGCTGTAGTTGGCTTTGTTAGGAGGAATATAAATTGATAGCTAAAGTAAACATTTTGTTACTGCTTCCTTATTGGTTGTAATTCATGCCATCACAATCAAATCAGAGCCACTTTGTTGATGGGTTGGCTGGTCCAGTTATTGTGTCCAGGTGTATTGTTTGTAGGTTCTATTATAGTTATTATCACCATAATCCTATTATGTGCTACTGAATGAAACAGATAGCACAGTGGTATCAAAAGGAAGGAAGGAATAGAAATAGAAAGGAATAGAAATATTATTATAGAAATGTTTTTTTTTTTTTTTTGTGCGACACAAGACCACATATGCACACACTCTTTATCCCACATTGGTGAGTCTGAATATACTTAAATTTAAGTGAAATGAAGGCGAAAATGGCGAAAAAATAGGCTTGAAATGGCAAAAAACGCTTGCCCATGTGACGCGCTGTGGCTGCGGCCCGGCCTCAACCAGGCTCTGCTTCTAGTGGCCCCAAGGCAAATTGAGTTTGAGACCCCTGCATTAGAGAAACACTGGCATGTATCAGATATATCAGTACATAGAACTAGATGGTTGGCAGTTTGGTTGGCTGCCCCTGGCTCGAGGCGTTCCACTGAATGTGTGTGCTGCTTCAGTGGGCGCTGCTGCAGCAGCAGAAGAGGGCCTGCGCTGAAAAGAAAATGGGACCCCAGCAGCACGCGTGGATGCAGGGACTTGGCTCTGCACCGGTTCACCATGAACCTAGTCAGGGATAAAGAAAAGAGAACGATAAATGTCATAATGTGTTTGTAAAGGTGTTTTGGTAACATATGACCAATTCTCCCTGTAAGCTGCACGTGTGCGTACCCGCACACATGCCAGAGGTTTCTAGCACACAGCTGATGACCTGGCTCACACAGAAAGATCTCCTCTCTCTCTTCTCACTTTTGCATGTAGCATAACAGGCAGGCAAAGCTAAGATCAAGTGTGGGCTGTGGGGCAACAGATCTCCTCACAAAGTGCATTGTAGATCTTCTCTGTCCTAGGCTGGACTGCACTGTCATAACGGAAGTCAATCAAGTCGCCAACTTGATCATGTTAGATCCAACATTATAGTAATAGGAACTATGATTATTTTCATCTAATGGTGCTTGTTGAAATGGGATCTATAATATTAGCGTGCACACACACACACTTTGAGATTGGCAAGAATTTTGAATTATTATAGATGGGTAGATGGATGAATGGAAAGATAGATAGATATGCTCTTGGACGTACATGGTGTGGCCATCCACAACTTGCGTTGTGGACTTATTTTCTGTTGTGGATGTTATTTTCTTCTTACTAGTAAATGTTTCGAGCCAAAATAACAGATACAGAGACAAGTTTACAATATAGCTGCAAGCAGCAACGTGACCAAGCAAGCAGCAATAAGGAGTCAGAACAATATGCAGAAGAAGGAACATATTTTTGAGAAATTATCTGAGGGGGGTGCTTTTGCCCCGGGTCCATACAATAGTGAATGAATAAATGAAATGTAAAATTCCTACAGTAGCCTACATGTCAACCTGGCCTCCTACAACAAAACTGATAGCTTGGAGAATTACAGTACAATTCACGTACAACTAGAAGAAATTGTGAAATAAATGTGATTGGACACTAGTTAACAACAGTTGTTTAATGGCCACTTTGTTCAAGAAGTTAATCTAACATAATCTGGCACAATGTTTTAACCACTACACTGTTACATGAAATGATCAAGGCTTGTACAATGCAAAGCTTCCGTTGGGTAGGTTATAGCCTCGACACCCAGGCTTTCATTTTCGTCCGCCTTGCGCGAAAACGGAAAGCCTGGACTAACGCGCGTTGGAAAGTGGCCTTGAGGGGCGTGTCAACCTTCCGGGGGGGGCGTCGCTCTAAATGATGTGACGTAGAACAGCAGTGGAAGGGCGTGGGAGGGGCCGGAGATGACGACACGTTAGTGAGATCAAATCAGAGCGCAGCACTTCCACCGTGTGGATCCCACGACACCCCTTCCCCCCAAGGCCAAAATCATTGAGGGCTAGACCAGGCTAGGTAGGTTACTACTGGAAATCTAGAATGTCGGGGTATGACCCCGACATTCGGGGTCATACGGGAGACCGGGGTTCGATTCGGGAATCGAACCCCGGTCTCCCAGTCTCAGGGCAGACACTCTAACCACAAGGCCACTGAGTTGGTGCCATTACCATTACATTGAGTTTTATCATCTCAATCACAGTGACATTTCCGTGAATGTCACTTTCATGATATGCGAGTGTAACTCAGTGCTATTGAGAAGTAGGCAGAAATGCATTGGACTCAAAGTAGGCGCAACACCGTCTCTAAATGGCTCTGGTGCTTTGCATATATATATATATATATATATATATATATATATATATATATATATATATATATATATATATATATATATATATATATATATATATATATATATATATATAAGGTGTCGGCGTTAACGCGAGTTTAACACACTGACGATGGCTCTCCTCGGTGCGCCTGTACAAACCGTTTGTACAAATCGGTTTGTATAACGGTTTGTACAACGGTTTGTATAACACAGGTGCAGGCGTGTCATGCAAATTGATCAAGAATCCAGGCAGAAAATCAGGCATGAGCACTTTTCAAACTGCTTAAAATGGCAGACACTCTGGGGGTGGAGCTTACCGGTCAAAGTTACAGATGTGTTCCACATGAATCAAGGAACATGTAGAAACAAGTCCCATGATTTTTGGCCAAATGAGGCCCGAGTTATGGTTGGTCAAATGTTTCAGTTTCAGAGAACTGTTATAGCGCCCCCATTTGAACAATTGGAGTAAGACTGGTTTTGCTGCTATTTGGCATCCCCTCTACAAAACTGTAAAATATCAGAAGCAGATTACGCTGCATGTGTAGATTAGGGGCATTAGAATCATTTTCACAAATGAGCAATTTTCATTGGCTCGTAAAAACATAATTTTTTCACTTAAAACAAAATTCACACCCATTTTCATATTCGTATGGCTCCAAAGTTCATGTGTAGGTCATTGTTATGCATTTTGATCAAAGATTGTAGGAGAAGAGACATTTTAACTGTTTTACATATAATTCAAGATGGCGGTTCATCTAAAGGTCAGAGGTCAAAAGTCAGAATACAAAAGTTGTTCGGCATAAGCAGACGCATAAGTGAATATAAGTTACATTTCTGAGAGTCAAGCAGTTCATGAGTTATAAGTGTTTAAAGTTTGCAATTTCAGTTGAGTGCTATAGCGCCACCATTTGACCAGTGGTCACAGGCTTCGCATCATCACCGTTTGGCATCACCCTCTACCAGATTACCAATTTTCGCGAAAACCGACTGCACGGTTCAGCCAGAACAGCTATTTTTGGCGGAAGAAGAAGAAGAAGAAGAAGAAGAAGAAGAAGAAGAAGAAGAAGAAGAAGGAGAAGGAGAAAAGCAGTCAATAACAATTAAGTGACCAAGTCCACTTCGTGGACTGCTTGGTCACTTAATTAGAGTAAAAAAATGTAAGCCTCTATTGTTTCTAAACCACCTAAAATGTGACATGTTATTAGCATGTCACGGTTGGTATTCAATAGTTCATAATTCAAATAAATGCAATGGATTTGCAAGAAATTATTATTTTATAACTGACATATAGATATAGCACAATGTTGAAATCTAGTAAAAGCAGAGCCTGTATAACTCGATATCTAATGTTAGATGTTGCTCAGTGGTTGCTGAGGTCCAGTCAGGGAGGTTAAGTGTTTGCTCAGACTGAAAAATTCTTAGAGGGAACAATGCATATGACAAATACTGAATATAGCCAACCTCATAGTGTCCCCGATGCACAAGTTTGTAAGCAGGAAAACTTACTGTTGCCCGGTCAGCAAATATGGTTCTATTGTTGTCATCAGTAATGTGCACGGTACTCGGAGTGACCTGTTTAGAAAGAAAAAAAAATCATTAACGCTTACAGCATTAGTTATCAAAGTCTGAGGACCCCAAGGGATACTTTGCAGGGGGTCCACAGCTAGATGGCTAACTAGGAACCAAATGGACCCTTAACCCATTAATAACGGGACAGCATTTTGCTGTTTGAACTTGAACCCATTATACATTTTTTTCTGGAAAAAAATAAATAAATAAAATAAAAAAGTACCTTGATTCTTTCTTCTAAATCCCTGTTTCTCAAACATTTCCATGTCAAGGACCCCCAAAATTACATGTATAGAAAAAAACTTTCCAGGGATGACCAGAAGCAGAGATTTCAGTTACAAAAGTTTCATTGGAAAAATATATATTCAAATATCCATACTAAAAACAGGGAGATGTCTGTCCGTCTGAATGAATGTCTGAAACACAAATTACTCCGCGATGGCCGCACCAATCGCTGTAAGTTTTCACACAGCCGTTCACCATAATATCATGAAGAGACTGACGTAGCCCTTTTGCCAAATTAACACACCGTTGATTTTTAATGAATTTATTTGTGCGTCCCATTAGCTTTATATGCGGGAAGCGACCCGCCCCCTATCACACACGTCACACCGACCCAACATGGACCAACATGGAATTATCATTGCGCATGCAGACGAGTGAGACGCTAGCGCAATGGACACGAGTGAGACGCGAGCACAATGACTACAACGAATCGCCGACCCTCCCTCAACGCCTTGCATTGCCTGCTCTGCTGCTCCGTCAATGAAGAAAATAAAACATAACCTCGACTCGCAGCGTGTCGGCTGCTTTAGCCTGCTAGCAGTCACCCTGCTAGCAGCCAAAGCTACCATCATCCACTTAGCCACATCCAGCCTCTGCCGCTGCTGCCCAATGTCCATATTCCAACACTACCCACTGCAAAGTGCAAACACGATCGTATTTCACTCTTTTTTGAACAATGCCTATCACACACATGTTGTGTTGTCTAATAATAAACTGTATGTTCGACTACGCGTCTGTCCCTATTCAGGCTGCACGAACAGCGCTCGAGCGCTCAGTTTCTGACCCCCCAATGTCGCATATATACTCTACATGCCATTGATGTCGCAACGTTGACTCTGCATGCCCTTGAACGGCCAGAGTGTTACAGACAGTAGACAGAGTTGCGACAACTCCATAGACATGTACAGGCAGTTCGCCATCATGGCCATCATCGTTTCTTTTTTTCTATGCGTGTGTGTGTGTGTGTGTGTGTGTGTGTGTGTGTGTGTGTGTGTGCACGTGTCGACTCTACACTAACACCGTGGTTTCCAACCAGTGATCTAGGGACCACCAGTGGTCCCTGAGAGCATTCCAAGTGGTCCCCAGGATAAATGATGGAGAGTTGGTTAACCAGATGTAACTCACATCGCACATCATGCCACAAAGAAGTTAAGAACACAGCATACCTTCGGCTGGCACGCAACACCAAAGATTAACATTCAGTCATGAAACACAACCAGGTAATCATAACAGGTTCTGACAACTTATGTTTGTGAAAGATTCAGATAAATAGAACACTTGGAACAATACTTCATGATGTCCACAGAAACAACCATTTTCATGCAACATTATTTATCACCATTTTTCTGTACGCCTTGCTTTGCCACAACTGATTTACCATTTCCCATGTTACAATATACATTAAAACAATTGTTCCTCAACTCACTTACATTATTGGAATGATTAGTACATCACATTACCCACGCTTCGCATGATTTGGAATTCACATATTAAACGGGTAAGGTCCTAGTTTGAACAAATCTTCATGGTTTTTCAAAAAAGTAGATCTAGGATTTAGAGGACATTCATAGAATCAGGTCAAAATATCCAAAGGCTTGCACACATTTCCAAGATTGTTTGAAAAATAGCAGATCTACAAGCTCGTACATCTGCTATTTCTCAATAGTTAAAGAATAAAAACATTGGTTCAAATTCAAAGCTAAAGCGCCCAGGTCTAAATTAAGGTGTCTGTGGGGGTCCCTGCTTCATCTCTCTCAGCCAAGGGCATGGGCGTCACCGCCATTCACTATGCGGGTGCCTCAGCACCCGCAACTTTTCATGTCGGAAAAAAAAATAATGGGAAAAAGTGGGGGTGCTGACCAAATCGCAACTGTCCATGCTGCGGGAGAGGCAGAGCCATATGAACCATATAGTGTAGACAGAGTTACGACAACTCCATCCACTCCAAGAGGCAAGTTCAATGGCGGCTTTTCTACTGAGACTCGAATCGGGAATGGGGACAACAAATAGGGACAAGTCCTGGACCTGAAGTAGGCAGTAATGCAACGGCCTCCGGCAACAGCCTTGCAACAGCCCCTTGAAAGCATGCATAAAATAGCTCTTATTTGCGCTGTCGCCTTCATTGAAAACAATGCATTTCCAACTCCAGTTTGTCCCTATTCAGGCTGCATGAACAGCAGCGCGAGCGTTCAGTTTGTGACCCATCAATGTCGCAACTCTTGTAATAGATGGCAGGCACTGATCTGGGAAGGAGGGGGACGGGGTGACCGGCCGCTTGCATTCATTGCTTTGATATGAGTTCCACAGTCGGCGACGGTGCGGTTTTGAAACTTTTTCGTCAATCCACTACATTCTCGTCTCGACACGTCAGGTCAACCATAACTCACAAACGTCTCTTCATATTTTAGTCATCATAGATAGCCGTTTTATCTCGTCACAGTCAGTCTTGTACTGCATTATAACACTGCTTCATTGAAGTGTGTAACCATTACATTTATTGTGAAATATTAGTAGAGGGGGGAAAAAGCCCAAAATTTTTCGCGGCCGCGCGCAATTTAGCCCTTACAGCACCCGCATCTTTCCAGACGCGGTGACGCGCCTGGCCAAGGGGTCCTTAACTTGAAAAACATTTAGGAGGCCCGAGCTGTCCTAACTCTACAACAGTATGCAACAGGCATCTAGCTAGGTTTCTGTCTCACCTCTTAACTTAAAACAGAGTTCGAACATCAGAATCAGCATACACGGGGCTTTAGCTAATAATATAAGCTCTATGAGCGTTCTATTATATAGCTAAACGGGCCCTTTGGGCCAGTAAATTATCATCATTTAAATCAGTGATCACTACTGATCAAAACACAGCGTAGTCACATTTGGTTTAGATCACGTGATTGTGACGTTAGCCGTAAAGGCGCGTTTAGCCAGTAGCTACCATATGTAGTATTACGCGGAAGCGGGGATCGAACCCGGGACTCCCACTCGCCAGTCCAACGCACAACAAGTCACGCCAATAAGGCTGAGCCCGATTGGCGGGGTTGTTGTCGCTGGCTCATGGCTGGGTGCTACATTCACCCCCTTGATCTTTTGGAGCGCGTCCTCGCGCTTCACACTTCACACCACGGACCCCCGTACGTGATGTCCCTCATGTGGACCCGCAAGGACGTATACGGGTATATTGGGGATAACACCCGCACTCCAAATCCTGCCGACTACGCCAGATTGTAGTATTACGCGGAAGCGGGGATCGAACCCCGGACTCCCACTCGCCAGTCCAACGCACAACAAGTCGCGCCAATAAGGCTGAGCCCGATTGGCGGGGTTGTTGTTGCTGGCTCATGGCTGGGTGCTACACATAGATATATATATATATAAGGCCTTTATATATATCTACAGCCCAGCTTAATTTTATCGCGATAAGCATAAACGTCGTGACATAACGTGCCGCATGTATATAACTGTACACGTGATGTTATCGTGATGAAACTGAAGCATAGCTTGCCGAGCTGATGGCTCTCGTCGAGAGCGTTAGCTTTGAGCCACATGCTACCCAGGTTAACAACAGTCACGACTCGCAAACAATATTCTTAAAAAAAAATACTGTACCTGGAAAATCATGCTGATTTTCTCCACATACATGTCTTCCTCTAAAAGTGTGCGGCGTTTGTCGCCTCTGAATAAAACATAGCTGTCTTCTTGATCCATTTTTCGATCAGGGTTTTTTCCTCTAAGGTTTTTTCGAATTGCTGCTGCACTTCGCGCGCTCACTGTCTCCTGCTAAACACTTCCGGGGGAGGAGGGACGGAGGAGGGACGGAGGAGGCACGGAGTAGAGCCCTGGAAAACAGAGTGCCGTCACTCCAATTGACTCCCCATTCTCCAGCCGAACAGAGACGCCTATTGGCTGAAACGCGCGCGTGCCCATCGAGGAGGAATCCAAGTTCCAAACAAACCTCTCTAGCACATCCTGCTCGGAGCTGGCAGCTCCGACGACAGCAGAATGCAAGTTTGCAGGTAAATTGGCGAAATTACGGCATTTCAGAACATTTTAACGCATTAATAGACCGCTTGTCACTTTAGTGATTGATATGAATAGTTATATAATTCGCTCTGGTTAATGTACATTGTAACTTAAAAAAATAGACTGTGTTGTGGTGCAGTGGTGGTTAGCTAACTTAGCTTAGCAGTGTTCCTGTCCATCCAGCCATCCACTCCATGAACAGTTACACTGCTATGACCCGTCAGCTTTTTTTTTAGCATAAATATTTGTTGTAATTGTTATTAGATTTATTGTTAAACTTATGGTCAACCAGTGTGTACAACTGATAAGTTATATTGCTAGGTTATATAACATTACTATTATAGATTATGTTTATACTCTTGGGTGGGGGAAAAAAAACAAAAAGTCACATTGCTTTGTTATATACAGTACATTTTATACAAGCTATAAAGCTTAGTGGCAACATTTGTTTGTTCTAGTCAGTCCACTTGCCATAATGTGACACCAAGGTTTTGTGTGAAATGTTTAGTAGGGGTCCCCTCCCCAGAGTGTAGAAGTTGCCAGATATCATGTTGAGCAGTTTTTGTAATTGTGATAATATGTGGCCATATGGAAGACCATAATAGTAGTTCTCCTCAGTGATAAATTTCCTGGTGGTCGACAGCCTAATTATTGATGATTGGAAATAGGAGGGGGTGTACGAAATCAAACTAAATAAAAACAGATTATGTAAATATTAAATCAGTATGTCTGTAATATATGGAGTAAGTAACTGTATAAAGTTACATAAAAATAATACAGCATATGCATTGAAGGACCTTGAAGGACACCGCAGCACTCCGAGCAACAACAGAGGAGTTGGGAACCTGGCTGACAGCAGTGGACAAGTAAGGCCTACCAGGCAAGTTCAAAGCCTGGATCTACCAGCATGGCATCTTACCACGACTTCTCTGGCCACTGCTGGACTACGATGTGCCAATGACCACTGTCGAGTGCTTCGAAAGGAAGGTCAGCTCTTTTCTGCGGAAGTGGTTGGGCCTACCACGAAGCCTCAGCAGCATCGCATTGTACGGCAATAACAACAAGCTGAAACTGCCCTTCAGCAGTTTGACGGAGGAGTTTATGGTGACCCGAGCAAGAGAGGTGCTGCTCTACAGGGACTCCACTGACATCAAAGTCTCCTCGGCGGGCATAGAGGTGAGGACCGGCAGGAAGTGGAGGGCTCAAGAGGCAGTCGACCAGGCTGAGTCCCGCCTGCGGCACAGCGAGCTGGTTGGAACAGTGGCATCTGGACGGGCAGGACTCGGGAGCAACCCAAGGCTGTCTTACAACAAGGCCAAGGGGAAGGAAAGGGGCCAGCTAATCCAGGAGGAGGTCCGAGCAGGGGTGGAGGAAGCCCGCTGCAGTAGGACAGTAGGGATGCGGCAGCAGGGGGCGTGGACCAGATGGGAGGAGGCAGCTGACCGGAAGGTGTCGTGGACAGAGCTATGGCAATCTAAGCCACACCGGATCAAGTTCCTAATCCAGTCGGTCTACGATGTCCTCCCAAGTCCGTCTAACCTCTTCCGCTGGGGCCTGGCCGAGAACCCACAGTGCTCACTCTGTCTAAGAGCTGGTTCACTGGAGCACATCCTGAGTTGCTGCCCTAGGGCACTAGGAGACGGGCGTTACCGCTGGCGCCACGACCAGGTCCTGCGGGTCATCGCAGAGGCTATCAGCACGGGCATCTCCACCAGTATACACCAACAACCAACGAGGCAGTCCATCGCCTTTGTTAGGGCTGGGGAGAAGCCACAGCAGCTCCGGACTCAAGCAGGGGGGTTGCTGGCAACTGCTCGGGACTGGCAGCTGAAAGTCGACCTAGGGAGGCAGCTCAAATTCCCGGAGAACATCGCAGTGACCACACTCAGGCCAGACATTGTTCTAGTGTCAGAAACATCAAGGCAAGTGGTCCTGCTAGAGTTGACTGTTCCCTGGGAGGACCGGATGGAGGAGGCCTTTGAGAGGAAGAGGGCCAAGTACGAGGAGCTGGCAGGTGAATGCCGCGAAGCAGGGGATGGAGGACCCGGTGCAACCCCATCGAGGTCGGGTGTAGGGGGTTTGTCGGCCAGTCTCTCGTCAGGTCACTCAAGATGCTGGGAGTGAAAGGACTGCAACAACGAAGAGCCATCAGGAAAATCACCGACGCGGCAGAGAAGGCGTCTAGATGGCTGTGGATCAAGCGGGGCGATCCGTGGACCACACTTGCTACCTGAGACACAAGCCGGGACTTGATCACTCCCGGCTGGGTCGCCTGGGCGAGGGTGTCTGTTGCAAGACCCGAAACACCCAGTGAACCCAGGTTCAACACTGATGATGTGTCTCAGGTTTGCACTAAGGTGTATATTAGAACTGTTTGTTTTTTGTTTTTTTGCATTTCAGGCAGTGACTCGGGTGCCAAAGATGATTTTCTGTGTACCAGAGGACCAGGACACAAGAAAGAACAGGACATGGAGATGATCGGCCAGGCTGCTTGCGCCAATTGGATTTTCAGGGAAAGCCACGATGAAGAGTATTTGAAGTGGTCAAACTAGCTGGCAGTAGAATACATTTTCAGAAGCATCTTCATAAACAAGACTGGAATTCTTCATATACACATACAGTTTATAGCTTCAATGTATACCTGGTTGGCTGTAACATCAAGAACATTAAATGTCATTATTGGCTGATCTACAACATCACAACACGTCCTATTTAAAATCCATTGTGAACGTGTCTGAATTTTGAATGAATAGTTAGAAATAGAAAAGTAATGGGTACAAGGTACAGTCAGACAGGGTACAGTCAAATAGCCAATAGGATCACTAAGAAAATTCCTTGCAGTCTTGTTTCCATTCAGGACCAGGCCAGGTACAGAGTGAAAGGTTTTTGTTTTAAGTGGAATGTGTAACATGAATCCAATACATAGCCCTAGTACTATGAAAGCTATTGATCTGAACTGAGTGTCATGCATGAGACAATTGTCAATCACGGACTGATTGATGGCCGTCCTACAGCGAGTGATAGGTGGCACCCCAATCATGCACGGCTGGAAGTGATCGGGATGAGGAAGGAGAAACTATAGAACTGTTTTGCTCAGAGTGACAGGGAGTGGTGTGTCTGGAAAGCGGAGCTCTGTATGTTTGCTGGCATATAATGCCAGCGATTGTATTGGGTGGGAGGGCAATTTGCTTATGTTTTATTGTTAGTAGTTATTAAATGAAGTAGCAGTGTATCTGTGCATGTTACTTGCTCAGCCTCCATTATTAATGTTTGAAGTAGAAATATCCTGTAAATAGGCACTTTACATTTCTCCTACCTGAGACAAGGATTATTACACTACGATCAAATCTGCAACCCTGCTTCAACACACAACTGTAACCCTAACCCCTTCCCACACACACACACCTCAACCAACCCCAGAGTAGACCTAATCAGTGGCGGCCGGTGAATAGGGGCGCATGTGCGCCGCACCACCATGCAATAGCCTACCTCATGAATGACGGAGAAATGAAATCTGCAGCTTGTCATTTTCTTTAAATAAGCAGCCCATCATGGCAAATTGTATATAATATAGGTAACTAAAGCCCACTCTAACCACAAAGTGATTAAAAGTTGTAATATACTGCCATGAAATGTCAAAAGTTGTTTACGTTGTACAACGTTGCTAATAGCTTACTGAGTCTCACGTGTTGGTTCGCATTCGTCTTTAGGCATTGAGCTCTGCACTGAAGGGCAATGCATTGCGGTCCTATTGACTTCAATGCAAGCGGTAGGAGCGATCCCGGTCGCAAAATGTGCGCGACCAAACCACTTGAGGGCAGCACACAACACAGTTTTACATAGAGTTGAACACAACTCCACCGCAGACATGAATGAAGAGACACAGAGCCAGGTAAAGGGAGGAATATACAGTAGTTGAATTAATTTTGATAATGGAATAACAAGACAAAGATATTATAAGATAACTATAAAGCAATGCAGAAAACACCAATTGAAAGCAAAACACTGCAGTTTTTTTTTTTTTTTTTTTTTTTTTTTAACTAAAGAGCTGGAACCAGATAAATGTAATCATCACACAAAAATCCAAGGACAGAGGAAGAGAGTATCCTACACCAGTAGCCTACCCAGGAGGCCCAGGACCTTTTCAAAGAGCTGGTAAAGATTGGCTGACAGCATCCATTCACACCAACTCATTGTTTTGCTTCCATTGAATGTGATGATATTATTATATTATCATCATTATTATTATTATGATTTTCTTTAATAGCGCCCTCCCAAAAGAAAAAGTCACCAGCCGCCACTGGACCTAATGTAAATTATTAAACCATAACCACTTGGCCTATATGGTCAGAGAGGCAAATACAAAAATAATATAGCCTAGCATTTAATAAGATTCTAGGAATATAAGAAACAAAGTAAGATGGAGTATCTATAATGAGATTCCAGATACTCTAAAGGAGGACTTTTTAACAGGTGTTCCGGGGACCACCAGTGGTCCCTGAGAGGATTTCAGGATGTCCCCTGGCTAAATGATGGAAAGTTGTTTAACCTACCAGATGTAACTCTTTGAGAGCATAAAGCTGAAACCAAATGGAAATCGTGGTTATACACTGTCTCTCATTCTCAAGGGTTATTCAACCTCTGAATGAGCTCAAGTCTACACAACTAGAGAATGTCAAAGATTAATGGTCATTTTGACCTGTATGTTTGACTGTTTTTTTTTTTTTTTTTTTTTTTTTTTAATCCAGCCTGGAATTAAAAATGGTGGTGGCCATAAATGGTGGTCCGTGGCTATAATTATGAATAAATAGTGGGCCCTGGTATCAAAAAGGCTGAAAACCACTGCTTTAAAGATAAAGAGCAAGGGGGGAACTGGAGGTGTACACATGCTGAATGGGGTCTGTGGGGCTAAAATGCTATCAAAATGGTGGTCCGTGGCTCAAATTATGAATAAATATAGTGGGCCCTGGTATCAAATGGGTTGAAAACCACTGCTCTAAAGATAAAGAGCGCGGGCGGACGAGGAGTATGCTAACAGATAGACACATGCTAAATGGAGGAGAGGAGCACCTAATGTTTGGAACTTGCAGAGCTCCAGAGCGTGGCGCATGCGCGCAACGCGAGGGGCGGCGAGATCAAAGCGTGACGCCACTCTGTTTTCCAGGGCTCTAGCACGGAGGAGGGGCGAAGGCAGGGGGCGGGGTTGCAGCAGCGGACACAAAACAGATTTCAGGATCTGCTTCGCCGGCTCGCCAGAGCAGCAGTCATTTTAAATTGTGTCATTCTGATTGAACCACACCAATTAGAACCTGGAAACGGGTCGTATGTTGCTCTTACAATTCACAACTCTAAATTTTGTTTTCAAAACAGAATACCGAAACGGGCCGTTTTGGAGTGTATTCTGATTTTAAATTTAACAAGTATAAAACAGAATCCTGAACGGCCGAAAAGGACACGGACCCACACATTGCAAATGATTTCAAGTATTTATTTTTATTTATTTATTTTACAGAATTTTGGCTTCCAGCTCATAAACCCACCAAAACAGGATAAAAAAATAGAATATTTTACTAGACCACAAAAAAAAATGTTTTAAACAAGAAATGACGACTATCTTAAAAGTATATTAATCTATGCAGTAATAATTGGTCTGGCATACTTTTGAACAAATTATTTCATCAATGGGGCATGGCATGGAGGTGATCAACTGATCATTAGCCTCATAGGATAAATTGAGATCATAAGAAAAAAAACTCATTTTCTCGCAAACCTATTGCTGAAATTCTAGAAATCTCAATTTTGCCAAGAAACGACTTAGGCATTTATCCTATGAGGCTAAGGCTATGGCACTGTTGAATTGTTATGGAAGACCAGTTTTGCTTTTATAAATGAATGGAAATAAATGTATATTGTTCAGTGTTATGTATATTGTTCAGTGTTATGTCTCACACCTTCCTCTTAGCCATACAACCCAGATTCTCTGTTGGGTTAAAGTCAGGACAGTTGGCTGCTCAGTTAAGCACAGTAATACCATGGTCAGTACAGCAGTTACTATAGTAGTTTTAGCTCTGTAAATAACAAGTTAATTAGTTGATTAATTTTGCTGATTAATCCGATTAAAAAATTTGCACACTGACTCAACCAACTGACCATTTTCTCATTGAAAGAAAATCAGTAGAGCACGGTTTTACAGAGACATAGCTGCGTGTCTCCCTGTAACCAGAGCCAAAGAGTATAGCTGGAGGATGGGACTTGTAGATCACCTATTTGGATGAATACTAATAAACAAAATAAATAAACAGATTTTCCCAGATTCCTTTCTTTTTTTTAATGTTCAAATCCTGTAAAGGAAAACATGAATATTTTAGAATTACTTTGAATGGTGATTAATCATGATTAAATAAATTTTAAAGCTGTGATTAATTTGAAGAATTTTTAATGATTCAACAGAACTAACACACACACGTGTGTGTGTGTGTGTGTGTGTGTGTGTGTGTGTGTGTGTGTGTGTGTGTGTGTGTGTGTGTGTGTGTGTGTGTGTGTCTGTCTCACCACCTTTTAAATTAATGAGAACTCACATTAATGAGAACCCAGATTAAAATATATAGATAACTTATATTATTGGTAAGTCTAAAAGTTTACTCATACGTGTATTACCCAAACATCTGTGCAAAAGTTTATTCAGTTGGAGCTAAAAATGTTGGCTAGGGTGAAGTCCAGTCAACACAGACATGCTATGTGGAAGGAGAAGTTAAACAAAGGTGGACCACATGATGCCCTTACAGTAGCCTATGTTGGGCTAACCAAAGAAATCAATGGTGAGGTGCATATTAGGCCAGAATAGAACAGTACTTCTATGTTTAGCTTGAGTAACTAATCAATCATTGTTGATTAATCAAACACCCCTGTCGGAAGGTTCTGGAAAGATCACCACCTGACAAGCACACACGCGCACACACACACACACACACACACACACACACACACACACACACACACACACACACACACACACACACACACACACACACACACACACACACACACACACACACACACACGCACACACACGCACACACATAGCCACACCTACTATACTATACATATAGTAATACTATACCTACTATTACTATGTAATATTTGTAATATAATGATCTGTTTGTCAAGCTGAGGAAATTCACTCCTGCAGCGACATGTCTGCAAGCAGTTGTTAAAGGAGAATTCCACACCAAAACACTATGGGCATCAATCTACCTTAATTCCTCTGACATGATGCATAATGCTCCTGATTTTTGTCACAGATGCCCCCCTTTTCTACATTTCACCCTTGAGGTCAATGTCCTAACGTCGATGGTCCAACAGTTAACATGGCCACAGGTTGTCTTTATTCTAATGCAGGTATTTCTGTAACTCCAAACTTTTTTTTTTCACACAACATATTTTAATAGTACACTGATACTCACACTTGAATTTTATGCCACTCTGGGGCAGACTTCACATGTAATCCTAGAGGTTCCTCCTCACCTCCCCTCCCTTTTGCCACTCTCCTCTCCAATCACTCTGGTTGAAACTCCTGTCCCACGGGTGACAACTGAGTTTTTAAAAATCATATAGTGGTTATATTGTAGTGTGGTTTGATGTGATGTGTGAAAAAAATAAGTTTGGAGCTTCTAAAATACCCACATTAGAATAAAGACAACCTGCGGCCATGTAACTGCATTGGAGGGAGGAGGACCTCATGGTGAAATGTAGAAAATGGAACATCTGTGACAAAAATCAAGGACATTATGTATCATGTCACAGGAATCAAGGTAGATTGATGGCCAATGTGTTTTGGGGTGGAATTCTCCTTTAACATGATGTCTGAGTGAGTCCGCTATGGTCCTCTGAAATAAAACCAAAGAGAGCTACGATGACAACCACCGCCTGGGCCTCCCAGGCCAGTCACTACCAAAGATCACATTCAACACATTCAAGAAAAAAGTTGCCCTTTAAGGCAAACTTACTAATTTAATAACCCCCACTCTCTTCACAAAGTGAGTGGTGCAACTGTACTTGAATGAATTGTTAGTTACTGTAACATCTCCACCCTGTTCCTGTGAGCACAGAACGGTAAAGAAATGACATACAAAAGGCACACACCTATATAATGCAGGCACTAAAATTATCATTATTATTACTATTATTATTACCCTTACCACCCTTATTATTACTAATATTATGGTGACCCCCAAAAATTAATCGCAACCCCCAAGGGATCGTGATTCCCCGAGGGGTCGTGGGAAGACTTCACATCAATATTATAGTTACCTTCATGTGCATAAGCATGAGGGAACATAGAGCTGAGGGAACTTAGAGCTGAGGGAACAGCTCTAAGCTCTGGGTGGGGGAAACAAACCAAAAAGTCACATTGCTTTGTTATATACAGTACATTTTATACAAGCTATAAAGCTTAGTGGCAACATTTGTTTGTTCTAGTCAGTCCACTTGCCAGAATGTGACACCAAGGTTTTGTGTGAAATGCTTAGTAGGGGTCCCCTCCCCAGAGTGTAGAAGTTGCCAGATATCATGTTGAGCAGTTTTTGTAATTGTGATAATATGTGGCCATATGGAAGACCATATAGTAGTTCTCCTCAGTGATAAATTTCCTGGTGGTCGACAGCCAAATTATTGATGATTGGAAACAGGAGCGGTTGTACGAAATCAAACTAAATAAAAACAGATTATGTAAATATTAAATCAGTATGTCTGTAATATATGGAGTAAGTAACTGTATAAAGTTACATAAAAGCATATGCATTGTTTGTTTGTTTAGTTTTTTTGTTTTTTTGCATTTCAGGCAGTGACTCGGGTGCCAATAGAGATGATTTTCTGTGTACCAGAGGACCAGGACACAAGAAAGAACAGGACATGGAGATGATCGGCCAGGCTGCTTGCGCCAATTGGATTTTCAGGGAAAGCCACGATGAAGAGTATTTGAAGTGGTCAAACTAGCTGGCAGTAGAATACATTTTCAGAAGCATCTTCATAAACAAGACTGGAATTTTTCATATACACATACAGTTTATAGCTTCAATGTATACCTGGTTGGCTGTAACATCAAGAACATTAACATCACACAAAAGTTTCTTTCATGCTGTCTCTCAAATGTCAGTCAAAATGTTCTGAGATATATATTTTTCCCCCAGTTACATCAAATGTAGTGTGTGTGAGTGATGGAAAGTATTTTTGTGCACATTTTAGTTACTACATTGTGAATAAAATGTTTTATTGATTATTCATTCTCCTTGCATATTCCGTAATCTTTACTGACATGTCATTTGGTACCCCAGCTGAAAAAGTTTGTCCCTGTGACCCCCTCATTATGTCATTATTGGCTGATCTACAACATCACAACACGTCCTATTTAAAATCCATTGTGAACGTGTCTGAATTTTGAATGAATAGTTAGAAATAGAAAAGTAATGGGTACAAGGTACAGTCAGACAGGGTACAGTCAAATAGCCAATAGGATCACTAAGAAAATTCCTTGCAGTCTTGTTTCCATTCAGGACCAGGCCAGGTACAGAGTGAAAGGTTTTTGTTTTAAGTGGAATGTGTAACATGAATCCAATACATAGCCCTAGTACTATGAAAGCTATTGCAGTAAATCTGAACTGAGTGTCATGCATGAGACAATTGTCAATCACGGACTGATTGATGGCCGTCCTACAGTGAGTGATAGGTGGCACCCCAATCATGCACGGCTGGAAGTGATCGGGATGAGGAAGGAGAAACTATAAAACTGTTTTGCTCAGAGTGACAGGGAGTGGTGTGTCTGGAAAGCGGAGCTCTGTATGTTTGCTGGCATATAATGCCAGCGATTGTATTGGGTGGGAGGGCAATTTGCTTATGTTTTATTGTTAGTAGTTATATTAAATGAAGTAGCAGTGTATCTGTGCATGTTACTTGCTCAGCCTCCATTATTAATGTTTGAAGTAGAAATATCCTGTAGGCACTTTACATTTCTCCTACCTGAGACAAGGATTATTACACTACGATCAAATCTGCAACCCTGCTTCAACACACAACTGTAACCCTAACCCCTTCCCACACACACACCTGAACCAACCCCACAGTCAGGGGTGGACTGACAGTCTGGCATACAGGGCATTTTCCCGGTGGGCCGACCCCCCCCGGGGGCCGTTAATGTCGTGTTTTAATTAAAAAAATAATAATAATGAATCAAAAAAAAAATCTGCACAAAACCGGCCCACGAATCAGTGCTGGCGGCCCTCTGTCCTCTTCAAATGAGACTGCCTATTGCAGGGTTTTTATAGTTAACTAAAACTAACTAACTAATTTTAGTTAGCCCGAGCCCCAGAGCCCCTTATGTCTTAAATTCTCATGGGGGCTCAGGCCCCGGAGCCCCACAAAGATTGCAACGCTAATTATAAGGGTCTTCAGAGGGCCGCTCTGAGAAAAATTGCCCGGTACGTTTTGAGCTCCCAGTCCACCCCTGCCCAGAGTAGACCTAATGTAAATTATTAAACCATAACCACTTGGCCTATATGGTCAGAGAGGCAAATACAAAAATAATATAGCCTAGCATTTAAAGTGTAGGTAACCTGCAAAAAACTCTCAAAACTGTTGACACATGTCCCTCAAAAATAGCCTAAGTATCCCAATGACATTTAAAATGCCTGATTTATAAAAATAAAATTACTACATCCGCCACTTTGGGAAATGTAGTTCTGAATCTGTTGATGTCGCGGGTGTGTGACGCCAATAGGAGACAGCAGAGCGATGTCTTTTCTTCTTGTTGCAATGCTAACTCCGATGGAAACACCCTTCTCCTCGTCAGCATGGTACCGTCACAGCAACGCAGGCGTGCTTATTGAGTATAGACAGAATCAGCGTGGAGTCGAGACTAACAATAGCGCTCAGTTCTAGGAACAACTATTCGGTCGTCTACAACTTTTGGAAAATGCCAAAGAGATGCGTAATCGGTGGGTGCAGCAATATAGGTGGGAAGGGAATTCCGATACACGTTTGGCCCAAAAACGAAAAGACAGCCAGAAATGGGACACTTTCGCACGCATTAGACGTGCTGACTGGACCAAGGGGCTACCGGGGAAGTCCACTATATGTGGGGAACATTTTCTTCCATCCGATTACAACGGCTATGGTCAGTGGAAATCTGGCATGGCCTCAGTCAAAGCCACATTTGAACTGTGCTTTATGCTGGGATAGAACCATGACGATAACATTAAAAACAGGAGGAGTATTTGTGAAGGAGAGAGTAATCTTGGTAAACATGCTCGTAAATCAGGGGTTTTCAACCGGTGGTCCGGGGACCACCAGTGGTCCCTGAAAGAGTTCCAGGTGGTCCCCAGCTAAGTTGGTCAACCAAATGTAACTCTTGAGAAAGGTTGAAAACTACTGTCGTAAATAACCGAACGAGCCAGCGGACCACCGCTGCGTCTACCCACTGATACTGATCCTCTCGGGGATCAGCAGCAGGCAGCTTCGCTTTTCTCTTTCACAATCTCATGTCCGGGCAGTAGCATTGTTTCCAAGTTTTACGCACACTGCTGCCTGCGTACTAGGAGCACACTCATCCACGCTCAGTATTATGGAGCCAGGTTATAAGCACAGCATCCCTTTTCAAATGTGGCTTTGAGGCCATGGCCATGCCAGATTTCCACTGACCATAGCCGTTGTAATCGGATGGAAGAAAATGCATAATGTCCATAATCCATCCACCGAGTCCCCTCGCATTCCAGCGGCAGAAAACAACTAAACGTTGGCTTGGTCGAGAACTCCAGTTTGTCCCCATTCAGGCAGCTCGAGCGCTCAGTTTCCGACTCCGCAATGTCGCAAGTCTTGTACTAGATGGCTCTGAGTCACTGGTCAGCTGGAGTGAAGGCACGCCCCTCGCGACTGCAGTGTGTAGAACTATAGCCACATACGCTAGCTCTGTTTCAACATGGATATTGCAAAAACGGTCTGAGAGACTGTCTGAGTAAAAACAACGTGTGGTGGCCGCACTACCCCCGGTCACGATCATTAACAGAGTTATGTTTGTACTCCGTTACGAGTGTGTTTAATATGGTAATTCCCACGGGCACTTTGCCATCCAAGTCAATGCGAACCCGATGAGATCTTCGCGCCATCTCAACTCGTAACTTTCCGGCGTGATTGGCCAGTGCTTCGGGGGTTGGACCACCTTTCTTCTGATAGCCCCCAGAGCAAATACACACCAAGTATTGTTGTATTGGCAAATGTGTTTGTAATTGTGACACAATTTGATTGGGAAAAGTAGTGCAAAACAGGTTACTTACACTTTAATAAGATTCTAGGAATATAAGAAACAAAGTAAGACAGAGCATCTATAATGAGATTCCAGATATGAGCTCAAGTCTACACAACTAGAGAATGTCAAAGATTAATGGTCATTTTGACCTGTATGTTTGACTGTTTTTTTTTTTTTTTTAATCCAGCCTGGAATTAAAAATGGTGGTGGCCATAAATGGTGGCCCGTGGCTATAATTATGAATACATAGTGGGCCCTGGTATCAAAAAGGCTGAAAACCACTGCTTTAAAGATAAAGAGCAAGGGGGGGAACTGGAGGTGTACACATGCTGAATGGGGTCTGTGGGGCTAAAATGCTATCAAAATGGTGGTCCGTGGCTCAAATTATGAATAAATATAGTGGGCCCTGGTATCAAATGGGTTGAAAACCACTGCTCTAAAGATAAAGAGCGCGGGCGGACGAGGAGTATGCTAACAGATAGACACATGCTAAATGGAGGAGAGGAGCACCTAATGTTTGGAACTTGCAGAGCTCCAGAGCGTGGCGCATGCGCGCAACGCGAGGGGCGGCGAGATCAAAGCGTGACGCCACTCTGTTTTCCAGGGCTCTAGCACGGAGGAGGGGCGAAGGCAGGGGGCGGGGTTGCAGCAGCGGACACAAAACAGATTTCAGGATCTGCTTCGCCGGCTCGCCAGAGCAGCAGTCATTTTAAATTGTGTCATTCTGATTGAACCACACCAATTAGAACCTGGAAACGGGTCGTATGTTGCTCTTACAATTCACAACTCTAAATTTTGTTTTCAAAACAGAATACCGAAACGGGCCGTTTTGGAGTGTATTCTGATTTTAAATTTAACAAGTATAAAACAGAATCCTGAACGGCCGAAAAGGACACGGACCCACACATTGCAAATGATTTCAAGTATTTATTTTTATTTATTTATTTTACAGAATTTTGGCTTCCAGCTCATAAACCCACCAAAACAGGATAACAAAAATAGAATATTTTACTAGACCACAAAAAAAAATGTTTTAAACAAGAAATGTCGACTATCTTAAAAGTATATTAACCTATGCAGTAATAATTGGTCTGGCATACTTTTGAACAAATTATTTCATCAATGGGGCATGGCATGGAGGTGATCAACTGATCATTAGCCTCATAGGATAAATTGAGATCATAAGAAAAAAAACTCATTTTCTCGCAAACCTATTGCTGAAATTCTAGAAATCTCAATTTTGCCAAGAAACGACTTAGGCATTTATCCTATGAGGCTAAGGCTATGGCACTGTTGAATTGTTATGGAAGACCAGTTTTGCTTTTATAAATGAATGGAAATAAATGTATATTGTTCAGTGTTATGTCTCACACCTTCCTCTTAGCCATACAACCCAGATTCTCTGTTGGGTTAAAGTCAGGACAGTTGGCTGCTCAGTTAAGCACAGTAATACCATGGTCAGTACAGCAGTTACTATATTAGTTTTAGCTCTGTAAATAACAAGTTAATTAGTTGATTAATCTTGCTGATTAATCCAATTAAAAAAATGCACACTGACTCAACCAACTGACCATTTTCTCATTGAAAGAAAATCAGTAGAGCACGGTTTTACAGAGACATAGCTGCGTGTCTCCCTGTAACTAGAGCCAAAGAGTATAGCTGGAGGATGGGACTTGTAGATCACCTATTTGGATGAATACTAATAAACAAAATAAATTAACAGATTTTCCCAGATTCTTTTCTTTTTTTAATGTTCAAATCCTGTAAAGGAAAACATGAATATTTTAGAATTACATTGAATGGTGATTAATCATGATTAAATTAATTTTAAAGCTGTGATTAATTTGAAGAATTTTGAATGATTCAACAGAACTAACACACACACACACACACACACACACACACACACACACACACACACACACACACACACACACACACGTGTGTGTGTGTGTGTGTGTGTGTGTGTGTGTGTGTGTGTGTGTGTGTGTGTGTGTGTGTGTGTGTGTGTGTGTGTGTGTGTGTGTGTGTCTCACCACCTTTTAAATTAATGAGAACTCACATTAATGAGAACCCAGATTAAAATATATAGATAACTTATATTATTGGTAAGTCTAAAAGTTTACTCATACGTGTATTACCCAAACATCTGTGCAGAAGTTTATTCAGTTGGAGCTAAAAATGTTGGCTAGGGTGAAGTCCAGTCAACACAGACATGCTATGTGGAAGGAGAAGTTAAACAAAGGTGGACCACATGATGCCCTTACAGTAGCCTATGTTGGGCTAACCAAAGAAATCAATGGTGAGGTGCATATTAGGCCAGAATAGAACAGTACTTCTATGTTTAGCTTGAGTAACTAATCAATCATTGTTGATTAATCAAACACTCCTGTCGGAAGGTTCTGGAAAGATCACCACCTGACAAGCACACACACACGCGCGCGCGCGCACACACACACACACACACACACACACACACACCCCCCCCCACACACACACACACACACACACACACACACACACACACACACACACACACACACACATAGCCACACCTACTATACTATACATATAGTAATACTATACCTACTATTACTATGTAATATTTGTAATATAATGATCTGTTTGTCAAGCTGAGGAAATTCACTCCTGCAGCGACATGTCTGTAAGCAGTTGTTTAAGGAGAATTCCACACCAAAACACTATGGGCATCAATCTACCTTAATTCCTGTGACATGATGCATAATGCTCCTGATTTTTGTCACAGATGCCCCCCTTTTCTACATTTCACCCTTGAGGTCCCTGTCCTAACGTCGCCGGTCCAACAGTTAACATGGCCACAGGTTGTCTTTATTCTAATGCAGGTATTTCTGTAACTCCAAACTTTTTTTTTTCACACAACATATTTTAATAGTACACTGATACTCACGCTTGAATTTTATGTCACTCTGGGGCAGTCTTTACATGTAATCCCAGAGGTTCCTCCTCTCCTCCCCTCCCTTTTGCCACTCTCCTCTCCAATCACTCTGGTTGAAACTCCTGTCCCACGGGTGACAACTGAGTTTTTAAAAATCATATAGTGGTTATATTGTAGTGTGGTTTCATGTGATGTGTGAAAAAAATAAGTTTGGAGCTTCTAAAATACCCACATTAGAATAAAGACAACCTGTGGCCATTTAACTGCATTGGAGGGAGGAGGACCTCATGGTGAAATGTAGAAAATGGAACATCTGTGACAAAAATCAAGGAAATTATGTATTATTTCACAGGAATCAAGGTAGATTGATGGCCAATGTGTTTTGGGGTGGAATTCTCCTTTAACATGATGTCTGAGTGAGTCCACTATGGTCCTCTGAAATAAAACCAAAGAGAGCTACCATGACAACCACCGCCTGGGCCTCTCCCTTTTTTTTTTTTTTTTTTTTTTTTTTTTTTACCATCTATTGTCTTTTTAAAGACACAACCCAAATGCAGACCCTCCAGCATCCTTAGGCCCCAGGCCAGTCACCACCAAAGATCCAACACATTCAAGAAAAAAGTTGCCCTTTAAGGCAAACTTACTAATTTAATAACCCCCACTCTCTTCACAAAGTGACTGGTGCAACTGTACTTGAATGAATTGTTAGTTACTGTAACATCTGTTCCTGTGAGCACAGAACGGTAGAGAAATGACATACAAAAGGCACACACCTATATAATGCAGGCACTAAAATTATCATTATTATTACTATTATTATTACCCTTACCACCCTTATTATTACTAATATTATGGTGACCCCCAAAAATTAATCGCAACCCCCAAGGGGTCGTGATTCCCCGAGGGGTCGTGGGAAGACTTCACATCAATATTATAGTTACCTTCATGTGCATAAGCATGAGGGAACATAGAGCTGAGGGAACTTAGAGCTGAGGGAACATAGAGCTGAGGGAACTTAGAGCTGAGGGAACATAGAGCTGAGGGAACATAGACATGACCCCGTCAAGACCATATGATAGAAAGTTGAAATGCTATAATGAACTATTTTGAACTCAGATGGTGAATTTGTCTGGTTGAAGGGCTGGTTGTAGATAATCAGTACACATAACATGCATTCCCTGTCAGGAAAGTTGGCCGGATGTGGAAGCGACGATGGAAGTGAAAAGGTTCTACTTCATTCCTCGATCTGCGCTAACCAGCCACACAGCATGTTCATGTATCCTCCATGTTTATGTTTTACGCGCTGTATGTTTGTGTTCCTAAAACATCTATTGATCATTGGTAGACGTTATCAAGAGCCCTAAAGTGAAGTGCAGACAATTCATTAGGTCTGTTAATGTGGCATTCATTGTTTAACAGACAGTTAAACAATGAATAGTCTTCATGTTACGTTAGGATAGCAACAGGATTTTCAGAAAGGATTTTGGAATGAGTTGCCAGAATGTGTTTCTTTCTAGTCCACTCCCACTAGCAACTCCACCTCCAAGACTCCAAGTGGGAGGATCTAGTTTGTTTATCTCTTTATGGGCTCTGTAACCTGTTTAGCAAATGCCTGCTTGCCTGACACTGTGACTGACTGCAACCGCAACACATTCAAAAAATTGAATGTCATTTCATCCATTGCAATTACATTTCGACAGACATTATTGTATTCATCAGGACTTGTGACAGGTAAGGGCTCTATACACAATCAGATAGGCTTACCTGTTAGAGAATATTTGTTCTGGAGAAGGGATATCTTTTTTTTAGCAGATTCATGATGCTTACTGGGCAAGGATACAAATACAAACAGTATGAATTACAGAAATAAGCATATTGACAAAGACTAATATACCACGAAGTGTGACATTAGAGGGTCGAGATCAAGACAAGACCAAGACCTAAAGGGGCCGAGAACAAGACAAGACCAAGACCTAGAGGGGCCGAGAACAAGACAAGACCAAGACTGGTCAAGACCGAGGCCAAGACCTAGTCTTGTCATGCCCATTTTAACATAATAACGTTTTTAATGATTTTCTATCATCTATTTTTATTAATAGTTTTTCTGCCGTCCACGCGCTGCTCGTGGACATCCCGTTAGAATACCCCCGCCGGTCACGACGACGGCTCGTATCACGACGAGATGTAGATTTCATTCTTTAATCCAACTATTAGTCCGTGCGCATCGTCTGATGATCATCCCGTTGCTGACTTTCATTTGGGACAGAATTGGGGACAACTTTTTTTTTTCCGTCCCATTGACATGCATTCAACCCAATGCATTCAAACGGCTCTCCTCCGGTTTGCCCCCTCAATGTCGCTGGCGCATGGGTTAAGCAGCCAGGGCTACACAGCTCTTCCTGACTTGTGAACCGGATGTTTTTGGGTACATCGCCAGATGATCGATTAGGCAAGACAACAGACACAGCATAACAGAAACAGCACATCCTGTTTAGGAGATCTGAGCTTCAAAATAAGGGCTTTTTTACCGATCGAACTGGTTTGAGCCACGGCAATGGAGAGGAAACAAAGAAGATCCGATCGCGGTCAATGAGTTAAAACTGAATTTGATTGTTCTGACCCCGCAATATAGCAACTCTGACAGTAGATGGCTTTGGATCTCGCTGTGCAGCTGTCTTTATGAATGGGTCCTCCTCACTGCACAATGAATAGAACTTTTCCTTTGCATTGTCTTGTCTCGGGAGGTCTCGTTGGCGAACGAGACCCGAGACATTGGCTCCGAGGTCGATCCTCTCTATCTAGACTTCAGTTGATACAGAACACTGCAGCCAGAATCCTCACAAACGCTCACCGTAGAGCACTTATAACGCCGGTTTTAGCTAATCTGCACATGTTCAGCAATAGTTAAACTGTTTGAAAAGGTGGGGGCGTGGCACGCTGCTTATGGCTGAATGACTGCTAAACCAAAAGTTAATTCTCCTTTAAGATAATCCTGTTCAAAAGGCCAAGAACAGACTTACAGGGGAAGTTTCTGTTGTTGAATTCATGGTGTGGATTAGAATGCCATGGCATATGACCAATATGTCCAAAAAAGGGTGGGGGAGTGGCCAAGAGCAGTTTAAGAAAAATTACCAGAGTTGAAGAGTGGTCGACAGCACGCCAGAGAGAGCACATCACAGTGTCTCTGTCAGTCCCTGCATTCTATTTTTTTTCCTTCCTTTTCTGTACCAGGTTGCACCAGTTTCTGTTCTAACTGTAATAAATTTTACCTGCGCCTGTCATCTATTTTTGGGGGTGACATTCCATCCACAGATGTGGAAGAAACTGAATGATTAGTCAGATCTCAGATGAATGAGCTTCCATTAACAATCTCTCTCTCTCTCTGTCTCTCTGTCTCCAGTGAACTGTCTTCAATGGCTCAGTCCCGTTCCCGTGCAGTGATTGGAGGAGGCAGTTTGAGTAGCTGGGATAAACTCGGTGCAGGTGGATTTGGTACGGTCTACAAGGCCATACATGATCAGTGGGGACCAGTGGCCATCAAAGTAATTAACGCTAGTCTTGCTGGGTGAGTGAGAAGGTGCTGCTGATTATTTATAGGATAAATATTGCAGACTAAACATTGCAACTTTAATAGAGACACGTTGATTACTACGGTTGTACGAGGGAGAGAGAGTTCTCATCATTTGTCATCAAATTGTGTCATCTTCAGATTACTTTCAGATCAGGAATTGAGACGTAAGGCTGAAATAATGCAACGTGCAGGTAGTACCCATGTCACGAAGGTCCTGGGGGCCTTCAGGGGCTGTTTACCCGATGGCATCGAACATGTGGGTATAGTCATGGAGCTGATGGAGAGAGGATCCCTCAACTCTGTGCTGGTCAGCCTTTTTTCCTTACTATAATAATGTAATAGTAATCTTCGCATATTTCACGTATCCCCAGAACCGACTTCAAACTTGACCCGAATGTCACAGACCACCCAAAGGAATTGAGAGCACAGTGTTGAGTTGGTTTGATCCAGTTGTAACACCACCCCTGGTGCCACGGGAGTGCCTGGGGCTGCCTTGCACCCTCAGTTGCAAAAGTTCCACCCTCACTTTATGTTCTATGTATCAAGCCCATCTACCTGCCCACTCTAGTGCTGTTATTATTCAGCAGCCAATCAGCACCACAGAGCTGTTTAGTGATGTATAGGCTACACCCACAGGGAAGTGGAAAAGCTGTGGGGCGCACCTAGAGACTGCAGAACATGGACATTAGAAAGTGGCTAGTGAAAATAAAGAGAACACAGCCACGTTGTGGTGGGCTATAGTGAATGTGGGTGGCTGGAATATTCCAAGGTTGCTGGAAAGCTTTCCCATAGATAAATAATGGACTTCTGGAAACAATGGTCATCCACTGTTAAAACGTACTGTAACTGTTCTGAACTCTAGTCATTGAGTGCATTTATTAAAACGGTTTAAATGCATTATTGAAGGTTCATAACTTTAGCTTTAAGCCTTCATTTGCTTTGGTGGTTGTAATGTTGAATTCAGTGCTGTTATTTCAGACCCAGCTGCCACCCTGGCCTCTGGTGTTTAGACTGGTTCACCAAGTGGCTCTGGGCATGAACCACCTTCACAGTCTCACACCTGCTATCATCCACAAGGACCTGAAGCCTGCCAACATACTGCTGGACTCAGACCTAAATACCAAGGTGAGTCCCAGACACTTGTGTGAGGTAAAAGTAAAATGTTCTGTTTTTTTTTTTTTTTTTTTTTTTTTTAAAGATGGACTGCCCTGTATACTTAATTAGTCTGCATTCTCCTCTCTCAACCAGATCTCTGTCTTTGGCTTTGATAAGTTTGCCGGCAATATTAAACCCTGCTGGCTGCTCCTCCACGCACCTCCAGAGTATGGGTGCGGTACTGTGCCAGCCACCAGTGCCTTTGATGTCTACAGGTTAGCCATACATCGCATGACACTCGTTGACTTCATACACATAGTAGATTGATGTCAATAGCTGTAGATTTTATGTGCAAACTAAACACAACTGGCCCAAATCAACTGCATGCAGTATAGACCTATAATATAATATTTAATCCTTTTGTTTTCATGTTTTAAATGTTCTTATAAATGTTTCTTGTACAACTATAACACTAAAACCATTAGTTGCTATAAACACAATCTGTCCCTTTTGTGGGGAGGTGGATATGTACTCTAATTGCTGATCAATGTCTCTTTCTTTCTTTTAGTTATGCAATCCTGGTGTGGGATATTTTAAGTGAGTAATTTTATCTCTCATTTTGGTATTTGTCTTTGCCGTCTTCATTTTTTTTCTTTTTTCTTTTTTTTTTGCTGTTCTCTCTTCATGTGTCTGCCAAAATATGGATCAATGCATTCTTGGTAGCCTATATTCTTGGTATAATCATTAGAAACTACCTAATGTATGTATAATTTATTACAATTTCTATATAGATCTATATAGATATCTTCCCTTCCACTTTCTCAGATGCTGGCCACAAGAAAGATTATGGAGATTATGATAAAGCCAGTGGGAAAAGGCCGTCCCTAAAGGTAATTGATGGACTGCAGGCCCAAGGGCTGAAGGAGCTGGTGAACCTCATGGTGAGGTGCTGGGACCAAAATCCAGACCAAAGACCCAGTTTTGCAGGTAAGGAGAATACCCTGCAGCAATAATTACTTAAGTTCATAATAAGCAGCCAGGGGCGTAGTGGTAGTGCTGTAGCCTCACAGCCAGAAGGTCGCTTGTTCGATTCCCGCTAGGGCCACTATGGGTGCTGCATGGAGGCATCACAATCAGCCCTTCTCAAAACCCCACCCTTGGGGGTGGGGTTTGCTCACTGTCCAATGCCAATTCACATACTTTAGCAACTGTTGCTATCCAGGTCAAGCTTTCCCCTTCCAACTGGCCGATATTGGACAAAGCCGGATTGGGGAGGGGCTTAGCGAAGGGCTCATTGCATGTTAATTCACGCTTTGTTCGGCCGGGGAAATCCACCTCTGTTAGACAAAGACAAGCAGCTTGGACCTCCTGCATAGAAGGATGCATGTCAGTCCGCTTTGGTATAGTCTTTTTATTGGCCTAAAATATATATAGATAATATTTTATGGTGCCTAGCAAGTGGCACTCATCACATTTGTCTGATGATGGCTGTTTTTCCCCCAAAAAATAAATGCTTGGCATGGATTCAGAATCATGGAAATCCCTTTGTTTGACATGTTACTATGCTACTTAGAGCATAAGGAAAGCTTATCGTTGACATTTTGACATTTTTGCCTGCCATAAGCTGTTAATGGTAGGATCACAAGAAACCCATATCAACAAACGGTAGATACTGACAGCCGGTCAGCAGTTTAGGCCAATGTAAAAACAGACTATATACCAAAATTCTGCCCGATTAAATCACTTGGGAATTGGGGTTACAAATGGGAGATAGGATGGGAAAGAGTAAAAAAAAAGTGTGCTCACTGAAAGTAAAATTGAAGATATGTATTGTAGCTGAAACATATTTTCAGAAATATGCTAACACAACAGTAGCTCCACATAGCAGCGGGTATTAGTACCTCATGATAGACATAATGATTACTGGTATGTCCACATACTGTAGCGGAAGGAATGTACATGGGTGGGTATCAACCTGTACTAAAGGTACATACAGTACGTGGGTCTTCTCGGAACTGACTGCATTCTGTTGGCGTTGTTCCCAGAATGCACTCGTGAGACAGGACGCCTGTACGACATGCACAAGAGTGGGATTGATGATGCCGTCAGTCGAATGAAAAGGAAGCTGGTAAAGTAGTTGTGATGCATTCTAAACTCTTTGTCTGTTTATCTGACTCTTTGTCTGTTTATCTGACACTCATCTCCCACAGAATGCTATTATAATAGAGTATGTATGTGACATCATTATCATACCCAGCAGTTATGCAGGAACGCCTAGCAAGTGGCACGCTACATATGAAACAACACTGAATCACCTTAAACTCACTTTGCAACTCACTTTGCCACTCGATTTGCTCATTCGCTTTTTACATGTGCATACCCTCTATCAGGGACATTTCCTCCTTCCATTACATTGGGGAGCAGGAGAAAATGGATGAAGTCGCACCCATACCATTTTCGGTTACAAGACTTATATTAGGCGAGTAAAAATCAATAATAGCATAAGTTGTTCTTGAATTTGCATTAGAGACACAACATGCATGAAGCTAAAAGTCTGACTCAAAGAGTTTTCTGCTTTCAATGATGAAATGCTGTTGGTTTAGTGTTGCCACAACTCTAGTTACCAAATGGACCCTTGCGGGTCCACTTGGTTTCATTTTTACACTCTCAAGAGTTAAAATATTCATCATGTGAATTATCCCAAGTCTACACAACTAGAGAATGTAGAAGATTAATGGTCATTTATGATCTATGTTTGACTGTTTGGTTTCCCAAATCCAGCCTGGAATTGTGGACAAAAGCAAAAATAAATCTTTAGCTTTGGGACACTGAGGTTCTAACATATATCATCATATGTCATCAAAAGGCTCAAATGCTGAATAATTGGTGGTCCCTGGTATCAAAAAGGTTGAAAACACCTGCTGTACACAACACACTGTTGATAATAAATGACATGCTTGTGTTCCACAGGATGCTGCGAGGAGTAGTTATAGACTGGATCCTCCGGGACACACAGGTTGGTTTACAGCTTACAGGTATAGCACTGTCCACTCCCAGATAGAAGGTCTAGGGTTCCATTCCTGCTGTGCCAGTTCAGGGGCGGATATAACATGTCCCATTTGGGGGGGGGGCAAGAGAACATGTAGAGGAGCAATAGAAAATGGTATGGGGGCGGCTTCATCACCGTGTCGCTTCGCGCCATGGGCGATGAAGTCGCACCCATACCATTTTGGGTTACAGGACTTTTATTAGGCAAGTAAAGCATCAATAATAACATCAGTTGCTGTTGAAGTTGTAGTATGCATAAAGCTAAAGGTTTGACTCAGAGAGTTTTCGGTTTTCAATGATGAAATGCTATTGGTTTAGTGGTGCCATAATTGTATTTAGTAGCCGTATAGGTGTTTCAGATCATTTTAAATATAAGCACTTTAATTTGAAATATCTTGTTTTTTTTTTGCATGGGGGGGCAGACTGGGTATTTAGGGGGGCATTACCCCCCCATGCCTAGATCCGCCCCTGTGCCAGTTACATGGCTTATGCAGTCTCTCTCTCTCTCTCCTGGTCTAATAAGACCATGGAGAGTTGAGAACAGAGAACGCACCAAAGGCCCGGCCTATTAAATCATAAAGGTGTGTCTGAAGATCGGCTTAAACTTTAAGGAGCTGCTCACTGCATCTTGTGACGCTTGCGTAATTGGAGTGTAAGCTTATTACTTTAAAAGGGAGCGTCTGTGTTGACAAACATTTTCTGAACAGATAACAAATGTGATGTATGTGTTCTTTATGATGCCTCTCTCTCGCACACTCTCACTCACTCACTCACTCACTCACTCACTCACTCACTCACTCACTCACTCACTCACTCACTCACTCACTCTCTCTCTCTCTCTCTCTCACACACACACACACACACACACACACACACACACACACACACACACACACACACACACACACACACACACACACACACACACACACACACACACTAAATACGTTGTAGTTAGAATAACCTAGTCGAATAATTGACATTATGAACTTGACTGGACAAAGCAAATTCCAGTGCAGCCTACACCCAGCAGATAACGTTTTGGCTTTGTTGTAGACAGAACATCGTTCAATCTAAAGATTTCTGCCAAATCGAGGCACCGTACAAAGGAAAAACTGGATCCAGTTTTCCACTGTCTAAATCAAGTTTAGCAAAACACGTATGCAAAACAAAACACCGTGTTTACATACTGTGCATATACAGTGAAATACAAAATTCAGCAAAACCTGCAATTGCAAGGGACGGGGTGATAAAATTTAGGAGGGGAAACCTTCAGCTATTATGTTAATGATTTCTTATGTCTACAGGGTCTTCCTCACATGCATCTGGTGGTCCAGTGAAATATGGGGAGCTCATTGTCCTGGGGTATGAAACACTCATTTATTAATATCCATTGATGGCTCCTCCTCCTTACTTACTTCACAGTTCTTACCAGTGGTAAGACTGAGGCTCTGTTCCATTCTGGTCAAACAATACAATGTCAGGGTGCTGATTGGAACACTCCAAGCCAATGGGTTTCAACTTACATAGTTCCTCGAGGCCATTCCAAATGGCCTCCTATAGGCATAACTCTGAAAAATATGGAAGGTTTGAAGTGAGGAAAGGTTGGCAACCACTGTGCTGTACTAGCGCCTTCATTTGAATCTTTGATCCCATTTACTGTATTTCCAATATGGCTACTGGTCTGGTTAATAGACTCTATGCATAGAGCCCATTAACCATGTTCCCACTGTACGCACGTACAGCCGGTGTGATGTACAATAAGATTTAAGTGGACACTTTGACGCTGTATGTATGTGGTTAGGAGTTTTACTGCAAATCATTTGCAGCATCGCTCTGCTTTACTGTCAAGAGTAGAAGTTATTCTACGTTGTACCATAGAATGACACACACACAAGATTCTCGGCCGGGTCATAACATCATGTCTCGGCCAGAGCCTTCTAGGGGAGAGTTGCGATATTCCCGTTCACTCCTGTGCGTCAGGGCAGTGGCGGTGCTGGAGGAGCAGCAGCGCTGATGTAAAAGCCGTTTGAGTGCACTCGGAAAACCGGAAGTCGATGAATATGAATGGGACTCTATGGATTTAATCAGGGACCAGCAAAGAAGGCACAAGAACAACATGTATTGTTGGCGGTGACCTCGTAAACAAACTATCGATGCAGGCAAATTAAAGAATGCCTTCCGGAGGTTGATTTCGAATACTTTGTCACATGATTTGCAAATAGTATATAATTATATTGACGTCTTGAAAGTGTTAGTGCTGATTGAAACTGGTTTCAAAGCAGGCGATATCGCGAGAATTCACTGAAAAGCTAAGATTCTCGCGATAACAGCGGGGGGTAGGAGTATGCAGAAAGTTATTCAATCAGTTATTTAATCCAGCTTTAATGACTTTATTTTAGTTGTTCTTTAATAATACTACAACATAAGCATTACAGAGACTCTAGCCGTGACTGAACAATACTTTAAAACAGTTGTCTTTTTGCATACCTACCTAAAATAGCTCTTATTGCACCGTTTTCGTTGAAAACAATGTACTCCCAATGACAGTTAGGACTGGGACTGCACTCATAGACAAATCTCTGTAGTCTCGTGCACGGTGCTCTGCTCTGCTTTCTGACCCCTCAATATCGTAACTCTCCTACTAGAAGGCTCTGGTCTCGGCAAGGCTTACTTACTATAGAGCTGCGCAGCCACGCCCCTTTCATGATGTCGCCTTGGTTCCAGGAATGGAATCCTCATTCATTTTCCTCAAAGACTTTTCGGTTCTTAAAAATGGTTCATAAAAGTATGATTGCGCCGCGGACAGAGCCAACTGGAACACAATATTATCATGCAATACTGTATCTTATTAGCAATAAGTAGGAAACAGCAGGATACAACACTTTTTGTTTTCATTTGTCATCTTTGTCATCTTTGTCTGTGGCGTAATCGTCTTTATATGAATCATTTTCGAAAAGTCTATGAGAAAAATGAATGGAGAATGCGTTTGTGGAACCAACACGACGTCACGAGGCGGGCGTGGCTGCGCAGCTCTATATGTATACCAGTGTATAGGTTTATTTTTTGCCTTTTTACTATCTATGTATGACTCTATGTGACTCTTCACTATGAAGATCCATCTCAGCTTACTGAACTTGCTGTTCCAAAGATCTGACCAGTAAAAACAATGCCTCCATCACAGTCCCATCTTCCCCTCACAGGCACAGTGACTCCAGCACCAAAGGTCACTTCACTTTGTACCAGAGACCCAAAGCCAACGGTGTGAAACCAGGCACTGTGCACAAGTGCAGCAGCGCACAAGCAGCTAAGGTACAATCAGTGATGGAGGAAGTATTCCGATTTGTTAAAAGTAAACAACACTACAAGGAAAAGTAAAAATGTATTAGAAGAAAAACAATAAAATAATAATGTTCTTTGTCCAGAACTGGTGGTTTCTAACGGTGAACTTCTCTGTGTTCCATATAGTCTATCATGTCTGGCCAGAACAGTGTGACTTTCGCCACCCCAGTCAGTACGATCCATGTGGAATTCGAGGATGACAGAAATACGGACATGTTTCAGGTCGGTACAATCCATTATGCAGACATAAGCAATTCATAGCCTGTTAGCTGTGATAGTTTTTCTTCCCAAAACAAAGTATTGACAGTATAACCAATGAACATAATTGTAGCAACATATACAGTGTGCCAATGAAAGTTCTCTTCCACCTTGGATCAGTGGCATCTATTTCATATATACTGTATATTACACAGATGCCACTGATCCAAGGTGGAAGGACGTGTAGACACATTAAGGGCTTTAGAGACGAGGACTCTGAAACGCACACAATATTGCGGCGGTTAAATGTATGTGTGAGTTAATCTGACTGCGCTGGTGAAAGGGTACAATAAGCGTGTGAACTAGCAAGTGTGGCGTGTAAACGGTTAAATAGCATGACTCTAGAGCATACCTGGGCATTATGCGGCCCGGGAGCCAAATGCGGCCCTTTGGCTGACTCTGACCGGCCCGTGAAAGGGTTTTAAACAAGTGGTCCGGGGACCACCAGTGGTCCTTGAGAGAGTTACAGTTAAATATGGAAAGTTGGTTAACCAGATGTAACTCTTTGAGAGCGTAAAAATGAAACCAAATGGACCCTTGCGGGTCCATTTGGTTTCATTTTTACACTCTCAAGAGTTAAAATATTCATCATGTGAATTAGCCCAAGTCTACACAACTAGAGAATGTAGAAGATTAATGGTCATGTTTGACTGTTTTGTTTCCCAAATCCAGCCTGGAATTGTGGAAAAAGCAAAAGAAATCTTTAGTTTTGGGGTCTTTGGGACTAAAATGTCATCAAATGGTGGTCCTCTGTGGCTCAAATTCTAAATAAATCGTGTCAAAATGTTTGGTCTTATGCTTACTTTTATCTTGAAATTAAATTAATATTACGCAGAGTTTAGACTTTAGTTCAGCCTTTAGTCTTGGCCCTCCACAATGTTTTATGTCTCTCATTTGGCCTCTTGGGAAAAAAATAATTGCCCATCTCTGCTCAAGAGGGTGTTGTCTCGTTTCTGACTTAACTAATTTACTGTGGAATAAGAGATTAACTTGTGTGTGTGTGTGTGTGTGTGTGTGTGTGTGTGTGTGTGTGTGTGTGTGTGTGTGTGTGTGTGTGTGTGTGTGTGTGTGTGTGTGTGAAAGGTCCCTACACCACCTTTAGACAAAGACCATTTATTAATCAGCTGTATGTTAATTACTCAGGTTGGATCACGAGACCAAGCAACTATGTTTGTGTCTGTGACTGTCTTGGGTGGGTGTAGGTTTTACACAACTGTTAATCAATTGACCTATAACTCTTATGTATGTGTAAATGTGAATGTGTATTTTTGAACCTAGGCTAAACACAATGAAACACATATACATATATACGTATGTATACACAGACACATACACACATACAGTGTTGGGAAAGTTCTCTTTTTTTCTGAAATAGTTCAGTTCATCGTTCATACATTTAAAAACGAACTAGTTCCGTTCATAGTTCATTGTTGAACTTTTAGAACTAAAGTTCATGGTTCCAAAAAAAGAACTATTATAGTTCTTTTTCGTTCTTTTTTACCTCCCTCTTTTTTTTGTTCAAAATGATTGCAGCCCATAGCCATATACAACTGAAGATGTCCTTAATTGATCCTTTTTATTATGGGTCAATCTGTCAAAGTTTTTGTTTGTGAAGATTTTATTATGAAGGCGCTCAGTTCAGTCCAGCCCTCTGCATCTGCTCTATTTTCAGCTCATTCTAGTCTCACTCTTGAACAGGGCTCAATGCTTAGCATTTTTCCAAGAAGGCTACTATTTTACAATATCAATATATTCACATAGCCAGGTCGACTGAACCACCAATTAATTAATGCAAATGAGACCGGGCCGTCGCGGGTATTGTTTCGGTCGGGTATACCTTAAGGCCGCCCCTGCTTGTAGCAGGCTAATTGTAGCCTACCGGTAAATAAAAATGAAAACGACCCGACGGCAAATCAGTCAATGATGATGCACAAGTGTTTGTGCGTCCGAGCGCGCACGTGCATGGTGCGTTATTTATGATTCAGAGCCTTCTAGTAGGAGAGTTACGATATTGAGGGGTCAGAAAGCAGAGCAGAGCACCGTGCACGAGACTACAGAGATTCGTCTATGAGTGCAGTCCCAGTCCTAACTGTCATTGGGAGTACATTGTTTTCAACGAAAACGGCGCAATAAGAGCTATTTTAGGTACGTATGCAAAAAGACAACTGTTTTAAAGTATTGTTCAGTCACGGCTAGAGTCTCTGTAATGTTTATGTTGTAGTATTATTAAAGAACAACTAAAATAAAGTCATTAAAGCTGGATTAAATAACTGATTGAATAACTTTCTGCATACTCCTACCCCCCGCTGTTATCGCGAGAATCTTAGCTTTTCAGTGAATTCTCGCGATATCGCCTGCTTTGAAACCAGTTTCAATCAGCACTAACACTTTCAAGACGTCAATATAATTATATACTATTTGCAAATCATGTGACAAAGTATTCGAAATCAACCTCCGGAAGGCATTCTTTAATTTGCCTGCATCGATAGTTTGTTTACGAGGTCACCGCCAACAATACATGTTGTTTTCGTGCCTTCTTTGCTGGTCCCTGATTAAATCCATAGAGTCCCATTCATATTCATCGACTTCCGGTTTTCCGAGTGCACTCAAACGGCTTCTACATCAGCGCTGCTGCTCCTCCAGCACCGCCATTGCCCTGACGCACAGGAGTGAACGGGAATATCACAACTCTCCCCTAGAAGGCTCTGTTATGATTAATCACGGGATAGCAGCGGCACACATGCGTGAGGCAAAAGGTTGCTGCAGACAGTAGGCTATATGATTCAAATACACGCACAGCGCAGGAAGATTATACATTTTACCAACATGAACAGCTTTAGTAGCTCATTCAACGTGTTGGAGAGAAGCGTCCTTCCTTGATGCTGTGTTAAGCTGTCTGATGCTGTACGCTACTGACAGAGCAGAGGGAGGGGCGGGGCGGTGGGCAAGGAGAACAGATCTTCAAGCTAAGGATGCCTCGAGCCTCAACACGTTGATAGCTTGTATATCTGCTCTATTTTCGCGAACAACACCGCCGTATTACAGTCATATAAATTTAGGTATAGAACTAAATTTATATTACTGCTCTTGAACGAAATCGAACGCAGGAAAAGTGGCGTTCACTCACGCCAAAAATGAACGAGTTCACACCGCCGTTCTTCAAGCAGATATAGGGTCCGTTCCGTTCAAGTTCCTTAAAAATACGAACGGTTCAAAGAACTTTCGTTCTTTGAACGCGTTCGGGTACAACTCTGCACATACATATACAAATAAATGTGTATATATATTATAAAGGGAGAGGACAACTGTTTCTAGGCCCAGTCTGCATACAAAGCTATTTGACCCTACTCTGAGGATAAACAATGACCTCATGTGAGCATGTGTGAATTAGACTTTGATCCACTTCTCCTTCAACATAGGATGCTTATGTTGATTGGACTTTTAACCGTCTGATTCCAACTGAATACGCTATGTAGACTTTTGAGCTTACCAATACTATCAATTAACTATATATTATAATGTAGGTTTTTATAATTTACCACAAGGGTTCCAAGCCTATCTTCTGTTTCATTGTCATGACGCAGCATGACGTCAATACAGTACATACATCTACTGGACATGACACTACTACTACGGTATCTTGCAGGGACTTGACGCAGTTCAAACTTTGATAGTGAGTGGGGAGGCAGGTGGTTCATTAACTTCATTCTGTGGAATGAATGCTGTGTGTGTTTGTCCATTTGACAGATCGGTAGGGCCACGGACAGCCAGATTGACTTCAGGGTGACGGGCACAGTGTCCACGTCCACGGCCGACATCTCGCGCTACGCCTGCCGCATCGTCTGCCAGAGGAGCCCGCCTTACGCGGCACACATCTACGCTGCCGGCTTCAACTGCGACAAGAACATCTTCCTGGGTGTAAGTTGTGAAATGTCGAGCGAAATTGTGTCTGTGTGTCGCTGAAAAGTGCTCTCATGCTCACCATGAATAAGCATAAATAAAAAAAGATTCATCATTCATACAAAACTAGCCATGTTTTGTATGGAGAATATAAATTGGAGAATATAACTACCTTGAAGAAGAAGATATTGTGTCCCAGCATACAATAAGGTCAGACTAAAGAGATCCTTTGTCCATCAGTCGACTTTGAGGCTTAATGAGGAGTTGTAGTCATGGAGTGATCTAAATGATGGACATATCGCTCTTGATTTTATGTCTTTATGTACAGTATATAATGTTTTTTGCTGTGCCATGTCAAATATGTATACGTGTTTTTGCATACAATGGCTGTTGGGTCGCAAGACAAATTTCAGTGTGAACTGACAATAAAGTACTATATTCTATCATCATATTTGAAAACCTCAAAAATAGGCATAGCCTACTGAGCATGTCATAGTGTGATGTGATGTGAGTGTTGAGATCTGATACTTTCAGAAGCGTTTTACTGTGTTACTATACATAATTTAATCCCAATGTTTGTGGGATTGCTGAGTAAAATATTCCAAATCTTTCACCACTGCCTTCCTCTCCCGGTAGCCGGATGCAATTAAATGGGAGTCGCTTGGACAGATGGACGGACTGACCACCAACGGCGTGCTGGTGATGCAGCCGCTGCCCGGCTTCACCCCCGGCCAGTGGAGGGAGATCTCGGTGTTCGGCAGTGCCTTCGTCCCTCGGGATTCCCCCAGCTCGAGACAGCGTGGGAAGAGAGTGAGCACTAGCTAGGATCTGCTCGTAATTCTGACGCCGTGTTAATCCGTCAATGTGGCTTTGCATGCCTTTTAGGACCAGGGACATGCTTAGAAATGAACGATTTGGAGCGCTTAGAGCAAGAGAAAGATATAGGGCCCGATTTTAGTCTCACGACCCGTTACACATAATTTGGGCATCTAGCATTGGGTAAGAGGCGTTGTAAAATGACGTTGATAATTTGGTCATCATTCAAAATCTCCAAAACACCTGTGCAAGCCGTTACATTATGCAATCACTTCTGCTGTTTATAGGACAATCAGTAAGTGAGGAGATGAAGTTAACTGACTCAGCAGGTTTCCACTTGGACAGCTCTAAGTCGCACGCAAACTGGATACGTGGTATAAGTTAGCAAGTGCTTTTAAATTCCACTATTTTCCAAATTCAATTGACAAAATTAACCCGCTTCGGGAACTGCGTGACAAACACACCCATGGCCACACCTCCAGCGCAACACGAAAATAACGATAAGGGAATCGAGAGCTTCATTTACCTATGCCTTTCCATTTTTTTCCCCCACATGCAGCATTTATTTATTACGTTTTATAGCTATTAGGATTGAAGACATAACTTTAGCCTGTCAGTAGTTCAGACAATACTCTTCCACTTCTCTACAACAGAAAAATAGGTGAGGACAATGTGGCCACTCTCAAGGCCACATGCTGTACACCCACAGCGGATGTTCTATACTCTGCTGAAATAAAGTCCATCGCTGAGAACATCCTTAATGTGCTGTCTGAGCCACAAACCTCTATCTCTGTGCTCATTCTTTAGTTTGTATACTAGTATACTGTATATGGTACAATAATTACCACATATGCGCACTACAAATTGATGTCCATGGTTTACTGTGCTTCTTGCCAACAAAAACATTGACCACTCTTATGTTTCCATCCAGGTGAGCAACGCTCCTCAGGAGCTGGTGGACGGAACGCTGATCGACCTGTGTGGCGTCACCCTGCTGTGGCGCACCACCAGGAGTCCCATCGAAAACCTGGACGCCTTGCTCAGGGATCTGCCGCGCTGAAAAGATCTTTTTCTGGCCCGGGTGGTTAGCTCAACCGCCAGAGCACCTAGGCTGCTGAGCCAGCCTGATGGCGTGATGTGGGTTCGACTCCCGAACAACGATGGCCTTTGCCGTGTGCCCCCCCCCCCCCCATCTCTTTCTGCATTTCCTTTCAAATTACTTTCAACCTCGCAATAAAGGCAGAATAGCCAAATAATATCTTTTAAAAAGCCCTTTTCCCTTGTGTGCCCATATGTTTTTGCAAATCACCCTTCTAGCCACAACCTTTACTATAGCCCTTATGTCTTCAGATAAAAACAAAAATGTTGCCACAAATTGTATTGTAACTTAAGTCACTACAGTTTTCAGGTGTGACTTCAGCTATGGAACACAGGAACAGAGAAAGGCAGAGGTCCCGAAACGAAACGTGTCCCTTTCTCTCAATACACTGCTGCTGTGCATTTTCAAATAAGCTATGTTACTATTCAAGTGAGTTTGGATATACACTACAGTGTATATACCCGTGTATACTGTAGCAACAAAAAAAATGCTGATCTACAAGCTCAAAACGCATTGCAGTGCAGCGAGTTTTAAACTTGTAGATCTGCTATTTTTTTACTATTTATTTCATGCATTGTGGCCCCATGGAGCAAATAAGAAAATATTGTGGCCCTCTCCATCATCAAAGTTGCCCACTCCTGCAGTAGATGGTCCGAGTTGACTGAAATCTAATCCAAGGAAGCCCTGCATTGAAACACATACAAGCATGAAGTAGTACATTTTATATAAAGTTTATAGGGAAGAGGATGAAGTGGAGTTTAATGACATGAAATTGCGTTGATTACTTAATCTAAGCCTAGGCGAGCTATGAGGGCCATAGGGCTCCATGTAGCTCCTGTTTCTATATCATGAGGCAGCTTGATGTACAAGTACACGTTGCTATGTTGTAGGCTACTCAGCAAAATACCACAAATCCAAGTGCCACAAAGGAAATATATCCATGATATGTTTGTTAAAAAAAAGAAAAACAAAAAAAGCTAATTTCCTATGCACGTACATAATATGAGTCTAAATCTGGCATATGTGGTAGATTAAAAACGGCACAGATGATTAGATGATTTCTTTGCCTGATTACGGCAAAGAAACTCATACTAACACATTGGAAAAAAGAGGAAGCTCCTACATTTGAGCATTGGTTGAATGAGATGACTAGCACATTACACCTTGAAAGAATAAGGTACCTCTTGAAATATAGGGTGAGGCAATTTGACAAGATATGGCAACCCCTCATTCGTTACCTGAGCGTGACCGTTTAAGTATGATCTTAAGATATAACCATTGGAATGTATTTGTAAATCACTCTCCACGAGTATTTTATACTCTATTTCCACAATTGTGGTGAGGTGCAGTGTCGCTGAGCAGTAGGGAAGGGAGGGACTAGGGATTATGTTATTTATTTATTTTTCTTTTGTACTCTCTTTTCATTTATTTATCTTTATTATAATTATTGTTTATTTATTTATTTATTTATTTTATTTTTCTTTGCTTAAAAAAAAAATAATATATATATGTAACGCCCGGGATTCGAACCCGGGTCTCCCGCGTGAAAGTCCAACATCTTAACCACTAGACCAAGAGGACATCCCCTTGGTCCGGGGGCAGATATTGGTTTTTCCAGGCCATCACGGCAGAGGCTGTAGCCACCTGCTACACTCACCTCCCATTTGACCTGCTTCCACGGGGAAACCCAATCTGGGTCACGGCACCAATGTAACGCCCGGGATTCGAACCCGGGTCTCCCGCGTGAAAGTCCAACATCTTAACCACTAGACCAAGAGGACATCCCCTTGGTCCGGGGGCAGATATTGGTTTTTCCAGGCCATCACGGCATCACGGCAGAGGCTGTAGCCATCACGGCAGAGGCTGTAGCCACCTGCTACATATATATGTAGCAGGTATATATATATATATATATATATATATATATATATATATATATATATATATATATATATATATATATATATATATATATATATATATATATATATATATATATATATATATATAAAGAAGTTTGTAAGTTGGTATATTCTGTTCAATTGTTTAATTGTTTAACCCATTGTAGACTATCCCGATTCTAAAAATGTCTCTGAAATACTAACCTAAGTGTACTGGAAAACTTCAAATTATTGTGTAACACCACCAAATTTTGACATTTTTTGATACTGTACATACTGTACAGAACGCATATTGGTGTTCCCGTCAACTAGGGTAAAACTTCCACTAGGGGTGCCCGTCTACTATGGGTTAATTTTCTTCAATAAAAATCTTAATTGACAAAAAATAAATGTGGCATATGTGGACATATATGCTATAAGCTATAAGATATTTATATGCCATAGGCTATTTGTGAGAGATATTTCATATCCACATATACAAAAATGTGGCATATGCAGCAGCTTTTCTGCATAATCCTTTCCCGAAATGTTCATATATTCCCACATATACTTTATTGGTATGCCCATGACATGTCACAGCCCTGATTAGCCCTGCACTAGTATCTTCAGCCTGGGTTTACACTGGAAAATCAGATCAGACCAGATCTACAAGCTCCAATGTGTTGTGACAATTTGGTGTTTGTATGTGATCTGATCTAGCACAGATCTGATTCAGCCTGCCAGTGTTAACCCTGCCTTAGGGATTTGACCTACCCAACCCTTCATGCTGAGGGCCAACAGGGGGGCCCTGGTTGATCACAAAGCGTTTATGTCTAAATCTATGTGTAATAACCACTTTATTGCACTATTTGGGCGAGAATTATGTCTCTGGATGTCGTTTTCTTTAAGAGTTATGGTATTTAACCCAAACCCTACTCCAATAGGTTCTACTGGCCATGAATTTGCATACTGGGCAAATTGTTCAAACTCTTCACACAGTGGTATCTGTTTTAGTAATAGAGGAATGGTAACAGAACTTACCAGTTTCAAAAGGGTTGTTTATTAAGAGCATATTTCTAACATATGCCAAAATCTTCTTTTTGGCAACTATCCAGACCTGCTGTGCTTTGCTATGGAGTATACAGTAGAAAGATGGTCTGAGTTGACTGAAATCTAATCAGGGAGAGCAGACGCCACAGACACAAAGGCAGCCTGACATTGACACATATACAAGCAGTAGTACATTTATATAAATCTCGTTCAGAGCTGAAGTAAGTTTCTTTAATATCACCAGAATATGTGATTGACCTGTTAAAAGTGATTTGAAAAAGACAATGAAGAGGCAGTGCAAATATTTATTCCAAGGAAAATGTATTAAAACATTGCAAAAACAGTAAACATTGTGCCATGATCGAGGTAACATGCTGTAACAAGCTGAACAACTCTTAAAAACTCAAGAGATAAAATTGTTAAAGTGCCATTTCGACAAATTGAATATCTTCTCCACACACACCACACAGCGAACGGGCAGGGTTGGGTAGTAACGGATTACAAGGAACGGCGTTACGTAATCAGATTACAAAAAAACAGTAACGGTAACGCCTCACGGTACATTTTAAAACGTGTAATCTCGATTACAGTAACGGCAAGATTGTAACGGGGGTTACATGCTGATTACATTTCTGGAACCGGGTCCACAGACTCCACACCCGGTTCAATCATTTTTTTTATGAACGGATCCCTTAACAAGTCCCATCAATCAAAATGTGATCCGATGTGAGCGCATGCATGCGCTGATCTCAGAGCAGAAGCAGCAGCAGCGACGGAGCAGCTGTGTGTGTGTGTGTAGTGTGTGTGTGTGTGTGTGTGTAGTGTGTGCGTGTGTGCGTGTGCGTGTGTGTGTGTGTGGAGCGCTTCTAAACTTGATACAACGTCACCTGCTTTAATCTCTTCTACCAAAATGTAAAAGTGTTCTTACTAGATAGTGGAAACGATGTCCAATAATCCATTAACTGTGGTCTCCGATGCCCTCCTTATAAACTCCATGTTTGTCACGTTGTCACGTTAAAAAAGTGGGCTCCAGTAAATCCTCGATAGTCAAGAGTTACAGTATTCCATGGAAGCAGGTCCAATCAAACGATAAAGCATAACTTTAGATAAAAATAACTTCTCTCTAAATAGGCTCCAACAACACGGGAGCCGACACGGAGTAAAAAACACACACACACACACACACACACACACACACACACACACACACACACACACACACACACACACACACACACACACACACACACACACACACACACACACAATAGCCAGCTAATGTCGGAGTTGCGACATTGAGGGGTCAGAAACTGGACGCTGGGACGCTGTTCATGCAGCCTGAATAGGGACAAACTGTCCCGATGCTCAATAGAAGTCTAGGCTATGTAGAGCAGCCGCCATTAGACCTTTCCATGAAAGTGAAAGGAGATGTCGCATATCTGTTAATACTCTAATGTTTCTGAGAATGGCATGTGGTATTTTTTTTTTGCCTTTTTGTTTAGAAGGCACAATGTTGACTGTTTTGACTTGTTTGAATGTTGACTCTGCTTACCCATTGACCCAAATAAGAGCATGCTGTGTTTGACACAAATTGTAGCAAATTGCAGCAAGAATTATTACTAGTAGGCCTACACTAGTTAGATTATTATTGTTTGAGGATAATGTGTCTGTGAGACAAACAAGAGGGAAAAATACACCAATGCCTATAGTGACTGCATGCCAACCTCATAACTACAAAGTACAATTATTTATTTTATTTCTGCCAATCAAGTGGGTTTTTGGTTATTTATTTTTTGTTTATTTTGTGCTTATATAATACAAGTATAAAGTATGTGAGAAAAATGGAAAAAATATGTTGGGACCTGTTAAGGGACAGTAGTAAAACTATAGTATACTGTATCTACTGTAATTACTGATAAATAGAGTTGCTTAAAGTAATCCAAAAGTAACTGAAAGTAATCCGTTACGTTACTTTTGAAATTGGGTAACCCGGATTACATTACTGATTACAATTTTTAGAAAGTAACTTGTAACTGTAGGGGATTCCTTTTAAAAAGTAACTTACCCAACCCTGCGAACGGGTGTGTGGAACTTAACATGCAAACAGGTTTAATAGTAAAATAAAAATTAAAAAAAAACTTTAAATGGAACCTGAGTACCTGAGTAACCTATTAAACCCATTCAATGTTCTTGAGAGATGACAAAACATTGTCAAGACCGTTGACTGGGTGTACTTTGGCGGCAAGTCATCTTCTCTGCACATCAGACAATCCATCTGATTCGCGGTCAACAGCCATTCCTGCACACACGCTCCGCATCCAACAAAGGACTGGCAGCATGTAGCCAGACAATTGGACTCGAGTCCTACGACTCGACTCAAGTCGAGTCCAAGTCGCATTTTTGCGGTGACTTGACTCGCTTTGGACTTGAAGGTAAAATACTTGAGACTCGGACTTGACTTGAGACAACCTGACTCGGCGACTCGTCCGAGTCATCGTCCGAGTCACCATTGCCGGGAGGCAACGGTGTGCAAATGAAACCAAATGTACCAGTCAGGGAGCTAACACGATCACCTATTTGCGGGGGTCCGGACTCACTCCGGATTCATTCCTTCCCTTTCCACCGGTACGTTCTTCTCGCTAAATAGTTTTATTTAGTCCAGTTATTATTTCGCCAGCTCTGCTCTCCGAAGGACTCCATCCCACCAAAACAAATGCATGTGTAGTCATAGACTCAGTGTTGCCAACTTTACGCATTTGACACTATATTTAGTTTTTTTTTCCAGACCCCCCCTAGCGCCAAAATGATTGAAAAACTCAAGGTGATATTCACTAGATATTCATCTAGTGCTTTTATAGTGAGCTGGGTTGAAAAACACTGCTCTGGCTCCTTGTAGTGCGTTTTGGAAGTGCCACTAGTGCATTTTGGATTTTGGCAGTTGGCAACACTGCGTGTAGTACACGAGTAGGTAGCTAACTTAGTGCCTGATGAAAAATGAACACTATGTTAAATTAATGATCCGTGTGCATGCAGGTATGCCTGCTCTACAAAATGCTACACAAGCACAATTGTACTGTAACTCTCATCTCTATTAATACCTTTTTTCTTTCATTCATATAATTCAAGCTACACGCTGCAACAAAACTGATAATTGATGAAACTGATTTTTTTTTTTACATTTGACCGTAGGAAGTTGTAACCTGTGACTTGACTTGAAAACCAGTGACTCGACTTGAAAACATTGTGACTCGACGCGACTCGAAACAACCATGCGACTTGACTCGACTTGACTCGCCCAACTGTGTGGACTCGACTCGACTTGACTCGCCCACAACCTAAAAAAAACTTGACTTGCTTGAGACTTGGGACCAAATGACTTGTGCTTGCTTGAGACTCGGCTCGGAGGGACTCGTGCAATTGTCTGCATGTAGCATACATGGGTACTACCATTATGTCTGCAAGATTTCAATTTCTCCATTGATGCCAAATCATAACCCCCAGAATGGGGGGGGTGTTAAAGTGGCCTATTCAGAGCCCATGCTCAGAATGTGAGGAAATGGTAAAGGCTTCATTTGCCAAACACTCAACAGGCGTGTACAACTTAACAAGCAACAGACAACAAAAAATAAATACAAAAAAATACAAAAAAAAAATACAAAAATATGAAATACACAACTTTAAAGGAGATCACAGCTTTTCTCTACACACATAACACTGAACAGGTGTGTACAAGTAAAGATAAACAATAAAGTGCATCTCTTTGACTTGTTAAATCCGAATTGTCATACCAAGTTCACAGAGACCTTGTGCCTGCTGGTGCAGCAGAGATATACAAAATAGGTTTAGTTACTGGACAACTAGAGGGGCTGTGGTTTCAATCATCGTGTGGTTTCTCCTCTGAGAAGACAGATTCAAGGAAACCTCCTCTAGCTTCTTGATCCCTGTTTACTGGTACAATGACAAGGCTCACTCTGTTTGTGTGTTCCTGAGGGTAGACAGGATCTGATCAAGACCCTTAAGCTGATGTACATTAGCCTGAAAACCCTCTACATTGCACTTCGGGCACGAAGTTGAGGTTGACTGACGGACGCATGCTTCGCATCCAACAATGAAGAAGCAGCAGGTGGCAATTATGGGCACTTCCATTGTACCTGTAGTTTAAAAACAAGCATACAGAAATATACAGAAATCAAAGTCTGCTTAAGACTAAACAAATCCTCAATCATTTGAAAATGAATATTGTCAATATCAGTCCTGAGTCAACACAGCCATCTACCAAGAGATTTTAGGGCACATTTTGGTTCTATACATTGACAAGCTTTGTGGAGATAAAGATTTATTTTCAAACATTTGTCACCTACTCACAGAGCCAAAACTATTAGTAACTGGTGTACTTTCTATTAACTGTATTGTTTAGAGACACCAGTCCAGGACCCAATCACACAGATGAGCTTAACACACTGCAGACAGGAAGACCTTTTTGTGTTTTTACACCTCAGAAAGGTAACATGTTTGGTACAATATCCACAGTAAATGGTAACATTTTTGGGGTACTATTTGAAGAAATATTTAAAGTTAGGTCAGGATTTTGAAAGTGTGATACATACCATGACAGATCTGACAGGCGAAGGCTTCTTTCATAGGGCCCTGCAGACTGGCTGCAGTACGTTTGATCTTTGCCAGATCAGACAGCTGGTTCAGAGCGGATGTGACAACTTGGAGGCCCTCGGCTGCTTCTTTCACCTGGACAATCTTGGCACTGATGTCTTGCGCTGAAGTGACTTCGGACGTTCGCCTTGAACTAGGAAAAATAATAGGATTCTAAATATCCCCCTCCCAAAGGGTGCACCTGGGCATTTTCTTTTCCTTTTTTTCTTTTTAATAATTATAAGTGCCAACCTATGACATCTGTTTACAATTATGCCGACAGAAAAATAAGTCAAATGGATTACCTCAATTTGGCCATCCTTCCATTCTTGAAGTCTTCAAATTCTGTAGCAGTCAAGGAGTAGAAGGTCCTGCTCTTTGACTCCCAATAATCAGGGCCTTTGGGAATCAGACACATGGATTAATTAGTCTCAAAACTCAAACATAATATGGTGTCATGATTACAATTTAAGCATTTAGCAGACACTCTTAATCCAGAGCGATTTACAATGACAAGATAATACATCTTGTCCATAATACATCAATGATATAGCAATGCTGATCTAAGATAAGAAAAGGGACATGGCATATATCATATATGTCTGACAGTCAGGGTTCTCCATGAGCCCTGAGACTAACAGTAAGGGATCTCCATGTACGTGCATAAAAAGGACAAGGCATCAATGTATAAGGTGATGACAATAGTCATAATAGCAACCTAATGGTCGCAGATGATAGCATGTGAATAACCGCGTGTCAATCACTACTGAAGAAGCGACCGTAAGGTATTTTCTCGCCCTTTAGGCTTCTTACTACTAGTAGATGGTCTATTGTAAGTCCACTACTAGTAGATTGTCTATTGTAAGTTCTATATTTGAAATTAACGTCATTCACTTTAATCCACTATTTGTAAGCAAATGCCTGGCTGCCTGAACTTACTTTGTGCAACCTCCGAGTCCATGATTTCATGTCCTTTGGTGTCCAGAAGGGTAACTGGCTCATCACAGCCCAATTCAGCCATCACCTTCGCCCTGACTCCCTCCAGGGTTGCGTCGGCCTCAGCAAGGCGAATCTCCAGCGTCCTTTTGCCCAACAGGTTGCCGTTCACAACCTGTGCCACAATGATTGTCCTGGACATAAAAATACAAATTATTCTTACTGAATAAAAGTGGGTTGTTAAGCAAGAACAGTGTGCGAGATCCTCTGTTCATGGGGGGGGGGGGGGGGGGGGGGGGGGGATAATTGTTTATTGACACAGTCTAGTAATGGATCTGCGATTACTCCCTCCAAGCACGTTGAAGATATAAGTTGCCCATTGTTTTCTATTCAGTGACAGCTGTGCCATTTAAACGATCCATCATTAAACACAATAGTGAAATGGGTTCCATTTCCCCTCAAGTACCCCTCTGTTATACCTTTGCATCTAGTACTGTGGGTGTGTGGACTGTACACTACTAGGGCTGGGCACTTTGTTGCTCTAATGCTGGTCGACACTTTGTTGCACTGTTTGCTGAGACTTATGTACCATATTATGTTGCACCTTATATTTTGTTGCATTGAGGTTGCTGATACTTATGTAGCATACTTATGGAGCACCTTTTGCTGTTACTTATGTAGCATGTTTATGTAGCACCATTTGTTTTTACTTGTTATCTCTTTACTTCTTACCCAGTAGGTTGCTGTACAATCGCTGTGTCGTTCTTCTTTCCTACTTAAGTAATTACGGTACTGCTTGTACCCTGCTTGCTGCCTCTGGGCAACTGATTCGTCATTGTGGGATAATAAAGGTATCTATCTATCCATCCCTAGGCGTACACATACATCCATTAGAGAAACACTGGCATATATCAGATTCAGTACATAGAACTAGATGGTTGGCAGTTTGGTTGGCTGCCCCTGGCTCGAGGCGTTCCACTGAATGTGTGTGCTGCTTCAGTGGGCGCTGCTGCAGCAGCAGAAGAGGGCCTGTGCTGAAAAGAAAATGGGACCCCAGCAGCACGCGTGGATGCAGGGACTTGGCTCTGCACCGGTTCACCATGAACCTAGTCGGGGATAAAGAAAAGAGAACGATAAATGTCATAATGTGTTTGTAAAGGTGTTTTGGTAACATATGACCAATTCTCCCTGTAAGCTGCACGTGTGCGCACCCGCACACATGCCAGAGGTTTCTAGCACACAGCTGATGACCTGGCGCACACAGAAAGATCTCCTCTCTCTCTTCTCACTTTTGCATATAGCATAACAGGCAGGCAAAGCTAAGATCAAGTGTGGGCTGTGGGGCAACAGATCTCCTCACAAAGTGCATTGTAGATCTTCTCTGTCCTAGGCTGGACTGCACTGTCATAACGGAAGTCAATCAAGTCGCCAACTTGATCATGTTAGATCCAACATAGGAACTATGATTATTTTCATCTAATGGTGCTTGTTGAAATGGGATCTATAATATTAGCGTGCACACACACACTTTGAGATTGGCAAGAATTTTGAATTATTATAGATGGGTAGATGGATGAATGGAAAGATAAATAGATAGATCGATATGCTCTTGGACGTACATGGTGTGGCCATCCACAACTTGCGTTGTGGACTTATTTTCTGTTGTGGATGTTATTTTCTTCTTACTAGTAAATGTTTCGAGCCAAAATAACAGATACAGAGACAAGTTTACATTAGAGTAAAAAAATGTAAGCCTCTGTTGTTTCTATACCACCTAAAATGTGACATGTTATTAGCATGTCACGGTTGGTATTCAATAGAAATTATTATTTTATAACTGACCTATAGATATAGCACAATGTCGAAATCTAGTAAAAGCAGAGCCTGTATAACTCGATATCTAATGTTAGATGTTGCTCAGTGGTTGCTGAGGTCCAGTCAGGGAGGTTAAGTGTTTGCTCAGACTGAAAAATTCTTAGAGGGAACAATGCATATGACAAATACTGAATATAGCCAACCTCATAGTGTCCCCGATGCACAAGTTTGTAAGCAGGAAAACTTACTGTTGCCCGGTCAGCAAATATGGTTCTATTGTTGTCATCAGTAATGTGCACGGTACTCGGAGTGACCTGTTTAGAAAGAAAAAAAAAAAAAAAAAATCATTAACGCTTACAGCATTAGTTATCAAAGTCTGGGGACCCCAAGGGATACTTTGCAGGGGGTCCACAGCTAGATGGCTAGCTAGGAACCAAATGGACCCTTAACCCATTAATAACGGGACAGCATTTTGCTGTTTGAACTTGAACCCATTATACATTTTTTTTTTCTGGAAAAAAAAAATAATAATAATAATAATAAAAAAAGTACCTTGATTCTTTCTTCTAAATCCCTGTTTCTCAAACATTTCCATGTCAAGGACCCCCAAAATTACATGTATAGAAAAAAACTTTCCAGGGATGACCAGAAGCAGAGATTTCAGTTACAAAAGTTTCATTGGAAAAATATATATTCAAATATTCGAACAAATCTTCATGGTTTTTCAAAAAAGGAGATCTAGGATTTAGAGGACATTCATAGAATCAGGTCAAAGGCAAAGGCTTGCACACATTTCCAAGATTGTTTGGAAAAATAGCAGATCTACAAGCTCGTACATCTGCTATTTTGCAATAGTTAAAGAATAAAAACATTGGTTCAAGTTCAAAGCTAAAGCGCCCAGGTCTAAATTAAGGTGTCTGTCTAAGAATGTACAAATAGAAGCAAATGGTTTCATTTGGCTACACTCTTGTGTGGACTATGTCATGTGAATCAAGGCATCTATAAAATATTTGTCAAAGTTTGAACTGAGGCACAGTTGTTATGTGTTGTGGGGGTCCCTGCTTCATCTCTCTCAGCCAAGGGGTCCTTAACTTGAAAAACATTTAGGAGGCCCGAACTGTCCTAACTCTACAACAGTATGCAACAGGCATCTAGCTAGGTTTCTGTCTCACCTCTTAACTTAAAACAGAGTTCGAACATCAGAATCAGCATACACGGGGCTTTAGCTAATAATATAAGCTCTATGAGCGTTCTATTATATAGCTAAACGGGCCCTTTGGGCCAGTAAATTATCATCATTTAAATCAGTGATCACTACTGATCAAAACACAGCGTAGTCACATTTGGTTTAGATCACGTGATTGTGGCGTTGGCCGTAAAGGCGCGTTTAGCCAGTAGCTACCATAGATATATATATATATATATATATATATATATATATATATATATATATATATATATATATATAAGGCCTATATATATCTACAGCCCAGCTTAATTTTATCGCGATAAGCATAAACGTCGTGACATAACGTGCCGCATGTATATAACTGTACACGTGAACAAAGTTGTATGCTTATCGTGATGAAACTGAAGCATAGCTTGCCGAGCTGATGGCTCTCGTCGAGAGCGTTAGCTTTGAGCCACATGCTACCCAGGTTAACAACAGTCACGACTCGCAAACAATATTCTTAAAAAAAATACTGTACCTGGAAAATCATGCTGATTTTCTCCACATACATGTCTTCCTCTAAAAGTGTGCGGCGTTTGTCGCCTCTGAATAAAACATAGATGTCTTCATCCATTTTTCGATCAGGGTTTTTTCCTCTAAGGTTTTTTCGAATTGCTGCTGCACTTCGCGCGCTCACTGTCTCCTGCTAAACACTTCCGGGGGAGGAGGGACGGAGGAGGGACGGAGGAGGCACGGAGTAGAGCCCTGGAAAACAGAGTGCCGTCACTCCAATTGACTCCCCATTCTCCAGCCGAACAGAGACGCCTATTGGCTGAAACGCGCGCGCCCTTCGAGGAGGAATCCAAGTTCCAAACAAACCCCTCTAGCACATCCTGCTCGGAGCTGGCAGCTCCGAGCAGGATCTCATTAATAGACCGCTCGTCACTTTAGTGATTAATAATTGATATGAATAGTTATATAATTCGCTCTGGTTAATGTACATTGTAACTTAAAGGTAGGGGAAGTGATTTGAAATTCATGGTGTAGTACCAGCCTGGTGCACTAGGGGCCCCCAAAAGTAGCTACACTATGTGAACCTGCTGCTCTCTCCTGATTGGAGGAGAATTGTGGTGACCTGGGGAACTTTTATTAGCTCCTCTGCTAACGTGGGGGAGGGGGAAACTCCATATGTGGTTTCCACACCTTATAATAGAGCATTTTAACAGAAAAAAAAAATTGGGTGATATCTGACAAAAGTGAAATCACTTCCCCTACCTTTAAAAAAAAATAGACTGTGTTGTGGTGCAGTGGTGGTTAGCTAACTTAGCTTAGCAGTGTTCCTGTCCATCCAGCCATCCACTCCATGAACAGTTACACTGCTATGACCCGTCAGCTTTTTTTTTAGCATAAATATTTGTTGTAATTGTTATTAGCTTTATTGTTAAACTTATGGTCAACCAGTGTGTACAACTGATAAGTTATATTGCTAGGTTATATAACATTACTATTATAGATTATGTTTATACTCTTGGGTGGGGGAAACAAACCAAAAAGTCACATTGCTTTGTTATATACAGTACATTTTATACAAGCTATAAAGCTTAGTGGCAACATTTGTTTGTTCTAGTCAGTCCACTTGCCAGAATGTGACACCAAGGTTTTGTGTGAAATGTTTAGTAGGGGTCCCCTCCCCAGAGTGTAGAAGTTGCCAGATATCATGTTGAGCAGTTTTTGTAATTGTGATAATATGTGGCCATATGGAAGACCATATAGTAGTTCTCCTCAGTGATAAATTTCCTGGTGGTCGACAGCCAAATTATTGATGATTGGAAACAGGAGGGGGTGTACGAAATCAAACTAAATAAAAACAGATTATGTAAATATTAAATCAGTATGTCTGTAATATATGGAGTAAGTAACTGTATAAAGTTACATAAAAATAATACAGCATATGCATTGTTTGTTTTTTGTTTTTTATTTGCATTTCAGGCAGTGACTCGGGTGCCAATAGAGATGATTTTCTGTGTACCAGAGGACCAGGACACAAGAAAGAACAGGACATGGAGATGATCGGCCAGGCTGCTTGCGCCAATTGGATTTTCAGGGAAATCCACGATGAAGAGTATTTGAAGTGGTCAAACTAGCTGGCAGTAGACTACATTTTCAGAAGCATCTTCATAAACAAGATTGGAATTTTTCATATACACATACAGTTTATAGCTTCAATTTATACCTGGTTGGCTGTAACATCAAGAACATTAACATCACACAATTGTTTTGGAAAGTTTTTTTCATGCTGTCTCTCAAATATCAGTCAAAATGTTCTGAGATATATATTTTTCCCCCAGTTACATCAAATGTAGTGTGTGTGAGTGATGGAAAGTATTTTTGTGCACATTTTAGTTACTACATTGTGAATAAAATGTTTTATTGATTATTCATTTTCCTTGCATATTCCGTAATCTTTACTGACATGTCATTTGGTATTTGGCCTCAGACCCCCAGCTGAAAACGTTTGTCCCTGTGACCCCCTCATTATGTCATTATTGGCTGATCTACAACATCACAACACGTCCTATTTAAAATCCATTGTGAACGTGTCTGAATTTTGAATGAATAGTTAGAAATAGAAAAGTAATGGGTACAAGGTACCGTCAGACAGGGTACAGTCAAGACCACAAAAAAATATGTTTTAAACAAGAAATGTCGACTATCTTAAAAGTATATTAATCTATGCAGTAATAATTGGTCTGGCGTACTTTTGAACAAATTATTTCATCAATGGGGCATGGCATGGAGGTGATCAACTGATCATTAGCCTCATAGGATAAATTGAGATCATAAGAAAAAAACAAATTTTCTCGCAAACCTATTGCTGAAATTCTAGAAATCTCAATTTCGCCAAGAAACGACTTAGGCATTTATCCTATGAGGCTAAGGCTATGGCACTGTTGAATTGTTATGGAAGACCAGTTTTGCTTTTATAAATGAATGGAAATAAATGTATATTGTTCAGTGTTATGTCTCACACCTTCCTCTTAGCCATACAACCCAGATTCTCTGTTGGGTTAAAGTCAGGACAGTTGGCTGCTCAGTTAAGCACAGTAATACCATGGTCAGTACAGCAGTTACTATAGTAGTTTTAGCTCTGTAAATAACAAGTTAATTAGTTGATTAATTTTGCTGATTAATCCAATTAAAAAAAATCTCATTGAAAGAAAATCAGTAGAGCACGGTTTTACAGAGACATACTGTAGCTGCGTGTCTCCCTGTAACCAGAGCCAAAGAGTATAGCTGGAGGATGGGGCTTGTAGATCACCTATTTTGATGAATACTAATAAACAAAATAAATAAACAGATTTTCCCAGATTCTTTTTCTTTTTTTTAATGTTCAAATCCTGTAAAGGAAAACATGCATATTTTAGAATTACTTTGAATGGTGATTAATCATGATTAAATTAATTTTAAAGCTGTGATTAATTTGAATAACTTTTAATGATTCAACAGAACTAACACACACACACGTGTGTGTGTGTGTGTGTGTGTGTGTGTGTGTGTGTGTGTGTGTGTGTGTGTGTGTGTGTGTGTGTGTGTGGGTGTGTGTGTGTGTGTGGGTGTGTGTGTGTGTGTGTGTCTCACCACCTTTTAAATTAATGAGAACTCACATTAATGAGAACCCAGATTAAAATATATAGATAACTTATATTATTGGTAAGTCTAAAAGTTTACTCATACGTGTATTACCCAAACATCTGTGCAGAAGTTTATTCAGTTGGAGCTAAAAATGTTGGCTAGGGTGAAGTCCAGTCAACACAGACATGCTATGTGGAAGGAGAAGTTAAACAAAGGTGGACCACATGATGCCCTTACAGTAGCCTATGTTGGGCTAACCAAAGAAATCAATGGTGAGGTGCATATTAGGCCAGAATAGAACAGTACTTCTATGTTTAGCTTGAGTAACTAATCAATCATTGTTGATTAATCAAACACCCCTGTCGGAAGGTTCTGGAAAGATCACCACCTGACAAGCACGCGCACACACACACACACACACACACACACACACACACACACACACACACATAGCCACACCTACTATACTATACTGTACATATAGTACTATACCTACTATTACTATGTAATATTTGTAATATAATGATCTGTTTGTCAAGCTGAGGAAATTCACTCCTGCAGCGACATGTCTGTAAGCAGTTGTTAAAGGAGAATTCCACACGAAAACACTATGGGCATCAATCTACCTTAATTCCTGTGACATGATGCATAATGCTCCTGATTTTTGTCACAGATGCCCCCCTTTTCTACATTTCACCCTTGAGGTCCCTGTCCTAACGTCGATGGTCCAACAGTTAACATGGCCACAGGTTGTCTTTATTCTAATGCAGGTATTTCTGTAACTCCAACCTTTTTTTTTTCACACAACATATTTTAATAGTACACTGATACTCACGCTTGAATTTTATGTCACTCTGGGGCAGACTTCACATGTAATCCCAGAGGTTCCTCCTCACCTCCCCTCCCTTTGGATAAAAAAAAAATAGAATATTTTACTAGACCACAAAAAAATATGTTTTAAACAAGAAATGTCGACTATCTTAAAAGTATATTAATCTATGCAGTAATAATTGGTCTGGCATACTTTTGAACAAATTATTTCATCAATGGGGCATGGCATGGAGGTGATCAACTGATCATTAGCCTCATAGGATAAATTGATATCATAAGAAAAAATCTCATTTTCTCGCAAACCTATTGCTGAAATTCTAGAAATCTCAATTTTGCCAAGAAACGACTTAGGCATTTATCCTATGAGGCTAAGGCTATGGCACTGTTGAATTGTTATGGAAGACCAGTTTTGCTTTTATAAATGAATGGAAATAAATGCAGGGATTAAAGCAAAAAAAAAATATCCTGAGCCTGAACTTTCCAAACCCATATATATATATATATATATATATATATATATATATATATATATATATATATATATATATATATATATATATATATACCATTCCATTTGTACACACTCAGAAAAAAGAAAGAAAAAATATTAACATGGTAAAAGATGTTTCACCATGTTAATGATTTTTTTTCCAGACCATTTCTAGGAGACAGAATGGGGGAACCACACAACACAACATCACGTGTATATTAATAGAATAGTAACATGTTGGAAATGGGTGGAATTCCCCTTTTTTGGTGGAATTCCTCTTTTAGTCTAACGTGGGCTTTTTCCTCTCTCTCCCCCACACACGCGCGCGTGTGTGTGTGTGTGTACAGTACACACGATCGTTATTTATTGTTTCAACTATGTTGACGTGCTCTTTGCTTCTCTCGTGCAGCGTGCTTATCAAAAGCTGCATGATCGAAATCCTTTGTCCCTGTATGAAAATGCAGTTTTATCGTCTAGATTTGGATGCTCGCGCATAGCTTATCTAGCACCGCATCTCGCTCCGTTCGTCAAGGGGGGCACGTGCCGCGCCTCCCCGACTGAGGAGCACTTCGGCACGGACCGAGGCACCGAGGCACGTCGCCTCGGTGAGCGCAGCAGGCACTTCAGAGTATTTTTCTGTGCGGTCCAGCGTGGTGGTTCAACTTGGCGTCTCTTTGGAGATTGCGGTGGCGGGACACCAAAATAATTCCTTAATGGCGCTTTCTTCTTGGACATTTTGACGAGATTCTGGCTATAAGTTGCCAGTAATATCGATCAGCATGGGGATAGAGAGGTCGAAGCGGTTGGTTTGAGGAAGGATACGCTGCGTGTGTGTTAGGCCACAGCGGCTAATGACCGTGTCACAACTTAAGACACGGTGTGATGATTGGCCAGTCGGGGCAGAGCCATCTAGTGTAAATAACAAGTTAATTAGTTGATTAATTTTGCTGATTAATCCGATTAAAAAAATGCACACTGACTCAACCAACTGACCATTTTCTCATTGAAAGAAAATCAGTAGAGCACGGTTTTACAGAGACATAGCTGCGTGTCTCCCTGTAACTAGAGCCAAAGAGTATAGCTGGAGGATGGGACTTGTAGATCACCTATTTTGATGAATACTAATAAACAAAATAAATAAACAGATTTTCCCAGATTCTTTTCTTTTTTTAATGTTCAAATCCTGTAAAGGAAAACATGCATATTTTAGATTTACTTTGAATGGTGATTAATCATGATTAAATAAATTTTAAAGCTGTGATTAATTTGAAGAATTTTTAATGATTCAACAGAACTAACACACACACGTGTGTGTGTGTGTGTGTGTGTGTGTGTGTGTGTGTGTGTGTGTGTGTGTGTGTGTGTGTGTGTGTGTGTGTGTGTGTGTGTGTGTCTTACCACCTTTTAAATTAATGAGAACTCACATTAATGAGAACCCAGATTAAAATATATAGATAACTTATATTATTGGTAAGTCTAAAAGTTTACACATACGTGTATTACCCAAACATCTGTGCAGAAGTTTATTCAGTTGGAGCTAAAAATGTTGGCTAGGGTGAAGTCCAGTCAACACAGACATGCTATGTGGAAGGAGAAGTTAAACAGAGGTGGACCACATGATGCCCTTACAGTAGCCTATGTTGGGCTAACCAAAGAAATCAATGGTGAGGTGCATATTAGGCCAGATTAGAACAGTACTTCTATGTTTAGCTTGAGTAACTAATCAATCATTGTTGATTAATCAAACACCCCTGTCGGAAGGTTCTGGAAAGATCACCACCTGACAAGCACACACGCGCGCACGCACACACACACACACACACACGCACACACATAGCCACACCTACTATACTATACATATAGTAATGCTATACCTACTATTACTATGTAATATTTGTAATATAATGATCTGTTTGTCAAGCTGATGAAATTCACTCCTGCAGCGACATGTCTGTAAGCAGTTGTTAAAGGAGAATTCCACACCAAAACACTATGGGCATCAATCTACCTTAATTCCTGTGACATGATGCATAATGCTCCTGATTTTTGTCACAGATGCCCCCCTTTTCTACATTTCACCCTTGAGGTCCCTGTCCTAACGTCGATGGTCCAACAGTTAACATGGCCACAGGTTGTCTTTATTCTAATGCAGGTATTTCTGTAACTCCAAACTTTTTTTTTCTCACACAACATATTTTAATAGTACACTGATACTCACACTTGAATTTCATGTCACTCTGGGGCAGACTTCACATGTAATCGCAGAGGTTCCTCCTCTCCTCCCCTCCCTTTTGCCACTCTCCTCTCCAATCACTCTGGTTGAAACTCCTGTCCCACGGGTGACAACTGAGTTTTTAAAAATCATATAGTGGTTATATTGTAGTGTGGTTTGATGTGATGTGTGAAAAAAATAAGTTTGGAGCTTCTAAAATACCCACATTAGAATAAAGACAACCTGTGGCCATTTAACTGCATTGGACGGAGGAGGACCTCATGGTGAAATGTCGAAAATGGAACATCTGTGACAAAAATCAAGGACATTTTGTATCATGTCACAGGAATCAAGGTGGATTGATGCCCAATGTGTTTTGGGGTGGAATTCTCCTTTAACATGATGTCTGAGTGAGTCCACTATGGTCCTCTGAAATAAAACCAAAGAGAGCTACGATGACAACCACCGCCTGGGCCTCTCCCTTTTTTTTTTTTTTTTTTTTTTACCATCTATTGTCTTTTTAAAGACACAACCCAAATGCAGACCCTCCAGCATCCTTAGGCCCCAGGCCAGTCACCACCAAAGATCCAACACATTCAAGAAAAAAGTTGCCCTTTAAGGCAAACTTACTAATTTAATAACCCCCACTCTCTTCACAAAGTGACTGGTGCAACTGTACTTGAATGAATTGTTAGTTACTGTAACATCTGTTCCTGTGAGCACAGAACGGTAGAGAAATGACATACAAAAGGCACACACCTATATAATGCAGGCACCAAAATTATCATTATTATTACTATTATTATTACCCTTACCACCCTTATTATTACTAATATTATGGTGACCCCCAAAAATTAATCGCAACCCCCAAGGGGTCGTGATTCCCCGAGGGGTCGTGGGAAGACTTCACATCAATATTATAGTTACCTTCATGTGCATAAGCATGAGGGAACATAGAGCTGAGGGAACTTAGAGCTGAGGGAACATAGAGCTGAGGGAACTTAGAGCTGAGGGAACATAGAGCTGAGGGAACATAGACATGACCCCGTCAAGACCATATGATAGAAAGTTGAAATGCTATAATGAACTATTTTGAACTCAGATGGTGAATTTGTCTGGTTGAAGGGCTGGTTGTAGATAATCAGTACACATAACATGCATTCCCTGTCAGGAAAGTTGGCCGGATGTGGAAGCGACGATGGAAGTGAAAAGGTTCTACTTCATTCCTCGATCTGCGCTAACCAGCCACACAGCATGTTCATGTATCCTCCATGTTTATGTTTTACGCGCTGTATGTTTGTGTTCCTAAAACATCTATTGATCATTGGTAGACGTTATCAAGAGCCCTAAAGTAAAGTGCAGACAATTCATTAGGTCTGTTAATGTGGCATTCATTGTTTAACAGACAGTTAAACAATGAATAGTCTTCATGTTACGTTAGGATAGCAACAGGATTTTCAGAAAGGATTTTGGAATGAGTTGCCAGAATGTGTTTCTTTCTAGTCCACTCCCACTAGCAACTCCACCTCCAAGACTCCAAGTGGGAGGATCTAGTTTGTTTATCTCTTTATGGGCTCTGTAACCTGTTTAGCAAATGCCTGCTTGCCTGACACTGTGACTGACTGCAACCGCAACACATTCAAAAAATTGAATGTCATTTCATCCATTGCAATTACATTTCGACAGACATTATTGTATTCATCAGGACTTGTGACAGGTAAGGGCTCTATACACAATCGGATAGGCTTACCTGTTAGAGAATATTTGTTCTGGAGAAGGGATATCTTTTTTTTTAGCAGATTCATGATGCTTACTGGGCAAGGATACAAATACAAACAGTATGAATTACAGAAATAAGCATATTGACAAAGACTAATATACCACGAAGTGTGACATTAGAGGGTCGAGATCAAGACAAGACCAAGACCTAAAGGGGCCGAGAACAAGACAAGACCAAGACCTAGAGGGGCCGAGAACAAGACAAGACCAAGACTGGTCAAGACCGAGGCCAAGACCTAGTCTTGTCATGCCCATTTTAACATAATAACGTTTTTAATGATTTTCTATCATCTATTTTTATTAATAGTTTTTCTGCCGTCCACGCGCTGCTCGTGGACATCCCGTTAGAATACCCCCGCCGGTCACGACGACGGCTCGTATCACGACGAGATGTAGATTTCATTCTTTAATCCAACTATTAGTCCGTGCGCATCGTCTGATGATCATCCCGTTGCTGACTTTCATTTGGGACAGAATTGGGGACAACTTTTTTTTTTTCCGTCCCATTGACATGCATTCAACCCAATGCATTCAAACGGCTCTCCTCCGGTTTGCCCCCTCAATGTCGCTGGCGCATGGGTTAAGCAGCCAGGGCTACACAGCTCTTCCTGACTTGTGAACCGGATGTTTTTGGGTACATCGCCAGATGATCGATTAGGCAAGACAACAGACACAGCATAACAGAAACAGCACATCCTGTTTAGGAGATCTGAGCTTCAAAATAAGGGCTTTTTTACCGATCGAACTGGTTTGAGCCACGGCAATGGAGAGGAAACAAAGAAGATCCGATCGCGGTCAATGAGTTAACACTGAATTTGATTGTTCTGACCCCGCAATATAGCAACTCTGACAGTAGATGGCTTTGGATCTCGCTGTGCAGCTGTCTTTATGAATGGGTCCTCCTCACTGCACAATGAATAGAACTTTTCCTTTGCATTGTCTTGTCTCGGGAGGTCTCGTTGGCGAACGAGACCCGAGACATTGGCTCCGAGGTCGATCCTCTCTATCTAGACTTCAGTTGATACAGAACACTGCAGCCAGAATCCTCACAAACACTCACCGTAGAGCACTTATAACGCCGGTTTTAGCTAATCTGCACATGTTCAGCAATAGTTAAACTGTTTGAAAAGGTGGGGGCGTGGCACGCTGCTTATGGCTGAATGACTGCTAAACCAAAAGTTAATTCTCCTTTAAGATAATCCTGTTCAAAAGGCCAAGAACAGACTTACAGGGGAAGTTTCTGTTGTTGAATTCATGGTGTGGATTAGAATGCCATGGCATATGACCAATATGTCCAAAAAAGGGTGGGGGAGTGGCCAAGAGCAGTTTAAGAAAAATTACCAGAGTTGAAGAGTGGTCGACAGCACGCCAGAGAGAGCACATCACAGTGTCTCTGTCAGTCCCTGCATTCTATTTTTTTTCTTTCCTTTTCTGTACCAGGTTGCACCAGTTTCTGTTCTAACTGTAATAAATTTTGATGACAACAATCCCTGCGCCTCTCATCTATTTTTTGGGGTGAGATTCCATCCACAGATGTGGAGGAAATGACTGAATGATTAATCAGATCTCAGATGAATGAGCTTCCATTAACAATCTCTCTCTCTCTCTGTCTCTCTGTCTCCAGTGAACTGTCTTCAATGGCTCAGTCCCGTTCCCGTGCAGTGATTGGAGGAGGCAGTTTGAGGAGCTGGGATAAACTCGGTGCAGGTGGATTTGGTACGGTCTACAAGGCCATACATGATCAGTGGGGACCAGTGGCCATCAAAGTAATTAACGCTAGTCTTGCTGGGTGAGTGGGAAGGTGCTGCTGATTATTTATAGGATAAATATTGCAGACTAAACATTGCAACTTTAATAGAGACACGTTGATTACTACGGTTGTACGAGGGAGAGAGAGTTCTCATCATTTGTCATCAAATTGTGTCATCTTCAGATCACTTTCAGATCAGGATTTGAGACGTGAGGCTGAAATAATGCAACGTGCAGGTAGTACCCATGTCACGAAGGTCCTGGGGGCCTTCAGGGGCTGTTTACCCGATGGCATCGAACATGTGGGTATAGTCATGGAGCTGATGGAGAGAGGATCCCTCGACTCTGTGCTGGTCAGCCTTTTTTCCTTACTATAATAATGTAATAGTAATCTTCGCATATTTCACGTATCCCCAGAACCGACTTCAAACTTGACCCGAATGTCACAGACCACCCAAAGGAATTGGGAGCACAGTGTTGAGTTGGTTTGATCCAGTTGTAACACCGCCCCTGGTGCCACGGGAGTGCCTGGGGCTGCCTTGCACCCTCAGTTGCAAAAGTTCCACCCTCACTTTATGTTCTATGTATCAAGCCCACTCTAGTGCTGTTATTATTCAGCAGCCAATCAGCACCACAGAGCTGTTTAGTGATGTATAGGCTACACCCACAGGGAAGTGGAAAAGCTGTGGGGCGCACCTAGAGACTGCATAAACATGGACATTAGAAAGTGGTTAAGCGCTAGTGAAAATAAAGAGAACACAGCCACGTTGTGGTGGGCTATAGTGAATGTGGGTGGATGGAATATTCCAAGGTTGCTGGAAAGCTATCCCATAGATAAATAATGGACTTCTGGAAACAATGGTCATCCACTGAGCTCTAGTCACTGAGTGCATTTATTAAAACGATTTAAATGCATTATTGAAGGTTCATAACTTTAACTTTAAGCCTTCATTTGCTTTGGTGGTTGTAATGTTGAATTCAGTGCTGTTATTTCAGACCCAGCTGCCACCCTGGCCTCTGGTGTTTAGACTGGTTCACCAAGTGGCTCTGGGCATGAACCACCTTCACAGTCTCACACCTGCTATCATCCACAAGGACCTGAAGCCTGCCAACATACTGCTGGACTCAGACCTAAATACCAAGGTGAGTCCCAGACACTTGTGTGAGGTAAAAGTAAAATGTTCTGTTTTTTTTTTTTTTTTTAAAGATGGACTGCCCTGTATACTTACTTAGTCTGCATTCTCCTCTCTCATCCAGATCTCTGACTTTGGCCTTGCTAAGTTTGCCGGCAATATTACACCCGGGCTGCTAAAGGGTGCTCAAACCCCCTTCTACGCACCTCCAGAGTATAAGGGCGGTGTGCCAGCCACCAGTGCCTTTGATGTCTACAGGTTAGCCATACATCGCATGACACTCGTTGACTTCATACACATAGTAGATTGATGTCGATAGCTGTAGACTTTATATGCAAACTAAACAAAATTGGCCCAAATCAACTGCATGCCGTATAGACCTATAATATCATTATTTAATCCTTTTGTTATTTTCATATTTTAAATGTTCTTATAAATGTTTCTTGTACAACTATAACACTGAAACCATTAGTTGCTATAAACACAATCTGTCCCTTTTGTGGAGAGGTGGATATGTACTCTAATTGCTGATCAATGTCTCTTTCTTTCTTTTAGTTATGCAATCCTGGTGTGGGATATTTTAAGTGAGTAATTTTATCTCTCATTTTCGTATTTGTCTTTGCCGTCTTCATTTTTTTTTTTTTTTTTTTTTTTTTTTTTTTTTTTTTTTTTTGCTATTCTCTCTTCATGTGTCTGCCAAAATATGGATCAATGCATTCTTGGTAGCCTATATTCTTGGTATAATCATTAGAAACTACCTAATGTATGTATAATTTATTACAATTTCTATATAGATCTATATAGATATCTTCCCTTCCACTTTCTCAGATGCTGGCCACAAGAAAGATTATGGATATGATAAAGCCAGTGGGAAAAGGCCGTCCCTAAAGGTAATTGATGGACTGCAGGCCCAAGGGCTGAAGGAGCTGGTGAACCTCATGGTGAGGTGCTGGGACCAAAATCCAGACAAAAGACCCAGTTTTGCAGGTAAGGAGAATACCCTGCAGCAATAATTACTTAAGTTCATAATAAGCAGCCAGGGGCGCAGTGGTAGTGCTGTAGCCTCACAGCCAGAAGGTCGCTTGTTCGATTCCCGCTAGGGCCACTATGGGTGCTGCATGGAGGCATCACAATCAGCCCTTCTCAAAACCCCACCCTTGGGGGTGGGGTTTGCTCACTGTCCAATGCCAATTCACATACTTTAGCAACTGTTGCTATCCAGGTCAAGCTTTCCCCTTCCAACTGGCCGATATTGGACAAAGCCGGATTGGGGAGGGGCTTAGCGAAGGGCTCATTGCATGTTAATTCACGCTTTGTTCGGCCGGGGAAATCCACCTCTGTTAGACAAAGACAAGCAGCTTGGACCTCCTGCATAGAAGGATGCATGTCAGTCCGCTTTGGTATAGTCTTTTTATTGGCCTAAAATATATATAGATAATATTTTATGGTGCCTAGCAAGTGGCACTCATCACATTTGTCTGATGATGGCTGTTTTTAGCCCAAGGAGGAGTGTTTTTTCCCCCCCAAAAATAAATGCTTGGCATGGATTCAGAATCATGGAAATCCCTTTGTTTGACATGTTACTATGCTACTTAGAGCATAAGGAAAGCTTATCGTTGACATTTTGACATTTTTGCCTGCCATAAGCTGTTAATGGTAGGATCACAAGAAACCCATATCAACAAACGGTAGATACTGACAGCCGGTCAGCAGTTTAGGCCAATGTAAAAACAGACTATATACCAAAATTCTGCCCGATTAAATCACTTGGGAATTGGGGTTACAAATGGGAGATAGGATGGGAAAGAGTAAAAAAAAAGTGTGCTCACTGAAAGTAAAATTGAAGATATGTATTGTAGCTGAAACATATTTTCAGAAATATGCTAACACAACAGTAGCTCCACATAGCAGCGGGTATTAGTACCTCATGATAGACATAATGATTACTGGTATGTCCACATACTGTAGCGGAAGGAATGTACATGGGTGGGTATCAACCTGTACTAAAGGTACATACAGTACGTGGGTCTTCTCGGAACTGACTGCATTCTGTTGGCGTTGTTCCCAGAATGCACTCGAGAGACAGGACGCCTGTACGACATGCACAAGAGTGAGATTGATGATGCCGTCAGTCGAATGAAAAGGAAGCTGGTAACAAGTAGTTGTGATGCATTCTAAACTCTTTGTCTGTTTATCTGACTCATTGTCTGTTTATCTGACACTCATCTCCCACAGAATGCTATTAAATAGAGTATGTATGTGAAATCATTATCATATACCCAGCAGTTATGCAGGAACGCCTAGCAAGTGGCACGCTACATATGAAACAACACTGAATCACCTTAAACTCACTTTGCAACTCACTTTGCCACTCGATTTGCTCATTCGCTTTATACATGTGCATACCCTCTATCAGGGACATTTCCTCCTTCCATTACATTGGGGAGCAGGAGAAAATGGATGAAGTCGCACCCATACCATTTTCGGTTACAAGACTTATATTAGGCGAGTAAAAATCAATAATAGCATAAGTTGTTCTTGAATTTGCATTAGAGACACAACATGCATGAAGCTAAAAGTCTGACTCAAAGAGTTTTCTGCTTTCAATGATGAAATGCTGTTGGTTTAGTGTTGCCACAACTCTAGTTACCAAATGGACCCTTGCGGGTCCACTTGGTTTCATTTTTACACTCTCAAGAGTTAAAATATTCATCATGTGAATTATCCCAAGTCTACACAACTAGAGAATGTAGAAGATTAATGGTCATTTATGATCTATGTTTGACTGTTTGGTTTCCCAAATCCAGCCTGGAATTGTGGACAAAAGCAAAAATAAATCTTTAGCTTTGGGACACTGAGGTTCTAGCATATATCATCATATGTCATCAAAAGGCTCAAATGCTGAATAATTGGTGGTCCCTGGTATCAAAAAGGTTGAAAACACCTGCTGTACACAACACACTGTTGATAATAAATGACATGCTTGTGTTCCACAGGATGCTGCGAGGAGTAGTTATAGACTGGATCCTCCGGGACACACAGGTTGGTTTACAGCTTACAGGTATAGCACTGTCCACTCCCAGATAGAAGGTCTAGGGTTCCATTCCTGCTGTGCCAGTTCAGGGGCGGATATAACATGTCCCATTTGGGGGGGGGGGGGGGGGGCAAGAGAACATGTAGAGGAGCAAGAGAAAATGGTATGGGGGCGGCTTCATCACCGTGTCGCTTCGCGCCATGGGCGATGAAGTCGCACCCATACCATTTTGGGTTACAGGACTTTTATTAGGCAAGTAAAGCATCAATAATAACATCAGTTGCTGTTGAAGTTGTAGCATGCATAAAGCTAAAGGTTTGACTCAGAGAGTTTTCGGTTTTCAATGATGAAATGCTATTGGTTTAGTGGTGCCATAATTGTATTTAGTAGCCGTATAGGTGTTTCAGATCATTTTAAATACAAGCACTTTAATTTGAAATATCTTGGGTTTTTTGCATGGCATCATGTTTGGGGGGGCAGACTGGGTATTTAGGGGGGGCATTACCCCCCATGCCCATGCCTAGATCCGCCCCTGTGCCAGTTACATGGCTTATGCAGTCTCTCTCTCTCTCCTGGTCTAATAAGACCATGGAGAGTTGAGAACAGAGAACGCACCAAAGGCCCGGCCTATTAAATCATAAAGGTGTGTCTGAAGATCGGCTTAAACTTTAAGGAGCTGCTCACAATTGGAGTGTAAGCTTATTACTTTAAAAGGGAGCGTCTGTGTTGACAAACATTTTCTGAACAGATAACAAATGTGATGTATGTGTTCTTTATGATGCCTCTCTCTCGCACACTCTCACTCACTCACTCACTCACTCACTCACTCACTCACTCACTCACTCACTCACTCACTCACACACACACACACACACACACACACACACACACACACACACACACACACACACACACACACACACACACACACACACACTAAATAGTTACAATAACCTAGTCGAATAATTGACATTATGAACTTGACTGGACAAAGCAAATTCCAGTGCAGCCTACACCCAGCAGATAACGTTTTGGCTTTGTTGTAGACAGAACATCGTTCAATCTAAAGATTTCTGCCAAATCGAGGCACCGTACAAAGGAAAAACTGGATCCAGTTTTCCACAGTCTAAATCAAGTTTAGCAAAACACGTATGCAAAACAAAACACCGTGTTTACATACTGTGCATATACAGTAAAATACAAAATTCAGCAAAACCTGCAATTGCAAGGGACAGGGTGATAAAATTTAGGAGGGGAAAACCTTCAGCTATTATGTTAATGATTTCTTATATCTACAGGGTCTTCCTCACATGCATTTGGTGGTCCAGTGAAATATGGGGAGCTCATTGTCCTGGGGTATGAAACACTCATTTATTGATATCCATTGATGGCTCCTCCTCCTTACTTACTTCACAGTTCTTACCAGTGGTAAGACTGAGGCTCTGTTCCATTCTGGTCAAACAATACATATGTCAGGGCGCTGATTGGAACACTCCAAGTCAATGGCTTTCAACTCACATAGTTCCTCGAGGCCGTTCCAAATGGCCTCATATAGGTGTGCATAACTCTGAAAAATATGGAAGGTTTGAAGTGAGGAAAGGTTGGCAACCACTGTGCTGTACTAGAGCCTTCATTTGAATCTTTGATCCCATTTACTGTATTTCCAATATGGCTACTGGTCTGGTTAATAGACTCTATGCATAGAGCCCATTAACCATGTTCCCACTGTACGCACATACAGCCAGTGTGATGTACAATAAGATTTAAGTGGACACTTTGACGCTGTATGTATGTGGTTAGGAGTTTTACTGCAAATCATTTGCAGCATCGCTCTGCTTTACTGTCAAGAGTAGAAGTTATTCTACGTTGTACCATAGAATGACACACACACAAGATTCTCGGCCGGGTCATAACATCATGTCTCGGCAAGGCTTACTTACTATAGAGCTGCGCAGCCACGCCCCTTTCATGATGTCGCCTTGGTTCCAGGAATGGAATCCTCATTCATTTTCCTCAAAGACTTTTCGGTTCTTAAAAATGGTTCATAAAAGTATGATTGCGCCGCGGACAGAGCCAACTGGAACACAATATTATCATGCAATACTGTATCTTATTAGCAATAAGTAGGAAACAGCAGGATACAACACTTTTTGTTTTCATTTGTCATCTTGGAAATTATTTGATTGTCCTAAAAGATTGTGTGTGCCATCATGATTTGTCAGTTGTCACAACCCTAGTTGGCTTTGTCTGCGGCGTAATCGTCTATATATGAATCATTTTCGAAAAGTCTATGAGAAAAATGAATGGAGAATGCGTTTGTGGAACCAACGCGACGTCACGAGGCGAGCGTGGCTGCGCAGCTCTATATGTATACCAGTGTATAGGTTTATTTTTTGCCTTTTTACTATCTATGTATGACTCTATGTGACTCTTCACTATGAAGATCCATCTCAGCTAACTGAACTTGCTGTTCCAAAGATCTGACCAGTAAAAACAATGCCTCCATCACAGTCCCATCTTCCCCTCACAGGCACAGTGACTCCAGCACCAAAGGTCACTTCACTTTGTACCAGAGACCCAAAGCCAACGGGGTGAAACCAGGCACTGTGCACAAGTGCAGCAGCGCACAAGCAGCTAAGGTACAATCAGTGATGGAGGAAGTATTCCGATTTGTTAAAAGTAAACAACACTACAAGGAAAAGTAAAATGTATTAGAAGAAAAACAATAAAATAATAATGTTCTTTGTCCAGAACTGGTGGTTTCTAACGGTGAACTTCTCTGTGTTCCATATAGTCTATCATGTCTGGCCAGAACAGCGTGACTTTCGCCACCGCAGTCAGTACGATCCATGTGGAATTCGAGGATGACAGAAATACGGACATGTTTCAGGTCGGTACAATCCATTATGCAGACATAAGCAATTCATAGCCTGTTAGCTGTGATAGTTTTTCTTCCCAAAACAAAGTATTGACAGTATAACCAATGAACATAATTGTAGCAACATATACAGTGTGCCAATGAAAGTTCTCTTCCATCTTGGATCAGTGGCATCTATTTCATATATACTGTATATTACACAGATGCCACTGATCCAAGGTGGAAGGACGTGTAGACACATTAAGGGCTTTAGAGACGAGGACTCTGAAACGCACACAATATTGCGGCGGTTAAATGTATGTGTGAGTTAATCTGACTGCGCTGGTGAAAGGGTACAATAAGCGTGTGAACTAGCAAGTGTGGCGTGTAAACGGTTAAATAGCATGACTCTAGAGCATACCTGGGCATTATGCGGCCCGGGAGCCAAATGCGGCCCTTTGGCTGACTCTGACCGGCCCGTGAAAGGGTTTTAAACAAGTGGTCCGGGGACCACCAGTGGTCCTTGAGAGAGTTACAGTTAAATATGGAAAGTTGGTTAACCAGATGTAACTCTTTGAGAGCGTAAAAATGAAACCAAATGGACCCTTACGGGTCCATTTGGTTTCATTTTTACGCTCTCAAGAGTTAAAATATTCATCATGTGAATTAGCCCAAGTCTACACAACTAGAGAATGTAGAAGATTAATGGTCATGTTTGACTGTTTTGTTTCCCAAATCCAGCCTGGAATTGTGGGAAAAGCAAAAGAAATCTTTAGTTTTGGGGTCTTTGGGACTAAAATGTCATCAAATCGTGGTCCTCTGTGGCTCAAATTCTAAATAAATCGTGTCAAAATGGTTGGTCTAATGCTTACTTTTATTTTGAAATTAAATTAATATTACGCAGAGTTTAGACTTTAGTTCAGCCTTTAGTCTTGGCCCTCCACAATGTTTTATGTGTCTCATTTGGCCTCTTGGGAAAAAAATAATTGCCCATCTCTGCTCAAGAGGGTGTTGTCTCGTTTCTGACTTAACTAATTTACTGTGGAATAAGAGATTAACTTACAATGAAACACATATACATATATACGTATGTATACACAGACACATACACACATACATACACATATACATACCTATATATGTTATAAAGGAAGAGGACAACTGTTTCTAGGCCCAGTCTGCATACAAAGCTATTTGACCCTTCTACTCTGAGGATAATCAATGACCTCATGTGAGCATGTGTGAATTAGACTTTGATCCACTTCTCCTTTAACATAGGATGCTTAAGTTGATTAGACTTTAACCGTCTGATTCCAACTGAATACGCTATGTAGACTTTTGAGCTTACCAATACTATCAATTAACTATATATTATAATGTAGGTTTTTATAATTTACCACAAGGGTTCCAAGCCTATCTTCTGTTTCATTGTCATGACGCAGCATGACATCAATACAGTACATACATCTACTGGACATGACACTACTACTACGGTATCTTGCAGGGACTTGACGCAGTTCAAACTTTGATAGTGAGTGGGGAGGCAGGTGGTTCATTAACTTCATTCTGTGGAATGCTGTGTGTGTTTGTCCATATGACAGATCGGTAGGGCCACGGACAGCCAGATTGACTTTAGGGTGACGGGCACAGTGTCCACGTCCACGGCCGACATCTCGCGCTACGCCTGCCGCATCGTCTGCCAGAGGAGCCCGCCTTACGCGGCACACATCTACGCTGCCGGCTTCAACTGCGACAAGAACATCTTCCTGGGTGTAAGTTGTGAAATGTCGAGCGAAATTGTGTCTGTGTGTCGCTGAAAAGTGCTCTCATGCTCACCATGAATAAGCATAAATAAAAAAAGATTCATCATTCATACAAAACTAGCCATGTTTTGTATGGAGAATATAAATTGCTACCTTGAAGAAGAAGATATTGTGTCCCAGCATACAATAAGGTCAGACTAAAGAGATCCTTTGTCCATCAGTCGACTTTGATGACTTCGACTTTAATGAGGAGTTGTAGTCATGGAGTGATCTAAATGATGGACATATCGCTCTTGATTTTATGTCTTTATGTACAGTATATAATGTTTTTTTGCTGTGCCATGTCAAATATGTATACGTGTTTTTGCATACAATGGCTGTTGGGTCGCAAGACAAATTTCAGTGTGAACTGACAATAAAGTACTATATTCTATCATCATACTGTATTTAAAAACCTCAAAAATAGGCATACTGAGTGAGCATGTCATAGTGTGATATGTGAGCGTTGAGATCTGATACTTTCAAAAGCGTTTTACTGTGTTACTATACATAATTTAATCCCAATGTTTGTGGGATTGCTGAGTAAAATATTCCAAATCTTTCACCACTGCCTTCCTCTCCCGGTAGCCGGATGCAATTAAATGGGAGTCGCTTGGACAGATGGACGGACTGACCACCAACGGCGTGCTGGTGATGCAGCCGCTGCCCGGCTTCACCCCCGGCCCGTGGAGGGAGATCTCGGTGTTCGGCAGTGCCTTCGCCCCTCGGGATTCCCCCAGCTCGAGACAGCGTGGGAAGAGAGTGAGCACTAGCTAGGATCTGCTCGTAATTCTGACGCCGTGTTAATCCGTCAATGTGGCTTTGCATGCCTTTTAGGACCAGGGACATGCTTAGAAATGAACGATTTGGAGCGCTTAGAGCAAGAGAAAGATATAGGGCCCGATTTTAGTCTCACGACCCGTTACACATAATTTGGGCATCTAGCATTGGGTAAGAGGCGTTGTAAAATGACGTTGATAATTTGGTCATTATTCAAAATCCCCAAAACACCTGCGCAAGCCGTTACATTATGCAATCACTTCTGCTGTTTATAGGACAATCAGTAAGTGAGGAGATGAAGTTAACTGACTCAGCAGGTTTCCATTTGGACAGCTCTAAGTTGCACGCAAACTGGATACGTGGTATAAGTGCTTTTAAATTCCACTATTTTCCAAATTCAATTGACAAAATTAACCCGCTTCGAGAACTGCGTGACAAACACACCCATGGCCACACGTCCAGCGCAACACGAAAAGCAGCATTTATTTATTACGTTTTATAGCTATTAGGATTGAAGACATAACTTTAGCCTGTCAGTAGTTCAGAAAATACTCTTCCACTTCTCTACAACAGAAAAATAGGTGAGGACAATGTGGCCACTCTCAAGGCCACATGCTGTACACCCACAGCGGATGTTCTATACTCTGCTGAAATAAAGTCCATCGCTGAGAACATCCTTAATGTGCTGTCTGAGCCACAAACCTCTATCTCTGTGCTCATTCTTTAGTTTGTATATTAGTATACTGTATATGGTACAATAATTACCACATATGTGCACTACAAATTGATGTCCATGGTTTACTGTGCTTCTTGCCAACAAAAACATTGACCACTCTTATGTTTCCTTCCAGGTGAGCAACGCTCCTCAGGAGCTGGTGGACGGAACGCTGATCGACCTGTGTGGCGTCACCCTGCTGTGGCGCACTACCAGGAGCCCTATCGAAAACCTGGATGCCTTGCTCAGGGATCTGCCGCGCTGAAAAGATCTTTTTCTGGCCCGGGTGGTTAGCTCAAACGCCAGAGCACCTAGGCTGCTGAGCCAGCCTGATGGCGTGATGTGGGTTCGACTCCCGAACAACGATGGCCTTTGCCGTGGCCCCCCCCCCCCCCCATCTCTTTCTGCATTTCCTATCCAATTACTTTCAACCTCGCAATAAAGGCAGAATAGCCAAATAATATCTTTTAAAAAGCCCTTTTCCCTTGTGTGCCCATATGTTTTTGCAAATCACCCTTCTAGCCACAACCTTTACTATAGCCCTTATGTCTTCAGATAAAAACAAAAATGTTGCCACAAATTGTATTGTAACTTAAGTCACTACAGTTTTCAGGTGTGACTTCAGCTATGGAACACAGGAACAGAGAAAGGCAGAGGTCCCGAAACGAAACGTGTCCCTTTCTCTCAATACACTGCTGCTGTGCATTTTCAAATAAGCTATGTTACTATTCAAGTGAGTTTGGATATACACTACAGTGTATATACCCGTGTATACTGTAGCAACAAAAAAATGCTTATCTACAAGCTCAAAACGCATCGCAGTGCAGCGAGTTTTAAACTTGTAGATCTGCTATTTTTTACTATTTATTTCATGCATTGTGGCCCCATGGAGCAAATAAGAAAATATTGTGGCCCTCTCCATCATCAAAGTTGCCCACTCCTGCAGTAGATGGTCCGAGTTGACTGAAATCTAATCCAAGGAAGCCCTGCATTGAAACACATACAAGCATGAAGTAGTACATTTTATATAACGTTCATCGGGAAGAGGATGAAGTGGAGTTTAATGACATGAAATTGCATTGATTACTTAATCTAAGCCTAGGCGAGCTATGAGGGCCATAGGGCTCCATGTAGCTCCTGTTTCTATATCATGAGGCAGCTTGATGTACAAGTACACGTTGCTATGTTGTAGGCTACTCAGCAAAATACCACAAATCCAAGTGCCACAAAGGAAATATATCCATGATATGTTTGTTAAAAAAAAGAAAAACAAAAAAAGCTAATTTCCTATGCACGTACATAATATGAGTCTAAATGTGGCATATGTGGTAGATTAAAAACGGCACAGATGCAACTTCTCTCATATGGCCTGATTACGGCAAAGAAACTCATACTAACACATTGGAAAAAAGAGGAAGCTCCTACATTTGAGCATTGGTTGAATGAGATGACTAGCACATTACACCTTGAAAGAATAAGGTACCTCTTGAAATATAGGGTGAGGCAATTTGACAAGATATGGCAACCCCTCATTCGTTACCTGAGCGTGACCGTTTAAGTATGATCTTAAGATATAACCATTGGAATGTATTTGTAAATCACTCTCCACGAGTATTTTATACTCTATTTCCACAATTGTGGTGAGGTGCAGTGTCGCTGAGCAGTAGGGAAGGGAGGGACTAGGGATTATGTTATTTATTTATTTTTATTTTGTACTCTCTTTTCATTTATTTATCTTTATTATAATTATTGTTTATTTATTTATTTATTTTATTTTTCTTTGCTTAAAAAAAAAAAAAAAAAAAATATATATATATATATATATATATATATATATATATATATATATATATATATATATATATATATATATATATATATGTAACGCCCGGGATTCGAACCCGGGTCTCCCGCGTGAAAGTCCAACATGTTAACCACTAGACCAAGAGGACATCCCCTTGGTCCGGGGGCAGATATTGGTTTTTCCAGGCCATCACGGCAGAGGCTGTAGCCACCTGCTACACTCACCTCCCTTTTGACCTGCTTCCACGGGGAAACCCAATCTGGGTCACGGCACCAATGTAACGCCCGGGATTCGAACCCGGGTCTCCCGCGTGAAAGTCCAACATGTTAACCACTAGACCAAGAGGACATCCCCTTGGTCCGGGGGCAGATATTGGTTTTTCCAGGCCATCACGGCAGAGGCTGTAGTCACCACGGCCCCAGATAGTGGCTCCAGGCTTGAAGCAGGGGGGGGCCTGGTGGTCAAGTTTGGTACTGCAGGCGGGTGGAATTCATGCACGACCGCCGGAGAGCACGCACGCTCGTTTGCTTTGTGCACGCGGACAGGGCAGTTTGTATTTAAGTTGTTTTCTGAATAAACCAGCGGTCCTCACGTCATATACTACCTCTCAAAACATAACGTATGTATTATATGACAGATAATAAGCTCAATGCAAACCCAAAAGCTTGTTTTTGATGCTTTTTGATGTTTTTTTTCCTTTGCTCGTGCGCGACGGCGCTCGTTCATGGTTCCCATAATCCCTTGCGTCGGGCGCGTTCATGGAGAAATACTTCCGCATTGGGGCACCAAATTTTGGTGCCCCAATGCGGAAATAGGCGCACTTCCGGCGGTCTTCCGGGTGCTTCATGCGCCAATGAGCAACTTGCATTGAAATGAACGGCAAGGGGGCGGGGCTATCGCTCCTGTCAGGTCTCTGTTATTTTATTACTCTATGGTTGGCAGCTGCTACACTCACCTCCCTTTTGACCTGCTTCCACGGGGAAACCCAATCTGGGTCACGGCACCAATGTAACGCCCGGGATTCGAACCCGGGTCTCCCGCGTGAAAGTCCAACATCTTAACCACTAGACCAAGAGGACATCCCCTTGGTCCGGGGCAGATATTGGTTTTTCCAGGCCATCACGGCAGAGGCTGTAGCCACCTGCTACATACATACATACATACATACATACATACATACATACATACATACATACATACATACATACATACATACATACATACATACATACATACATACATACATACATACATACATACATACATATATATATATATATATATATATATATATATGTTTATATATATATATATATATATATATATATAGAAGAAGTTTGTAAGTTGGTATATTCTGTTTAATTGTTTAATTTCCTTCAATAAAAATCTTAATTGACAAAAAATAAATGTGGCATATGTGGACATATATGCTATAAGCTATAAGATATTTATATGCCATAGGCTATTTGTGAGAGATATTTCATATCCACATATACAAAAATGTGGCATATATGCAGCAGCTTTTCTGCATGATCCTTTCCCAAAATGTTCATATATTCCCACATATACTTTATTGGTATGCCCATGACATGTCACAGCCCTGATTAGCCCTGCACTAGTATCTTCAGCCTGGGTTTACACTGGAAAATCAGATCAGACCAGATCTACAAGCTCCAATGTGTTGTGACAATTTGGTGTTTGTATGTGATCTGATCTAGCACAGATCTGATTCAGCCTGCCAGTGTTAACCCTGCCTTAGGGATTTGACCTACCCAACCCTTCATGCTGAGGGCCAACAGGGGGGCCCTGGTTGATCACAAAGCGTTTATGTCTAAATCTATGTGTAATAACCACTTTATTGCACTATTTGGGCGAGAATTATGTCTCTGGATGTTGTTTTCTTTAAGAGTTATGGTATTTAACCCAAACCCTACTCCAATAGGTTCTACTGGCCATGAATTTGCATACTGGGCAAATTGTTTAAACTCTTCACACAGTGGTATCTGTTTTAGTAATAGAGGAATGGTAACAGAACTTACCAGTTTCAAAAGGGTTGTTTATTAAGAGCATATTTCTAACATATGCCAAAATGATCTTTTTGGCAACTATCCAGACCTGCTGTGCTTTGCTATGGAGTATACAGTAGAAAGATGGTCTGAGTTGACTGAAATCTAATCAGGGAGAGCAGACACAAAGGCAGCCTGACAATAGCCACGTTTCCATAAAACCTTTGCGAAAATAGGAAGAGTATGAACTTAAGTCGAAAAAAGAAGAGCGAATTGTCCGCTGTTTCCATTAACTGATGAAATGCGATATTGTAGACTACACCATGTCATCTGCAGCGCGACACGTGCGAGGAAAAAGGGTTTGAACTTTATTAACGGAATAATATCTATAAGGGCAGAGCCCGGTCATGTAAAACAGCTGTTTATGTCTGATATCACTTGCGAATCTTAGCTATCATGCATGATGATACAGATCAGATACTGTAAATATAGGACCTGTAGTTGCCTTGCGACTTTAATGAACAGACGCGATGGGAGTCTGAACGTTATTGGCCATGCGTCCCTCGTCCATTCTGAGCGTTTTTTTGTAGAAATATAACTTAAATTAACAAATAACAATGCTCTCATCGGCAGGCCACAACTCTTCAAATGCGCTATAATGCGTGTCCAGTGCTTTCCAATAGAAAGTCTTTTCGCAAGCTGTTTCCATACCTCATTTGCGCATTAGGCTCTTCCGATACGCTCCAAAATACGGCACCTTTCAGCGAGAAATTATTTTTGCGCAAAATGGAAACTTATTCGCATTTTTTCGCAAGTGTTTCCATTCAACATTCTCTTCGCAAGAGCCGTTTTTGCGCAAAAATAGGGCTTATGGAAACGTGGCTATTGACACATATACAAGCAGTAGTACATTTATATAAATCTCGTTCAGAGCTGAAGTAAGTTTCTTTAATATCACCAGAATATGTGATTGACCTGTTAAAAGTGATTTGAAAAAGACAATGAAGAGGCAGTGCAAATATTTATTCCAAGGAAAATGTATTAAAACATTGCAAAAACAGTAAACATTGTGCCATGATCGAGGTAACATGCTGTAACAAGCTGAACAACTCTTAAAAACTCAAGAGATAAAATTGTTAAAGTGCCATTTCGACAAATTGAACATCTTCTCCACACACACCACACAGCGAACGGGTGTGTGGAACTTAACATGCAAACAGGTTTAATAGTAAAATAAAAATTAAAAAAAAACTTTAAATGGAACCTGAGTACCTGAGTAACCTATTAAACCCATTCAATGTTCTTGAGAGATGACAAAACATTGTCAAGACCGTTGACTGGGTGTACTTTGGCGGCAAGTCATCTTCTCTGCACATCAGACAATCCATCTGATTTGCGGTCAACAGCCATTCCTGCACACACGCTCCGCATCCAACGAAGGACTGGCAGCATGTAGCATACATGGGTACTTCCATTATGTCTGCAAGATTTCAATTTCTCCATTGATGCCAAATCATAACCCCCAGAATGGGGGGGGTGTTAAAGTGGCCTATTCAGAGCCCAGGCTCAGAATGTCAGGAAATGGTAAAGGCTTCATTTGCCGAACACTGAACAGGTGTGTACAACTTAACAAGCAACAGACAACAAAAAATAAATAAAATAAATACAAAAAAATACAAAAATATGAAATACACAACTTTAAAGGAGATCACAGCTTTTCTCTACACACATAACACTGAACAGGTGTGTAAAAGTAAAGATAAACAATAAAGTGCATCTCTTTGACTTGTTAAATCCGAATTGTCATACCAAGTTCACAGAGACCTTGTGCCTGCTGGTGCAGCAGAGATGTACAAAATAGGTTTAGTTACTGGACAACTAGAGGGGCTGTGGTTTCAATCATCGTGTGGTTTCTCCTCTGAGAAGACAGATTCAAGGAAACCGCTAAAAAAAGGAAAAACATCCTCTAGCTTCTTGATCCCTGTTTACTGGTACAATGACAAGGCTTACTCTGTTTGTGTGTTCCTGAGGGTAGACAGGACCTGATCAAGACCCTTAAGCTGATGTACATTAGCCTGAAAACCCTCTACATTGCACTTCGGGCACAAAGTTGAGGTTGACTGACGGACGCATGCTTCGCATCCAACAATGAAGAAGCAGCAGGTGGCAATTATGGGCACTTCCATTGTACCTGTAGTTTAAAAACAAGCATACAGAAATATACAGAAATCAAAGTCTGCTTAAAGACCCCGTAAAGCAAAAAAATATATGATACAAAATGTATTCCCAGTTTGTCACACCACAGAGTAATGTATTATAGCCCCACAGACCAAATATTTATGATTTAAAAAGTTGCTATGTTTCAGAAATGATGTTTAAACATGTGTGAAATACAATGGAACAAAAATCTGGCCTGATTCTCCAGGACTGTAGGGGCGTGGCCAGTACTGTAAGCTCATTAGCATATTCATGAGCAGTATGCTAATTAGCATATCTCGCCGTCCAAACCATACAGCCTAACTGTCTGTCAACAACAAGCCAGTACTACAGCGCGCTAACTTTACTAGCGTCGTGTGTGTGTGTGTGTGTGTGTGTGTGTGTGTGTGTGTGTGTGTGTGTGTGTGTGTGTGTGTGTGTGTGTGTGTGCGCGCGTGCGTGTGCGCGTGCACGCGTGCGTGCGTGCGTGTGTGTGTGTGTGTGTGTGTGTGTGTGTGTGTGTGTGTGTGTGTACGACATGCGGATCTGAGAAAAGAGACTGACTGACTACAGCGGTCCCATCATCATGGTCCCATAGCCTGGACGGCCACGGTCGGTCCCTACAGGCTATGGGACAGCCAGGAGTTATGACAACTCCGTCCACTTCATGGGGTTAGTCCAATGGCGGCTCTTTTATTTTCTGCCCTCATTGAAAACAATGCATTTCCATCTCCACTTTGTCCCTATTCGGGCTGCATGAACAGCGCTGGAGCGCTCAGTTTGTGACCCCTCGATGTCGCAACTCATCTACTAGATAGCTCTGATGGTACGCAGCAGGGCTGGCAGGCAGTGTTGCCAACTTCGCGCATTTGTCACTATATTTAGATTTTTTTTCGAGACCCCCCTACCGCCGAAATTAATGGAAAAACTCCTGGCGGAAAATCCAAGTGCTTTTTAGGTATGAAAATAGTTGAAAAACCCACTGCTCTAGCGCATTCGCATTTTGCATTTTGGAAGTGCCACTAGTGCACTTTGGATTTTGGCAGTTGGCAATACTGCTGGCAGGCAGCAGCAGCCGTTAGATAGTCCTTGAATGTGAAAACGTCGCCAAACTCTCCTTCATCGACAGTTACTAAAAACAGAGTAGTTTTCAGCTGTCATCCACAAAATCACGCATCGAGAGCAAACAAATGTCAGTGCTTGTCAGCCTACAGGCAAAACACACTACACTTTCTTATATATGTCTATGGTAGCTAGTAGCTACTAGCTAGCTATCAACCAACACCACCACCACCAGCTCCGCTCCGCTGTGAAGAAGAGGGGGCGGGGCTTCGGCTTCTAACTGACTATATGGAATATGATTTATATACAGTAGTACTGTAGGCTCATTAGCATATAATTCGGCTTGACTACGTCATCAAGCCGAATATGCTAATGAGACAAAACCTACCCATGAGATTAACCAAAACACATAAAGTGGTCTTATTCTACAATGCTGTAAAATAAAGTTTTAGTTTTTTGTCCAGGGGTATAAAAATGACTTTTGTACATGATTTTCATGTCTACAAGAAAAAGGCTGATTTTGGTTTACGGGGTCTTTAAGACTAAACAAATCCTCAATCATTTGAAAATTAATATTGTCAATATCAGTCCTGAGTCAACACAGCCATCTACCAAGAGATTTTAGGGCACATTTTGGTTCTATACATTGACAAGCTTGGTGGAGATAAAGATTTATTTACAAACATTTGTCACCTACTCACAGAGCCAAAACTATTAGTAACTGGTGTACTTTCTCTTAACTGTATTGTTTAGAGACACCAGTCCAGGACCCAATCACACAGATGAGCTTAACACACTGCAGACAGGAAGACCTTTTTGTGTTTTTACACCTCAGAAAGGTAACATGTTTGGTACAATATCCACAGTAAATGGTAACATTTTTGGGGTATTATTTGAAGAAATATTTAAAGTTAGGTCAGGATTTTGAATGTGTGATACATACCATGACAGATCTGACAGGCGAAGGCTTCTTTCATAGGGCCCTGCAGACTGGCTGCAGTACGTTTGATCTTTAGATCAGACAGCTGGTTCAGAGCGGATGTGACAACTTGGAGGCCCTCGGCTGCTTCTTTCACCTGGACAATCTTGGCACTGATGTCTTGCGCTGAAGTGACTTCGGACGTTCGCCTTGAACTAGGAAAAAGAATAGGATTCTAAATATCCCCCTCCCAAAGGGTGCACCTGGGCATTTTCTTTTCCTTTTTTTTTTAATAATTATAAGTGCCAACCTATGACATCTGTTTACAATTATGCTGACAGAAAAATGCTGGCCAAATTTGAAAAATAAGTCAAATGGATTACCTCAATTTGGCCATCCTTCCATTCTTGAAGTCTTCAAATTCTGTAGCAGTCAAGGAGTAGAAGGTCCTGCTCTTTGACTCCCAATAATCAGGGCCTTTGGGAATCAGACACATGGATTAACACAAAGTAAAGTCTCAAAACTCAAACATAATATGGTGTCATGATTACAATTTAAGCATTTAGCAGACACTCTTAATCCAGAGCGATTTACAATGACAAGATAATACATCTTGTCCATAATACATCAATGATATAGCAATGCTGATCTAAGATAAGAAAAGGGACATGGTATATATCATATATGTCTGACAGTCAGGGTTCTCCATGAGCCCTGAGACTAACAGTAAGGGATCTCCATGTACGTGCATAAAAGGGACAAGGCATCAATGTATAAGGTGATGACAATAGTCATAATAGCAACCTAATGGTCGCAGATGATAGCATGTGAATAACCGCGTGTCAATCACTACTGAAGAAGCGACCGTAAGGTCTTTTCTCGCCCTTTAGGCTTCTTACTATGGTCTATTGTAAGTCCACTACTAGTAGATTGTCTATTGTAAGTTCTATATTTGAAATTAACGTCATTCACTTTAAACCACTATTTGTAAGCAAATGCCTGGCTGCCTGAACTTACTTCGTGCAACCTCAGAGTCCATGATTTCATGTCCTTTGGTGTCCAGAAGGGTAACTGGCTCATCACAGCCCAATTCAGCCATCACCTTCGCCCTGACTCCCTCCAGGGTTGTGTCGGCCTCAGCAAGGCGAATCTCCAGCGTCCTTTTGCCCAACAGGTTGCCGTTCACAACCTGTGCCACAATGATTGTCCTAGACATAAAAATACAAATTATTCTTACTGAATAAAAGTGGGTTGTTAAGCAAGAACAGTGTGCGAGATCCTCTGTTCATGGGGGGAAAAAATAATGTTGTTTATTAACACAGTCTAGTAATGGATCTGCGATTACTCCCTCCAAGCACGTTGAAGATATAAGTTGCCTATTGTTTTCTATTCAGTGACAGCTGTGCTATTTAAACGATCCATCATTAAACACAGCAGTGAAATGGGTTCCATTTCCCCTCAAGTACCCCTCTGTCATACCTTTGCATCTAGTACTGTGGGTGCGTGGACTGTACACTACTAGGGCTGGACACTTTGTTGCTCTAATGCTGGCCGACACTTTGTTGCACTGTTTGCTGAGACTTATGTAGCATATTATGTTGCACCTCATATTTTGTTGCATTGAGGTTGCTGATACTTATGTAGCATACTTATGGAGCACCTTTTGCTGTTACTTATGTAGCGTGTTTATGTAGCACCGTTTGTTTTTACTTGTTATCTCTTTACTTCTTACCCAGTAGGTTGCTGTACAATCACTGTGTCGTTCTTCTTTCCTACTTAAGTAATTACGGTACTGCTTGTACCCTGCTTGCTGCCTCTGGGCAACTGATTCGTCATTGTGGGATAATAAAGGTATCTATCTAGGCGTACACGTACATCCACTGGCATGTATCAGATATATCAGTACATAGAACTAGATGGTTGGCAGTTTGGTTGGCTGCCCCTGGCTCGAGGCGTTCCACTGAATGTGTGTGCTGCTTCAGTGGGCGCTGCTGCAGCAGCAGAAGAGGGCCTGCGCTGAAAAGAAAATGGGACCCCAGCAGCACGCGTGGATGCAGGGACTTGGCTCTGCACCGGTTCACCATGAACCTAGTCGGGGATAAAGAAAAGAGAACGATAAATGTCATAATGTGTTTGTAAAGGTGTTTTGGTAACATATGACCAATTCTCCCTGTAAGCTGCACGTGTGCGTACCCGCACACATGCCAGAGGTTTCTAGCACACAGCTGATGACCTGGCTCACACAGAAAGATCTCCTCTCTCTCTTCTCACTTTTGCATGTAGCATAACAGGCAGGCAAAGCTAAGATCAAGTGTGTGCTGTGGGGCAACAGATCTCCTCACAAAGTGCATTGTAGATCTTCTCTGTCCTAGGCTGGACGGAAGTCAATCAAGTCGCCAACTTGATCATGTTAGATCCAACATTATAGTAATAGGAACTATGATTATTTTCACCTAATGGTGCTTGTTGAAATGGGATCTATAATATTAGCGCGCACACACACACACACACTTTGAGATTGTCAAGAATTTTGAATTATTATAGATGGGTAGATGGATGAATGGAAAGATAGATAGATATGCTCTTGGACGTACATGGTGTGGCCATCCACAACTTGCGTTGTGGACTTATTTTCTGTTGTGGATGTTATTTTCTTCTTACTAGTAAATGTTTCGAGCCAAAATAACAGATACAGAGACAAGTTTATAATATAGCTGCAAGCAGCAATAAAACGTGACCAAGCAAGCAGCAATAAGGAGTCAGAACAATATGCAGAAGAAGGAACATATTTTTGAGAAATTATCTGAGGGGGGTGCTTTTGCCCCGGGTCCATACAATAGTGAATGAATAAATGAAATGTAAAATTCCTACAGTAGCCTACATGTCAACCTGGCCTCCTACAACAAAACTGATAGCTTGGAGAATTACAGTACAATTCACGTACAACTAGAAGAAATTGTGAAATAAATGTGATTGGACACTAGTTAACAACAGTTGTTTAATGGCCACTTTGTTCAAGAAGTTAATCTAACATAATCTGGCACAATGTTTTAACCACTACACTGTTACATGAAATGATCAAGGCTTGTACAATGCAAAGCTTCCGTTGGGTAGGTTATAGCCTCGACACCCAGGCTTTCATTTTCGTCCGCCTTGCGCGAAAACGGAAAGCCTGGACTAACGCGCGTTGGAAAGTGGCCTTGAGGGGCGTGTCAACCTTCTGGGGTGGGCGTCGCTCTAAATGATGTGACGTAGAACAGCAGTGGACGGGCGTGGGAGGGGCCGGAGATGACGACACGTTAGTGAGATCAAATCAGAGCGCAGCACTTCCGCCGTGTGGATCCCACGACACCCCCGCCCCCCAAGGCCAAAATCATTGAGGGCTAGACCAGGCTAGGTAGGTTACTACTGGAAATCTAGAATGTCGGGGTATGACCTGGCCGGGAATCGAACCCCGGTCTCCCAGTCTCAGGGCAGACACTCTAACCACAAGGCCACTGAGTTGGTGCCATTACCATTACATTGAGTTTTATCATCTCAATCACAGTGACATTTCCGTGAATGTCACTTTCATGATATGCGAGTGTAACTCAGTGCTATTGAGAAGTAGGCAGAAATGCATTGGACTCAAAGTAGGCGCAACACCGTCTCTAAATGGCTCTGGTGCTTTGCATATATATATATATATATATATATATATATATATATATATATATATATATATATATATATATATATATATATATATATATATATATATATATATATATAAAAGGTGTCGGCGTTAACGCGAGTTTAACGCACTGACGATGGCTCTCCTCGGTGCGCCTGTACAAACCGTTTGTACAAATCGGTTTGTACAACGGTTTGTACAACGGTTTGTACAACACAGGTGCAGGCGTGTCATGCAAATTGATCAAGAATCCAGGCAGAAAATCAGGCATGAGCACTTTTCAAACTGCTTAAAATGGCAGACACTCTGGGGGTGGAGCTTACCGGTCAAAGTTACAGATGTGTTCCACATGAATCAAGGAACATGTAGAAACAAGTCCCATGATTTTTGGCCAAATGAGGCCCGAGTTATGGTTGGTCAAATGTTTCAGTTTCAGAGAATTGTTATAGCGCCCCCATTTGAGCAATTGGAGTAAGACTGGTTTTGCTGCTATTTGGCATCCCCCTCTACAAAACTGTAAAATATCAGAAGCAGATTACGCTGCATGTGTAGATTAGGGGCATTAGAATCATTTTCACAAATGAGCAATTTTCATTGGCTCGTAAAAACATAATTTTTTCACTTAAAACAAAATTCACACCCATTTTCATATTCGTATGGCTCCAAAGTTCATGTGTAGGTCATTGTTATGCATTTTGATCAAAGATTGTAGGAGAAGAGACATTTTAACTGTTTTACATATAATTCAAGATGGCGGTTCATCTAAAGGTCAGAGGTCAAAAATCAGAATACAAAAGTTGTTCGGCATAAGCAGACGCATAAGTGAATATAAGTTACATTTCTGAGAGTCAAGCAGTTCATGAGTTATAAGTGTTTAAAGTTTGCAATTTCAGTTGAGTGCTATAGCGCCACCATTTGACCAGTGGTCACAGGCTTCGCATCATCACCGTTTGGCATCACCCTCTACCAGATTACCAATTTTCGCGAAAACCGACTGCACGGTTCAGCCAGAACAGCTATTTTTGGCGGAAGAAGAAGAAGAAGAAGAAGAAGAAGAAGAAGAAGAAGAAGAAGAAGAAGAAGAAGAAGAAGGAGAAGGAGAAAAGCAGTCAATAACAATTAAGTGACCAAGTCCACTTCGTGGACTGCTTGGTCACTTAATTAGAGTAAAAAAATGTAAGCCTCTATTGTTTCTAAACCACCTAAAATGTGACATGTTATTAGCATGTCACGGTTGGTATTCAATAGTTCATAATTCAAATAAATGCAATGGATTTGCAAGAAATTATTATTTTATAACTGACCTATAGATATAGCACAATGTCGAAATCCAGTAAAAGCAGAGCCTGTATAACTCGATATCTAATGTTAGATGTTGCTCAGTGGTTGCTGAGGTCCAGTCAGGGAGGTTAAGTGTTTGCTCAGACTGAAAAATTCTTAGAGGGAACAATGCATATGACAAATACTGAATATAGCCAACCTCATAGTGTCCCCGATGCACAAGTTTGTAAGCAGGAAAACTTACTGTTGCCCGGTCAGCAAATATGGTTCTATTGTTGTCATCAGTAATGTGCACGGTACTCGGAGTGACCTGTTTAGAAAGAAAGAAAAAAAAAAAAATCATTAACGCTTACAGCATTAGTTATCAAAGTCTGGGGACCCCAAGGGATACTTTGCAGGGGGTCCACAGCTAGATGGCTAGCTAGGAACCAAATGGACCCTTAACCCATTAATAACGGGACAGCATTTTGCTGTTTGAACTTGAACCCATTATACATTTTTTTCTGGAAAAAAATAAATAAATAAAATAAAAAAGTACCTTGATTCTTTCTTCTAAATCCCTGTTTCTCAAACATTTCCATGTCAAGGACCCCCAAAATTACATGTATAGAAAAAAACTTTCCAGGGATGACCAGAAGCAGAGATTTCAGTTACAAAAGTTTCATTGGAAAAATATATATTCAAATATCCATACTAAAAACAGGGAGATGTCTGTCCGTCTGAATGAATATCTGAAACACAAATTACTCCGCGATGGCCGCACCAATCGCTGTAAGTTTTCACACAGCCGTTCACCATAATATCATGAAGAGACTGACGTAGCCCTTTTGCCAAATTAACACACCGTTGATTTTTAATGAATTTATTTGTGCGTCCCATTAGCTTTATATGCGGGAAGCGACCCGCCCCCTATCACACACGTCACACCGACCCAACATGGACCAACATGGAATTATCATTGCGCATGCAGACGAGTGAGACGCTAGCGCAATGGACACGAGTGAGACGCGAGCACAATGACTACAACGAATCGCCGACCCTCCCTCAACGCCTTGCATTGCCTGCTCTGCTGCTCCGTCAATGAAGAAAATAAAACATAACCTCGACTCGCAGCGTGTCGGCTGCTTTAGCCTGCTAGCAGTCACCCTGCTAGCAGTCAAAGCTACCATCATCCACTTAGCCACATCCAGCCTCTGCCGCTGCTGCCCAATGTCCATATTCCAACACTACCCACTGCAAAGTGCAAACACGATCGTATTTCACTCTTTTTCGAACAATGCCTATCACACACGTGTTGTGTTGTCTAATAATAAACTGTATGTTCGACTACGCGTCTGTCCCTATTCAGGCTGCACGAACAGCGCTCGAGCGCTCAGTTTCTGACCCCCCAATGTCGCACATATACTCTACATGCCATTGATGTCGCAACGTTGACTCTGCATGCCCTTGAACGGCCAGAGTGTTACAGACAGTAGACAGAGTTGCGACAACTCCATAGACATGTACAGGCAGTTCGCCATCATGGCCATCATCGTTTCTTTTTTTCTATGCGTGTGTGTGTGTGTGTGTGTGTGTGCACGTGTCGACTCTACACTAACACCGTGGTTTCCAACCAGTGATCTAGGGACCACCAGTGGTCCCTGAGAGCATTCCAAGTGGTCCCCAGGATAAATGATGGAAAGTTGGTTAACCAGATGTACTGTAACTCACATCGCACATCATGCCACAAAGAAGTTAAGAACACAGCATACCTTCGGCTGGCACGCAACACCAAAGATTAACATTCAGTCATGAAACACAACCAGGTAATCATAACAGGTTCTGACAACTTATGTTTGTAAAGATTCAGATAAATAGAACACTTGGAACAATACTTCATGATGTCCACAGAAACAAACATTTTTATGCAACAACATTATTTATCACCATTTTTCTGTACGCCTTGCTTTGCCACAACTGATTTATCATTTCCCATGTTACAATATACATTAAAACAATTGTTCCTCAACTCACTTACATTATTGGAATGATTAGTACATCACATTACCCACGCTTCGCATGATTTGGAATTCACATATTAAACGGGTAAGGTCCTAGTTTGAACAAATCTTCATGGTTTTTCAAAAAAGTAGATCTAGGATTTAGAGGACATTCATAGAATCAGGTCAAAATATCCAAAGGCTTGCACACATTTCCAAGATTGTTTGAAAAATAGCAGATCTACAAGCTCGTAATCTGCTATTTCTCAATAGTTAAAGAATAAAAACATTGGTTCAAATTCAAAGCTAAAGCGCCCAGGTCTAAATTAAGGTGTCTGTGGGGGTCCCTGCTTCATCTCTCTCAGCCAAGGGGTCCTTAACTTGAAAAACATTTAGGAGGCCCGAGCTGTCCTAACTCTACAACAGTATGCAACAGGCATCTAGCTAGGTTTCTGTCTCACCTCTTAACCCTTTCAGGCCGGGAATCCATATTTGGATTCTGTACAGTATGTACAGTATTCCATAATTAAATTTATTTGTTGCTGAAATATAAATATTTCATGTATTTCAAAAACCTTAGGTCAGGCCAGAGTTCGAACATCAGAATCAGCATACACGGGGCTTTAGCTAATAATATAAGCACTATGAGCGTTCTATTATATAGCTAAACGGGCCCTTTGGGCCAGTAAATTATCATCATTTAAATCAGTGATCACTACTGATCAAAACACAGCGTAGTCACATTTGGTTTAGATCACGTGATTGTGACGTTAGCCGTAAAGGCGCGTTTAGCCAGTAGCTACCATATGTAGTATTACGCGGAAGCGGGGATCGAACCCGGGACTCCCACTCGCCAGTCCAACGCACAACAAGTCACGCCAATAAGGCTGAGCCCGATTGGCGGGGTTGTTGTCGCTGGCTCATGGCTGGGTGCTACATTCACCCCCTTGATCTTTTGGAGCGCGTCCTCGCGCTTCACACTTCACACCACGGACCCCCGTACGTGATGTCCCTCATGTGGACCCGCAAGGACGTATACGGGTATATTGGGGATAACACCCGCACTCCAAATCCTGCCGACTACGCCAGATTGTAGTATTACGCGGAAGCGGGGATCGAACCCCGGACTCCCACTCGCCAGTCCAACGCACAACAAGTCGCGCCAATAAGGCTGAGCCCGATTGGCGGGGTTGTTGTCGCTGGCTCATGGCTGGGTGCTACACATAGATATATATATAAGGCCTTTATATATATCTACAGCCCAGCTTAATTTTATCGCGATAAGCATAAACGTCGTGACATAACGTGCCGCATGTATATAACTGTACACGTGATGTTATCGTGATGAAACTGAAGCATAGCTTGCCGAGCTGATGGCTCTCGTCGAGAGCGTTAGCTTTGAGCCACATGCTACCCAGGTTAACAACAGTCACGACTCGCAAACAATATTCTTAAAAAAAATACTGTACCTGGAAAATCATGCTGATTTTCTCCACATACATGTCTTCCTCTAAAAGTGTGCGGCGTTTGTCGCCTCTGAATAAAACATAGCTGTCTTCTTGATCCATTTTTCGATCAGGGTTTTTTCCTCTAAGGTTTTTTCGAATTGCTGCTGCACTTCGCGCGCTCACTGTCTCCTGCTAAACACTTCCGGGGGAGGAGGGACGGAGGAGGGACGGAGGAGGCACGGAGTAGAGCCCTGGAAAACAGAGTGCCGTCACTCCAATTGACTCCCCATTCTCCAGCCGAACAGAGACGCCTATTGGCTGAAACGCGCGCGTGCCCATCGAGGAGGAATCCAAGTTCCAAACAAACCTCTCTAGCACATCCTGCTCGGAGCTGGCAGCTCCGACGACAGCAGAATGCAAGTTTGCAGGTAAATTGGCGAAATTACGGCATTTCAGAACATTTTAACACATAATATGGCTCTGGGGCCTCCTCATCCGTTTCCACCCCATACATATTGTAAGAACATTCAGCCTCCCCATCCTCCTCTTCTAGGTGGTGTGTGGCTGCTTGGCCTGAGGACTGCTGAGTTTTCCTCCCCCCAGGCTTAACTCTCCCCTTAGAGCTTCTACATCGTTTGGCCAGGTGACCCCGCTTATTGCATGCATGACACACAGCATCTTTAAATTTACAGTCATTGGCATAGTGTGACCCCCCACACCTAAAACACTCCACCCGCTTTGCTGGCTTACCAGTCTCTTTCTTGACTTGGTACACTGCTCCTGACTGTGATCCATTCCCTTTTTGGATATCCTTTACATCATTTGTATGGAATTAAAACCATGCCAAAATTAATTTGAACTGTAATTTTGAATCCGTAACTGTAATTGTGCTCCGTGTCTCTGCAAAATAAATCCAGTATTAATTAGTATCTGTAATTTTTTTCTGTATATCTGCAAAATAATCTGTGTCAAATTTTGCATGTGTAGAAAACTATTTGTAAGTTTGTATTTGCTGTTTGTATCACTGCAAAATTTCACAGGTGTAGAAAACAATTTTGCAGTGGTGAGCTTTGTATTTTTTGTATTTGCAGCTTTCAATCACTGCAAAATCCTTTTGTACCTCTGCAAAATAAATATTGTGGTCTGCACAACAACGATTGCGGCGACATCTGCTGTTCAAGTACAACACCACACATCTACAGTTTAAAAAAACACAGTTCAAAAAGTTACGAATTTTGGCAGTGTCTTCACTTCACCGCGGAGAACCAATCAGCAGTTGGCTTACTCAGCAGTGCACCATTTTGATTGGTTGGCCAAAGGAAGCAGTCTCACCAATCCCAGTCATTCATAATACATGAATATGAGATCCCATTGTTGGGAAGTACAGAGGTCTAATGGCGGCTGTTCTATAGCCCAGCACAGCTTTAGTGATCTTAAATCCCTTTATTTTAGATCGTTTTGTGTAATAGTAATGCATAAACATTGCAGAGACTTTAGACGTTTCTGTACAATGGTTTAAAACTGCACGAGGGTATGCTTAAAGTATCTTATTTAAACAGGGACAAACTCTGACTGCAGTTTCTGCCCCTCAATGTCGCCCCTCCACCCTCTGATTGCTGTGCTAGCACACAGCATTAGCATAACTATAGCAGTTCTGACAACAGCTATGTGATTGCTGTGCTAGCACAGCATTAGCATAACCAGCAGTTGTGACAACAAAAGAAGAACATTTGAGGAAAACTCCACTATTTATATACTATCATTTTGACAGATACCATTAGTCTGTTGGCTTGTGTATAATCTAAATATCAGATAAACGTGCATTAGCGACAATGTAACCAGTGTTATTTTAGCAATTCTATTAAAGCTAACAAATATAAGACTTCCGATGCTGATCACTTCAAAATAAGACAATTCACTGGAAGACGGCTCGGTTGCCATGTAGTGCCATGTAGTTGAGAGAACAACAAGCAAACTGGTCTATTCAAATGACTGTTGCAGCTCTATAGTAATTCGTAATTCGTAAACGGTTTAATTCAAAAAATCATTAGCATTGTGAAATACATCTTAATGACATCATCAAGATGTGTTTCACCATGTTAATGAGTTTCCTTTTTTCTGAGAGTGCACAAATGGAACACATTTGTGCACTCTCAGAAAAAATCGTAAAATGGGTGGAATTTTCCTTTAAGAGGCGTCCCCCCACTTCTTAAAGTACCACTACAACACTGACTATAGCTGCAACAGTCATTTGAATAGACCAGTTTGCTTGTTGTTCTCTCAACTACATGGCACTACATGGCAACCGAGCCGTCTTCCAGTGAATTGTCTTATTTTGAAGTGATCAGCACCGGAAGTCTTATATTTGTTAGCTTTAATAGAATTGCTAAAATAACACTGGTTACATTGTCGCTAATGCACGTTTATCTGATATTTAGATTATACACAAGCCAACAGACTAATGGTATCTGTCAAAACGATAGTATATAAATAGTGGAGTTTTCCTCAAATGTTCTTCTTTTGTTGTCACAACTGCTGGTTATGCTAATGCTGTGCTAGCACAGCAATCACATAGCTGTTGTCAGAACTGCTATAGTTATGCTAATGCTGTGTGCTAGCACAGCAATCACACAGCTGTCATAGGGTGGAGGGGCGACAGAAACGTCTAAAGTCTCTGCAATGTTTATGCATTACTATTACACAAAACAATCTAAAATAAAGGGATTTAAGATCACTAAAGCTGTGCTGGGCTATAGAACAGCCGCCATTAGACCTCTGTACTTCCCAACAATGGGATCTCATATTCATGTATTATGAATGACTGGGATTGGCGAGACTGCTTCCTTTGGCCAACCAGTCAAAATGGTGCACTGCTGAGTAAGCCAACTGCTGATTGGCTCTCCCCGGTGAAGTGAAGACACTGCCAAAATTCGTAACTTTTTGAACTGTGTTTTTTTAAACTGTAGATGTGTGGTGTTGTACTTGAACAGCAGATGTCGCCGCAATCGTTGTTGTGCAGACCACAATATTTATTTTGCAGAGGTACAAAAGGATTTTGCAGTGATTGAAAGCTGCAAATACAAAAAATACAAAGCTCACCACTGCAAAATTGTTTTCTACACCTGTGAAATTTTGCAGTGATACAAACAGCAAATACAAACTTACAAATAGTTTTCTACACATGCAAAATTTGACACGGATTATTTTGCAGATATACAGAAAAAAATTACAGATACTAATTAATACTGGATTTATTTTGCAGAGACACGGAGCACAATTACAGTTACGGATTCAAAATTACAGTTCAAATTAATTTTGGCATGGTTTTAATCCCATACATTTGACCCACGGACAGCCATTTCCATGCCCTGGGAGATGTCAAAGGCTTTTTGGAAAGTCAATGGTGGCGTTTCCCCCAGCAGGCGGCGCTGAATAGCATTATCATTGATGCCGCATACTAATCTGTCTCGGAGCATGTCATCCAAAACTGCTCCAAACTCACAATGTTCAGATAGCTGCCGTAGCTCGGCTACAAAATTTGACACTGACTGACCTTGCCTCCTGAAATGGCTGTGGAATTTAAACCGTCGCACAATCACAGAGGGTTTGGGGTTGTGGTGGTTTGACACGAGCTGGACAAGATCCTCATAAGAAATATCTCCCGGTTTCCGTGGAGTGGCCAAATTCCTTATTAGTTTATAAGTCTTTGCCCCCCACACACTCAGAAGAATAGAGCGCTTTTTAGCCTCCTCAGTAATGTCATTTGCAGAGAAAAAGTGTCCCAACCTCTCCTCGTACTCCGTCCAGTCCTCGTTCCCCTCCACAAATTCACTGATAGTCCCAAACATTGCCATCTGAACACGCTGACCGCCCGCCACTGCCACGTTCTGTCCTCTGTTCTGCTCCTCCTCGCTCCCTGCTGAATCACTGCTGCTCATACTCCTCCAGCTTCAGCAAAAACATAATCCACCTTTTTGCAGGAAAAACAGGAGAAAAAAAAGTATTCCAGTTTACCTCGTCGCCAAAAATATGTGGTAACTTCACATCAAGAAAGGCACGAACACAGTCTTTACCTTTTTGATATTTAATCTCAGGTTTCTTGCAGAACAAACAATGCAGTGGCATGTGGCAACCAATATGGCTACAATGATCTAACACTCAACAAAGAGGGGAAGTGAACCCTCTTAACAGCAGAGGAACCTAGAGGAACCTGGGAACGGCTCCATCTCCTGACATGACATTGACATAACATGACAGCATGAGTCCCAGAACATATACTGGCCTACAACAATAAGTATTGTCACTTTAGTGATTGATATGAATAGTTATATAATTCGCTCTGGTTAATGTACATTGTAACTTAAAAAAATAGCAGTGGTGGTTAGCTAACTTAGCTTAGCAGTGTTCCTGTCCATCCAGCCATCCACTCCATGAACAGTTACACTGCTATGACCCGTCAGCTTTTTTTTAGCATAAATATTTGTTGTAATTGTGATAATATGTGGCCATATGGAAGACCGTATAGTAGTTCTCCTCAGTGATAAATTTCCTGGTGGTCGACAGCCAAATTATTGATGATTGGAAATAGGAGGGGGTGTACGAAATCAAACTAAATAAAAACAGATTATGTAAATATTAAATCAGTATGTCTGTAATATATGGAGTAAGTAACTGTATAAAGTTACATAAAAATAATACAGCATATGCATTGAAGGACCTTGAAGGACACCGCAGCACTCCGAGCAACAACAGAGGAGTTGGGAACCTGGCTGACAGCAGTGGACAAGTCAGGCCTACCAGGCAAGTTCAAAGCCTGGATCTACCAGCATGGCATCTTACCACGACTTCTCTGGCCACTGCTGGACTACGATGTGCCAATGACCACTGTCGAGTGCTTCGAAAGGAAGGTCAGCTCTTTTCTGCGGAAGTGGTTGGGCCTACCACGAAGCCTCAGCAGCATCGCATTGTACGGCAATAACAACAAGCTGAAACTGCTTTGACGGAGGAGTTTATGGTGACCCGAGCAAGAGAGGTGCTGCTCTACAGGGACTCCACTGACATCAAAGTCTCCTCGGCGGGCATAGAGGTGAGGACCGGCAGGAAGTGGAGGGCTCAAGAGGCAGTCGACCAGGCTGAGTCCCGCCTGCGGCACAGCGAGCTGGTTGGAACAGTGGCATCTGGACGGGCAGGACTCGGGAGCAACCCAAGGCTGTCTTACAACAAGGCCAAGGGGAAGGAAAGGGGCCAGCTAATCCAGGAGGAGGTCCGAGCAGGGGTGGAGGAAGCCCGCTGCAGTAGGACAGTAGGGATGCGGCAGCAGGGGGCGTGGACCAGATGGGAGGAGGCAGCTGACCGGAAGGTGTCGTGGACAGAGCTATGGCAATCTGAGCCACACCGGATCAAGTTCCTCATCCAGTCGGTGTACGATGTCCTCCCAAGTCCGTCTAACCTCTTCCGCTGGGGCCTGGCCGAGAACCCACAGTGCTCACTCTGTCTAAGAGCTGGTTCACTGGAGCACATCCTGAGTTGCTGCCCTAGGGCACTAGGAGACGGGCGTTACCGCTGGCGCCACGACCAGGTCCTGCGGGTCATCGCAGAGGCTATCAGCACGGGCATCTCCACCAGTATACACCAACAACCAACGAGGCAGTCCATCGCCTTTGTTAGGGCTGGGGAGAAGCCACAGCAGCTCCGGACTCAAGCAGGGGGGTTGCTGGCAACTGCTCGGGACTGGCAGCTGAAAGTCGACCTAGGGAGGCAGCTCAAATTCCCGGAGAACATCGCAGTGACCACACTCAGGCCAGACATTGTTCTAGTGTCAGAAACATCAAGGCAAGTGGTCCTGCTAGAGTTGACTGTTCCCTGGGAGGACCGGATGGAGGAGGCCTTTGAGAGGAAGAGGGCCAAGTACGAGGAGCTGGCAGGTGAATGCCGCGAAGCAGGGGATGGAGGACCCGGTGCAACCCCATCGAGGTCGGGTGTAGGGGGTTTGTCGGCCAGTCTCTCGTCAGGTCACTCAAGATGCTGGGAGTGAAAGGACTGCAACAACGAAGAGCCATCAGGAGCATCACGGACGCGGCAGAGAAGGCGTCTAGATGGCTGTGGATCAAGCGGGGCGATCCGTGGACCACACTTGCTACCTGAGACACAAGCCGGGACTTGATCACTCCCGGCTGGGTCGCCTGGGCGAGGGTGTCTGTTGCAAGACCCGAAACACCCAGTGAACCCAGGTTCAACACTGATGATGTGTCTCAGGTTTGCACTAAGGTGTATATTAGAACTGTTTGTTTTTTGTTTTTTTGCATTTCAGGCAGTGACTCGGGTGCCAAAGATGATTTTCTGTGTACCAGAGGACCAGGACACAAGAAAGAACAGGACATGGAGATGATCGGCCAGGCTGCTTGCGCCAATTGGATTTTCAGGGAAAGCCACGATGAAGAGTATTTGAAGTGGTCAAACTAGCTGGCAGTAGAATACATTTTCAGAAGCATCTTCATAAACAAGACTGGAATTCTTCATATACACATACAGTTTATAGCTTCAATGTATACCTGGTTGGCTGTAACATCAAGAACATTAAATGTCATTATTGGCTGATCTACAACATCACAACACGTCCTATTTAAAATCCATTGTGAACGTGTCTGAATTTTGAATGAATAGTTAGAAATAGAAAAGTAATGGGTACAAGGTACAGTCAGACAGGGTACAGTCAAATAGCCAATAGGATCACTAAGAAAATTCCTTGCAGTCTTGTTTCCATTCAGGACCAGGCCAGGTACAGAGTGAAAGGTTTTTGTTTTAAGTGGAATGTGTAACATGAATCCAATACATAGCCCTAGTACTATGAAAGCTATTGATCTGAACTGAGTGTCATGCATGAGACAATTGTCAATCACGGACTGATTGATGGCCGTCCTACAGTGAGTGATAGGTGGCACCCCAATCGGGATGAGGAAGGAGAAACTATAAAACTGTTTTGCTCAGAGTGACAGGGAGTGGTGTGTCTGGAAAGCGGAGCTCTGTATGTTTGCTGGCATATAATGCCAGCGATTGTATTGGGTGGGAGGGCAATTTGCTTATGTTTTATTGTTAGTAGTTATTAAATGAAGTAGCAGTGTATCTGTGCATGTTACTTGCTCAGCCTCCATTATTAATGTTTGAAGTAGAAATATCCTGTAAATAGGCACTTTACATTTCTCCTACCTGAGACAAGGATTATTACACTACGATCAAATCTGCAACCCTGCTTCAACACACAACTGTAACCCTAACCCCTTCCCACACACACACACCTCAACCAACCCCAGAGTAGACCTAGTCAGTGGCGGCCGGTGAATAAGGGCGCATGTGCGCCGCACCACCATGCAATAGCCTACCTCATGAATGACGGAGAAATGAAATCTGCAGCTTGTCATTTTCTTTAAATAAGCAGCCCATCATGGCAAATTGTATATAATGTAAGTAACTAAAGCCCACTCTAACCACAAAGTGATTAAAAGTTGTAATATACTGCCATGAAATGTCAAAAGTTGTTTACGTTGTAAAACGTTGCTAATAGCTTACTGAGTCTCACGTGTTGGTTCGCATTCGTCTTTAGGCATTGAGCTCTGCACTGAAGGGCAATGCATTGCGGTCCTATTGACTTCAATGCAAGCGGTAGGAGCGATCCCGGTCGCAAAATGTGCGCGACCAAACCACTTGAGGGCAGCACACAACACAGTTTTACATAGAGTTGAACACAACTCCACCGCAGACATGAATGAAGAGACACAGAGCCAGGTAAAGGGAGGAATATACAGTAGTTGAATTAATTTTGATAATGGAATAACAAGACAAAGATATTATAAGATAACTATAAAGCAATGCAGAAAACACCAATTGAAAGCAAAACACTGCAGTTTTTTTTTTTTTTTTTTTTTTTTTTTAACTAAAGAGCTGGAACCAGATAAATGTAATCATCACACAAAAATCCAAGGACAGAGGAAGAGAGTATCCTACACCAGTAGCCTACCCAGGAGGCCCAGGACCTTTTCAAAGAGCTGGTAAAGATTGGCTGACAGCATCCATTCACACCAACTCATTGTTTTGCTTCCATTGAATGTGATGATATTATTATATTATCATCATTATTATTATTATGATTTTTTTTAATAGCGCCCTCCCAAAAGAAAAAGTCACCAGCCGCCACTGGACCTAATGTAAATTATTAAACCATAACCACTTGGCCTATATGGTCAGAGAGGCAAATACAAAAATAATATAGCCTAGCATTTAATAAGATTCTAGGAATATAAGAAACAAAGTAAGATGGAGTATCTATAATGAGATTCCAGATACTCTAAAGGAGGACTTTTTAACAGGTGTTCCGGGGACCACCAGTGGTCCCTGAGAGGATTTCAGGATGTCCCCTGGCTAAATGATGGAAAGTTGTTTAACCTACCAGATGTAACTCTTTGAGAGCATAAAGATGAAACCAAATGGACCCTTGTGGGTCCATTTGGTTTCGTGGTTATACACTGTCTCTCATTCTCAAGGGTTATTCAACCTCTGAATGAGCTCAAGTCTACACAACTAGAGAATGTCAAAGATTAATGGTCATTTTGACCTGTATGTTTGACTGTTTTTTTTTTTTTTTTTTTTTTTTTTTTTAATCCAGCCTGGAATTAAAAATGGTGGTGGCCATAAATGGTGGTCCGTGGCTATAATTATGAATAAATAGTGGGCCCTGGTATCAAAAAGGCTGAAAACCACTGCTTTAAAGATAAAGAGCAAGGGGGGAACTGGAGGTGTACACATGCTGAATGGGGTCTGTGGGGCTAAAATGCTATCAAAATGGTGGTCCGTGGCTCAAATTATGAATAAATATAGTGGGCCCTGGTATCAAATGGGTTGAAAACCACTGCTCTAAAGATAAAGAGCGCGGGCGGACGAGGAGTATGCTAACAGATAGACACATGCTAAATGGAGGAGAGGAGCACCTAATGTTTGGAACTTGCAGAGCTCCAGAGCGTGGCACATGCGCGCAACGCGAGGGGCGGCGAGATCAAAGCGTGACGCCACTCTGTTTTCCAGGGCTCTAGCACGGAGGAGGGGCGAAGGCAGGGGGCGGGGTTGCAGCAGCGGACACAAAACAGATTTCAGGATCTGCTTCGCCGGCTCGCCAGAGCAGCAGTCATTTTAAATTGTGTCATTCTGATTGAACCACACCAATTAGAACCTGGAAACGGGTCGTATGTTGCTCTTACAATTCACAACTCTAAATTTTGTTTTCAAAACAGAATACCGAAACGGGCCGTTTTGGAGTGTATTCTGATTTTAAATTTAACAAGTATAAAACAGAATCCTGAACGGCCGAAAAGGACACGGACCCACACATTGCAAATGATTTCAAGTATTTATTTTTATTTATTTATTTTACAGAATTTTGGCTTCCAGCTCATAAACCCACCAAAACAGGATAAAAAAATAGAATATTTTACTAGACCACAAAAAAAAATGTTTTAAACAAGAAATGTCGACTATCTTAAAAGTATATTAATCTATGCAGTAATAATTGGTCTGGCATACTTTTGAACAAATTATTTCATCAATGGGGCATGCAGGGATCAAAGATTTCCGGCACGGTGCCGGAAATCAGGCTTGGGGGAAAAAAAAAAAAAAACGAGACCAATGTTGCCAACTGCCAAAATCCAAAATGCAGTGGCACTTCGAAAATGCACTAGAAGGAGGAGCCTGAGCATTGGTTTAATGGTTTTCAACCCAACTCACCAGCAAAAAGCACTAGATTTTCTACCAGGAGTTTTTCAACGCTAGGGGGTCTGGAAAAAAAGCTAAACATAGTGACAAGTTCGCCAAGTTGGCAACACTGACAGAGACACGTGGAGATAGAGAGTGATCAGCGAACCGCGACATTTCAGCGTGTGAGGAGTCGGGACGCTGCAGTTCATGAAGCCAGGTGAAAATACCCTCACCATGATAGATAAAGGCATCAAAAATAAATGGCACTGGGCATGGCTAGAAGAGACTGGGCGAGATGGGAAGGCATTTTGCAGTTGGTGCAGGAAGCTAAGGGATCGAGTCAGGTGCTTGCTCTTCTGCACGCTGTGCTCACGAAGCTATTATATGGTCCTCAACTGGCGGTCCACGACCGGACCGCCGCACATCTCTGTCTGGACCCTTAAAATGGTCGAAAGAGAAGGAAAGAAAAAAAGGCGCCGCGTAATTCCCGGAATAATTGCATAAAATAAATAAATGCAAATATGCATGCCTCGCTTGATTTCACAATCCCCACATATTTTCGCATAAGGTTTATAAAGTTACAACCTCACCCATTTGGTCAC
>CM076985.1:8003998-8016498 GCA_039105355.1 Benthosema pterotum
ATTTCTGTAACTCCAAACTTTTTTTTTCACACAACATATTTTAATAGTACACTGATACTCACACTTGAATTTTATGTCACTCTGGGGCAGACTTCACATGTAATCCTAGAGGTTCCTCCTCACCTCCCCTCCCTTTTGCCACTCTCCTCTCCAATCACTCTGGTTGAAACTCCTGTCCCATGGGTGACAACTGAGTTTTTAAAAATCATATAGTGGTTATATTGTAGTGTGGTTTGATGTGATGTGTGAAAAAAATAAGTTTGGAGCTTCTAAAATACCCACATTAGAATAAAGACAACCTGTGGCCATTTAACTGCATTGGAGGGAGGAGGACCTCATGGTGAAATGTCGAAAATGGAACATCTGTGACAAAAATCAAGGACATTTTGTATCATGTCACAGGAATCAAGGTAGATTGATGGCCAATGTGTTTTGGGGTGGAATTCTCCTTTAACATGATGTCTGAGTGAGTCCGCTATGGTCCTCTGAAATAAAACCAAAGAGAGCTACGATGACAACCACCGCCTGGGCCTCCCAGGCCAGTCACTACCAAAGATCACATTCAACACATTCAAGAAAAAAGTTGCCCTTTAAGGCAAACTTACTAATTTAATAACCCCCACTCTCTTCACAAAGTGAGTGGTGCAACTGTACTTGAATGAATTGTTAGTTACTGTAACATCTCCACCCTGTTCCTGTGAGCACAGAACGGTAAAGAAATGACATACAAAAGGCACACACCTATATAATGCAGGCACTAAAATTATCATTATTATTACTATTATTATTACCCTTACCACCCTTATTATTACTAATATTATGGTGACCCCCAAAAATTAATCGCAACCCCCAAGGGATCGTGATTCCCCGAGGGGTCGTGGGAAGACTTCACATCAATATTATAGTTACCTTCATGTGCATAAGCATGAGGGAACATAGAGCTGAGGGAACTTAGAGCTGAGGGAACAGCTCTAAGCTCTGGGTGGGGGAAACAAACCAAAAAGTCACATTGCTTTGTTATATACAGTACATTTTATACAAGCTATAAAGCTTAGTGGCAACATTTGTTTGTTCTAGTCAGTCCACTTGCCAGAATGTGACACCAAGGTTTTGTGTGAAATGCTTAGTAGGGGTCCCCTCCCCAGAGTGTAGAAGTTGCCAGATATCATGTTGAGCAGTTTTTGTAATTGTGATAATATGTGGCCATATGGAAGACCATATAGTAGTTCTCCTCAGTGATAAATTTCCTGGTGGTCGACAGCCAAATTATTGATGATTGGAAACAGGAGCGGTTGTACGAAATCAAACTAAATAAAAACAGATTATGTAAATATTAAATCAGTATGTCTGTAATATATGGAGTAATTAACTGTATAAAGTTACATAAAAGCATATGCATTGTTTGTTTGTTTAGTTTTTTTTTTTTTTTGCATTTCAGGCAGTGACTCGGGTGCCAATAGAGATGATTTTCTGTGTACCAGAGGACCAGGACACAAGAAAGAACAGGACATGGAGATGATCGGCCAGGCTGCTTGCGCCAATTGGATTTTCAGGGAAAGCCACGATGAAGAGTATTTGAAGTGGTCAAACTAGCTGGCAGTAGAATACATTTTCAGAAGCATCTTCATAAACAAGACTGGAATTTTTCATATACACATACAGTTTATAGCTTCAATGTATACCTGGTTGGCTGTAACATCAAGAACATTAACATCACACAAAAGTTTCTTTCATGCTGTCTCTCAAATGTCAGTCAAAATGTTCTGAGATATATATTTTTCCCCCAGTTACATCAAATGTAGTGTGTGTGAGTGATGGAAAGTATTTTTGTGCACATTTTAGTTACTACATTGTGAATAAAATGTTTTATTGATTATTCATTCTCCTTGCATATTCCGTAATCTTTACTGACATGTCATTTGGTACCCCAGCTGAAAAAGTTTGTCCCTGTGACCCCCTCATTATGTCATTATTGGCTGATCTACAACATCACAACACGTCCTATTTAAAATCCATTGTGAACGTGTCTGAATTTTGAATGAATAGTTAGAAATAGAAAAGTAATGGGTACAAGGTACAGTCAGACAGGGTACAGTCAAATAGCCAATAGGATCACTAAGAAAATTCCTTGCAGTCTTGTTTCCATTCAGGACCAGGCCAGGTACAGAGTGAAAGGTTTTTGTTTTAAGTGGAATGTGTAACATGAATCCAATACATAGCCCTAGTACTATGAAAGCTATTGCAGTAAATCTGAACTGAGTGTCATGCATGAGACAATTGTCAATCACGGACTGATTGATGGCCGTCCTACAGTGAGTGATAGGTGGCACCCCAATCATGCACGGCTGGAAGTGATCGGGATGAGGAAGGAGAAACTATAAAACTGTTTTGCTCAGAGTGACAGGGAGTGGTGTGTCTGGAAAGCGGAGCTCTGTATGTTTGCTGGCATATAATGCCAGCGATTGTATTGGGTGGGAGGGCAATTTGCTTATGTTTTATTGTTAGTAGTTATATTAAATGAAGTAGCAGTGTATCTGTGCATGTTACTTGCTCAGCCTCCATTATTAATGTTTGAAGTAGAAATATCCTGTAGGCACTTTACATTTCTCCTACCTGAGACAAGGATTATTACACTACGATCAAATCTGCAACCCTGCTTCAACACACAACTGTAACCCTAACCCCTTCCCACACACACACCTCAACCAACCCCAGAGTCAGGGGTGGACTGACAGTCTGGCATACAGGGCATTTTCCCGGTGGGCCGACCCCCCCCCGGGGGCCGTTAATGTCGTGTTTTAATTAAAAAAATAATAATAATGAATCAAAAAAAAAATCTGCACAAAACCGGCCCACGAATCAGTGCTGGCGGCCCTCTGTCCTCTTCAAATGAGACTGCCTATTGCAGGGTTTTTATAGTTAACTAAAACTAACTAACTAATTTTAGTTAGCCCGAGCCCCAGAGCCCCTTATGTCTTAAATTCTCATGGGGGCTCAGGCCCCGGAGCCCCACAAAGATTGCAACGCTAATTATAAGGGTCTTCAGAGGGCCGCTCTGAGAAAAATTGCCCGGTACGTTTTGAGCTCCCAGTCCACCCCTGCCCAGAGTAGACCTAATGTAAATTATTAAACCATAACCACTTGGCCTATATGGTCAGAGAGGCAAATACAAAAATAATATAGCCTAGCATTTAAAGTGTAGGTAACCTGCAAAAAACTCTCAAAACTGTTGACACATGTCCCTCAAAAATAGCCTAAGTATCCCAATGACATCTCACATTTGAGGTTTATAAAAATAAAATTACTACATCCGCCACTTTGGGAAATGTAGTTCTGAATCTGTTGATGTTGCGGGTGTGTGACGCCAATAGGAGACAGCAGAGCGATGTCTTTTCTTCTTGTTGCAATGCTAACTCCGATGGAAACACCCTTCTCCTCGTCAGCATGGTACCGTCACAGCAACGCAGGCGTGCTTATTGAGTATAGACAGAATCAGCGTGGAGTCGAGACTAATAATAGCGCTCAGTTCTAGGAACAACTATTCGGTCGTCTACAACTTTTGGAAAATGCCAAAGAGATGCGTAATCGGTGGGTGCAGCAATATAGGTGGGAAGGGAATTCCGATACACGTTTGGCCCAAAAACGAAAAGACAGCCAGAAATGGGACACTTTCGCACGCATTAGACGTGCTGACTGGACCAAGGGGCTACCGGGGAAGTCCACTATATGTGGGGAACATTTTCTTCCATCCGATTACAACGGCTATGGTCAGTGGAAATCTGGCATGGCCTCAGTCAAAGCCACATTTGAACTGTGCTTTATGCTGGGATAGAACCATGACGATAACATTAAAAACAGGAGGAGTATTTGTGAAGGAGAGAGTAATCTTGGTAAACATGCTCGTAAATCAGGGGTTTTCAACCGGTGGTCCGGGGACCACCAGTGGTCCCTGAAAGAGTTCCAGGTGGTCCCCAGCTAAGTTGGTCAACCAAATGTAACTCTTGAGAAAGGTTGAAAACTACTGTCGTAAATAACCGAACGAGCCAGCGGACCACCGCTGCGTCTACCCACTGATACTGATCCTCTCGGGGATCAGCAGCAGGCAGCTTCGCTTTTCTCTTTCACAATCTCATGTCCGGGCAGTAGCATTGTTTCCAAGTTTTACGCACACTGCTGCCTGCGTACTAGGAGCACAATCATCCACGCTCAGTATTATGGAGCCAGGTTATAGGCACAGCATCCCTTTTCAAATGTGGCTTTGAGGCCATGGCCATGCCAGATTTCCACTGACCATAGCCGTTGTAATCGGATGGAAGAAAATGCATAATGTCCATAATCCATCCACCGAGTCCCCTCGCATTCCAGCGGCAGAAAACAACTAAACGTTGGCTTGTTCGAGAACTCCAGTTTGTCCCCATTCAGGCAGCTCGAGCGCTCAGTTTCCGACTCCGCAATGTCGCAAGTCTTGTACTAGATGGCTCTGAGTCACTGGTCAGCTGGAGTGAAGGCACGCCCCTCGCGACTGCAGTGTGTAGAACTATAGCCACATACGCTAGCTCTGTTTCAACATGGATATTGCAAAAACGGTCTGAGAGACTGTCTGAGTAAAAACAACGTGTGGTGGCCGCACTACCCCCGGTCACGATCATTAACAGAGTTATGTTTGTACTCCGTTACGAGTGTGTTTAATATGGTAATTCCCACGGGCACTTTGCCATCCAAGTCAATGCGAACCCGATGAGATCTTCGCGCCATCTCAACTCGTAACTTTCCGGCGTGATTGGCCAGTGCTTCGGGGGTTGGACCACCTTTCTTCTGATAGCCCCCAGAGCAAATACACACCAAGTATTGTTGTATTGGCAAATGTGTTTGTAATTGTGACACAATTTGATTGGGAAAAGTAGTGCAAAACAGGTTACTTACACTTTAATAAGATTCTAGGAATATAAGAAACAAAGTAAGACAGAGCATCTATAATGAGATTCCAGATATGAGCTCAAGTCTACACAACTAGAGAATGTCAAAGATTAATGGTCATTTTGACCTGTATGTTTGACTGTTTTTTTTTTTTTTTTTAATCCAGCCTGGAATTAAAAATGGTGGTGGCCATAAATGGTGGCCCGTGGCTATAATTATGAATACATAGTGGGCCCTGGTATCAAAAAGGCTGAAAACCACTGCTTTAAAGATAAAGAGCAAGGGGGGGAACTGGAGGTGTACACATGCTGAATGGGGTCTGTGGGGCTAAAATGCTATCAAAATGGTGGTCCGTGGCTCAAATTATGAATAAATATAGTGGGCCCTGGTATCAAATGGGTTGAAAACCACTGCTCTAAAGATAAAGAGCGCGGGCGGACGAGGAGTATGCTAACAGATAGACACATGCTAAATGGAGGAGAGGAGCACCTAATGTTTGGAACTTGCAGAGCTCCAGAGCGTGGCGCATGCGCGCAACGCGAGGGGCGGCGAGATCAAAGCGTGACGCCACTCTGTTTTCCAGGGCTCTAGCACGGAGGAGGGGCGAAGGCAGGGGGCGGGGTTGCAGCAGCGGACACAAAACAGATTTCAGGATCTGCTTCGCCGGCTCGCCAGAGCAGCAGTCATTTTAAATTGTGTCATTCTGATTGAACCACACCAATTAGAACCTGGAAACGGGTCGTATGTTGCTCTTACAATTCACAACTCTAAATTTTGTTTTCAAAACAGAATACCGAAACGGGCCGTTTTGGAGTGTATTCTGATTTTAAATTTAACAAGTATAAAACAGAATCCTGAACGGCCGAAAAGGACACGGACCCACACATTGCAAATGATTTCAAGTATTTATTTTTATTTATTTATTTTACAGAATTTTGGCTTCCAGCTCATAAACCCACCAAAACAGGATAAAAAAAATAGAATATTTTACTAGACCACTAAAAACAAGAAATGTCGACTATCTTAAAAGTATATTAATCTATGCAGTAATAATTGGTCTGGGGTACTTTTGAACAAATTATTTCATCAATGGGGCATGGCATGGAGGTGATCACCGATCATTAGCCTCATAGGATTTATTGAGATCATAAGAAAAAAACTCATTTTCTCGCAAACCTATTGCTGAAATTCTAGAAATCTCAATTTTGCCAAGAAACGACTTAGGCATTTATCCTATGAGGCTAAGGCTATGGCACTGTTGAATTGTTATGGAAGACCAGTTTTGCTTTTATAAATGAATGGAAATAAATGTATATTGTTCAGTGTTATGTATATTGTTCAGTGTTATGTCTCACACCTTCCTCTTAGCCATACAACCCAGATTCTCTGTTGGGTTAAAGTCAGGACAGTTGGCTGCTCAGTTAAGCACAGTAATACCATGGTCAGTACAGCAGTTACTATAGTAGTTTTAGCTCTGTAAATAACAAGTTAATTAGTTGATTAATTTTGCTGATTAATCCGATTAAAAAAATGCACACTGACTCAACCAACTGACCATTTTCTCATTGAAAGAAAATCAGTAGAGCACGGTTTTACAGAGACATAGCTGCGTGTCTCCCTGTAACTAGAGCCAAAGAGTATAGCTGGAGGATGGGACTTGTAGATCACCTATTTGGATGAATACTAATAAACAAAATAAATTAACAGATTTTCCCAGATTCTTTTCTTTTTTTAATGTTCAAATCCTGTAAAGGAAAACATGCATATTTTAGAATTACTTTGAATGGTGATTAATCATGATTAAATAAATTTTAAAGCTGTGATTAATTTGAAGAATTTTTAATGATTCAACAGAACTAACACACACACACACACACACACACACACACACACACACACACACACACACACACACACACACACGTGTGTGTGTGTGTGTGTGTGTGTGTGTGTGTGTGTGTGTGTGTGTGTGTGTGTGTGTGTGTGTGTGTGTGTGTGTGTGTGTGTGTCTCACCACCTTTTAAATTAATGAGAACTCACATTAATGAGAACCCAGATTAAAATATATAGATAACTTATATTATTGGTAAGTCTAAAAGTTTACTCATACGTGTATTACCCAAACATCTGTGCAGAAGTTTATTCAGTTGGAGCTAAAAATGTTGGCTAGGGTGAAGTCCAGTCAACACAGACATGCTATGTGGAAGGAGAAGTTAAACAAAGGTGGACCACATGATGCCCTTACAGTAGCCTATGTTGGGCTAACCAAAGAAATCAATGGTGAGGTGCATATTAGGCCAGAATAGAACAGTACTTCTATGTTTAGCTTGAGTAACTAATCAATCATTGTTGATTAATCAAACACTCCTGTCGGAAGGTTCTGGAAAGATCACCACCTGACAAGCACACACACACACGCGCGCGCGCGCACACACACACACACACACACACACACACACACACACACACACACACACACACACACACACACACACACACACACACATAGCCACACCTACTATACTATACATATAGTAATACTATACCTACTATTACTATGTAATATTTGTAATATAATGATCTGTTTGTCAAGCTGAGGAAATTCACTCCTGCAGCGACATGTCTGTAAGCAGTTGTTTAAGGAGAATTCCACACCAAAACACTATGGGCATCAATCTACCTTAATTCCTGTGACATGATGCATAATGCTCTTGATTTTTGTCACAGATGCCCCCCTTTTCTACATTTCACTCTTGAGGTCCCCGTCCTAACGTCGCCGGTCCAACAGTTAACATGGCCACAGGTTGTCTTTAATATATTCTACTGCAGGTATTTCTGTAACTCCAAACTTTTTTTTCACACAACATATTTTAATAGTACACTGATACTCACGCTTGAATTTTATGTCACTCTGGGGCAGTCTTTACATGTAATCCCAGAGGTTCCTCCTCACCTCCCCTCCCTTTTGCCACTCTCCTCTCCAATCACTCTGGTTGAAACTCCTGTCCCACGGGTGACAACTGAGTTTTTAAAAATCATATAGTGGTTATATTGTAGTGTGGTTTGATGTGATGTGTGAAAAAAATAAGTTTGGAGCTTCTAAAATACCCACATTAGAATAAAGACAACCTGTGGCCATTCAACTGCATTGGAGGGAGGAGGACCTCATGGTGAAATGTAGAAAATGGAACATCTGTGACAAAAATCAAGGACATTAGGTATCATGTCACAGGAATCAAGGTAGATTGATGCCCAATGTGTTTTGGGGTGGAATTCTCCTTTAACATGATGTCTGAGTGAGTCCACTATGGTCCTCTGAAATAAAACCAAAGAGAGCTACGATGACAACCACCGCCTGGGCCTCTCCTTTTTTACCATCTATTGTCTTTTTAAAGACACAACCCAAATGCAGACCCTCCAGCATCCTTAGGCCCCAGGCCAGTCACCACCAAAGATCCAACACATTCAAGAAAAAAGTTGCCCTTTAATGCAAACTTACTAATTTAATAACCCCCACTCTCTTCACAAAGTGAGTGGTGCAACTGTACTTGAATGAATTGTTAGTTACTGTAACATCTCCACCCTGTTCCTGTGAGCACAGAACGGTAGAGAAATGACATACAAAAGGCACACACCTATATAATGCAGGCACTAAAATTATCATTATTATTATTATTATTATTACCCTTACTACCCTTATTATTACTAATATTATGGTGACCCCCAAAAATTAATCGCAACCCCCAAGGGGTCGTGATTCCCCGAGGGGTCGTGGGAAGACTTGATCACATCAACATTATAGTTGCCTTCATGTGCATAAGCATGAGGGAACATAGAGCTGAGGGAACTTAGAGCTGAGGGAACTTAGAGCTGAGGGAACATAGAGCTGAGGGAACTTAGAGCTGAGGGAACATAGAGCTGAGGGAACATAGAGCTGAGGGAACTTAGAGCTGAGGGAACATAGAGCTGAGGGAACATAGAGCTGAGGGAACATAGAGCTGACGGAACATAGAGCTGAGGGAACATAGAGCTGAGGGAACATAGAGCTGAGGGAACATAGACATGACCCCGTCAACACCATATGATAGAAAGTTGAAATGCTATAATGAACTATTTTGAACTCAGATGGTGAATTTGTCTGGTTGAAGGGCTGGTTGTAGATAATCATGCGTACACATAACATGCATTCCCTGTCAGGAAAGTTGGCCGGATGTGGAAGCGACGATGGAAGTGAAAAGGTTCTACTTCATTCCTCGATCTGTGCTAACCAGCCACACAACATGTTCATGTATCCTCCATGTTTATGTTTTACACGCTGTATGTTTGTGTTCCTAAAACATCTATTGATCATTGGTAGACGTTATCAAGAGCCCTAAAGTAAAGTGCAGGCAATTCATTAGGTCTGTTAATGTGGCATTCATTGTTTAACTGTCTGTTAATAGTCTTCATGTTACGTTAGGATAGCAACAGGATTTTCAGAAAGGATTTTGGAATAAGTTGCCAGAATGTGTTTCTTTCTAGTCCACTCCCACCAGCAGCTCCACCTCCAAGACTCCAAGTGGGAGGATCTAGTTTGTTTATCTCTTTATAGGCTCTGTAACCTGTTTAGCAAATGCCTGCTTGCATGACACTGTGACTGACTGCAACCGCAACACATTCAAAAAATTGAATGTCATTTCATCCATTGCAATTACATTTCGACAGACATTATTGTATTCATCAGGACTTGTGACAGGTAAGGGCTCTATACACAATCAGATAGGCTTACCTGTTAGAGAATATTTGTTCTGGAGAAGGGATATCTTTTTTTAGCAGATTCATGATTACTGGGCAAGGATACAAATACAAACAGTATGAATTACAGAAATAAGCATATTGACAAAGACTAATATACCACGAAGTGTGACATTAGTCTAGCTCATTAGCTGGGCCAGGCTAAACATACACACACTGTAATCACTGAGGATATAGGTTCAAATTGTTTATTTATTGATTTATTTATTTATTTATTTATTTATTTATTTATTTATTTATTTATTTATTTATTTATTTATTTATTTATTTATTTATTTATTTATTTATTTATTTATTTATTTATTATTTTTATTTTTTTCTGACTAGTTTTGATTCGTCTCCTGCTAAATTCAAAAGTTGGATTGGCCTGGGAAAGTACCACTTCTAAAAATATCTAAAAGAATGAAAACTTTTCTATAGGCCTAATGTATTGTGTTTGCAAAATGCACTCATAAGCAATGAAAACACAGAATTACAATTATGTATGAGAACGTATAACAACTTTTATAACATTTTTAGTGCTGGTTAAGGGCTGGTTAGCCATTAGTATCGGCTGAGCATAGAACAGCACATATACCTTAGCTGGTTACAAAGTCTTGTTGTTACAAGGTTATTATAAATGTCTATGATGAATGTTATGAAGCATTATAAGTGCATTATAATGCATTTTAAAGGTGATTTACAATGCATTAAAGCGTTCAGAGGTGGGCTGTTGTGGTCAAGTTTTGGTGAATATCAAGTACTTAAAGTACTGATTATTTTGATAGGGCGCACTGGCAGTACTTTTGTTGATTGTTGTTGTTTGTTTAATTAGTGCCCTCAGAGTGGGTGTTGAAGTGAACATGAGCAGGACTCTGAACCCCTAATTGCTCCAAAACTGCCATCAGGATATGAATGGGTGACTGCACAAAAGTGCTATATAAAGCCACCATTTATGTTGGAAGAATGAGCTGTAATAACCCTTATTCTCTTTCTCCCTTCAGTGACTAATGGCGTCCCTATCCCATTCACAAAGTGGTGAGCTTTCATAATGCTTGAGGTGTTATTATTACGGTATTAGAGCATGTATGGCCATAATGTGGGGGAAAAGGTACTTCACTCATTATGTTGTTTTTTGTGTCCACAGGAATTTTCCTTGGAGGAAATAGCTACAGTCCAGTCAAATATGGGGAACTCATTGCAGTGCGGTATTTAGCTCTGATTTATTAATATCCATTGAATGGCAGCCGTATTGGTCAGTGATTTTGCTAAAAGACAAATTCTAATTTACAGCATTGCTTTGACTTATAGACTCAGAGTAAAATAAGTTCTACCAGAAAGCCATGACAATTTTATAGTTTGACCTTAAAGTTTAAGGTTTAAATAGTGGTAAAAAAAAAAAAAAAAAAAAAAAAACGTGTACATTCATGTCAAAGAAGAAGCATTGTTGGTGAAAATACACAAACAGGGACTTGTGGAACTGTTGGCAAATGTAACATTGCAGGCCAAATGTGTTATGATAGTTTACCTCGACATCATATAATCTGACCAGGTAGTTCGTATTCACTAGGGATGTCCTGATACTTTATCGGTATCGGAAAAAGTATGGCATCGGCCCTTCTTTGGCCATATCGGTATGGGCAAATACTGTATGGGTATCGGAAAAGTATTCATGTCAACGAATATTTTGTCATTATCGGGTCATATTGGTATTGGCAAATATGCCAGTCCAACTGCAGGCCTGACACAGGGGTAAGGGGTTGACACGTTGGGCCTTTTGCTTTAGAGTTGCCCATGGGCACATTTCAGTAAGGAGTCTGCTATTCCCAGTTGGTGTAGTTCATATAAGATGTTTTTCCTTTTATATTAGTATACACTCTTCTCTGGTATAGGTATCTGTTATCGCTAACACAGAAATTGCCATATCGGGATCGGATCAGAAATGAAAAAAGTGGCATCGGGACATCGCTAGTATTCACTATGAAGCTCCATATTACTGTGCTACTGCCCACGTATACTTGCTGTTCCAAAGTTCTGAACCGAAACAACGCCCCAATAACAGTTCCATCTTCTCTTCACAGGCAAAGTGACTCCAGCACAAAAAGGCACTTCACTTTATACCAGAGACCCACAGCCAACGGTGTGAAACCAGGCACTGTGCACAAGTACAGCAGCGCACAAGCAGCTCAGGTACAGTGATGGAGGAAAGTGCTTCAGATTTGTGACTTTAGGTTGTGAAAATAAACAATAACACAGAGTAAAAAAGTATCTAACAGTGAACTTTTCTGCATTCTATATAGTCTACCAACATATGCGTCCACAACACCATAACGTTCGTCACCCCAGTCACCACGGTCCATGTGGAATATGCAGAAGACAAAAACACAGACATGTTTCAGGTGGGTACAGTAAGGTAGTATTGAAAATACCGTATAACCAATAAAGGAGCATAAATGTACCAATACTATACATTTAGTTGACATACTCTGCTGGGGTGAATGTGGTTGAGTGGTTCAGTGAATTGCTTTGTGTTGTTTGTCTACAACAGATAGGGAGAGCCACGGATAGCGAAATTGACTTTTCTCTGGGTGACGGGCCCACTACGGTCTCGCGCTACGCCTGCCGCATCATTTGCCAGAGGAGCCCGCCTTACACGGCACACATCTACGCTGCCGGGTTCGACTCCAACAAGAACATCTTCCTGGGTGTAAGTGATGAACCGTCAACTGAAATGCTTGTGCTTTGCTTAGGGAGCCAGCAGTCGCCCAAAAACAACCTCATTTATTTATTTTTTTCCGTATTCATTTGGT
>CM076985.1:8021498-8111498 GCA_039105355.1 Benthosema pterotum
AGGTCAGCACATTTGGTCTACATACTCTATACTACAATATTTGGTGGGTCAAATGAATAAAAAATGAAAGCAAACACATAGGCCTACATGTGATTCTTTGAAGACAACATTTGAAATTGAATATTTAATTAAACTACCGGTATATACTATATTTTTAATAAATTCTCTTTGTAGATATATAATTGTCTGTTTCTCTAAGATGCTATTTAGTTGCTGTTTTAAACAGTTGTAATGGTCGGCTATCAACACCTTGTGGACAAATACAAATGAATGAAATTGAATGAATGATTTTTTTTTTTATTGACAGAGATGAGAGTTACAGTACAAGTCAAGTACACACTGCAACAAAACTGATAACAGCTTGGAGAATTACAGTACAATTCAAGTACGACTACATCAAATCTGACACACTAGTTAAGCATACACTTGTTTACAATAGTGGACAAAAATACACCTGATCCTTGAGGTTGGTTTTTACCAGCTACCTGTACCTAAGCTGGGGAGGATCAACAGTGTGACACCGCGAAAATGTATAGTATACTTGAAATAAAACATTCAGCTGCAGTGAATATTAGTTCAACAAATGTAATTCTTATCTTAGCACACATAATTCACACTAGGACCACTACGGAAATAAGGAATACTGTAGGGATTGTTTTATCATTTTGATGACAGACACTAGTGCTACAGATGAAGGAAATAAAGTGCTGGCTAACTGAACAACATAAAGTGAAGGTGCTGAACATAACCTAAAAGTTTAAAAGCTTTAAGTATTTTTTTTTAATTAAACAGAAAAGCTAGACGGAACTATAGTATACATACTACAACTATATAGCACACTGACCTATAACATAATACATACAACATACTCCAACTAAACTACAACTATATAACAACTATGACAACTATTATACTAACAGCTATACTATGACAGTGACAACCTAATATAGAGAGGTAACAATAGACTAGTAAGACTACAAGGAACCTAAAAGTATAGTAAAGTGACAGGTAGGGCCTATTATTTATCTGGACCACTGAAGTAGCCCACGTCCACAATTAATGCCCCCCCCCTCCCATTGGGAAATGTTACATCCGCCCCTGATGGGCTCAATACTGAACTACAATTCTTTCTCTTTGTATATTAATTAGCTGCAGCCTACCGGCTAGCTGTGTTTAGAAATGATGAGGTGCCAATGATAGTCTAGCGACCCACAAAATTACCTTTGCATTAATTGTTGCTGAATTGTTTGTCAATCAAGTTCGATTTTACAAGGTGGAAGGTGTCAGCCATTCTTCTACATCTAGTAGAGGAGATGCGACATTGAGGGGTCAGAAACTGAGCGCTCGAGCGCTGTTCAGTCTTGTGCCACACAACTAGATAATGTAGAAGAATAATAGAATGTTTAAACTACAAAAACGGCTTGTGCAAGATGCAGGTCAGAGTTCTCCGCACTTTTCGTGGTCCATGTTCCCGCCGGCCAGTGTTGCCAACTTGGCGCATTTGTCGCCATATTTAGCGCTTTTTCAGTCCCCCCTAGCGCCAAAATTAGTGGAAAAACTCCTGGCGGAAAATCTAGTGCTTTTTGGCTGGTGAGTTGAGGTGAAATTGATTGACAGGCGCCAGAGACAAAAACTCCCCCCACCCACCCCGCCTCTCCTCATTGTAGTCTACATTTCTCTTTTCCCTTTTTACCTCCACTATGATCATTTTGCCTCCATGATTAGCTGCTTCTGATTTTACTGAAGTAGTTGTTTTGTATGTACGGTATTTGAATGCCTCAAGGAAATCAACAAGTTGGCCACTATTGTAAACAAGTATGCTTACACTTTTTCAGATTTGATGCAGTTGTACTTGAATTGTACTGTTAAGCTGTTATCAGTTTTGTAGCTCTGTAGCAGTTTTGTAGCAGTGTGTACTTGACTTGTATCTCTGTTAATAAAAAAAACATTCATTCATTCTCATTTTTCACCATTTCTCCTCCTATGACAGTGGTTTTCAACCAGTGGTCCCCAGGCTAAATGGTGGATAGTTGGTTAACCAGATGTAACTCTTTGAGAGCGTAAAAATGAAACCAAATGGACCCTTACGGGTCCATTTGGTTTCATTTTTACGCTCTCAAGAGTTAAAATATTCATCATGTGAATTAGCCCAAGTCTACACAACTAGAGAATGTAGAAGATTAATGGTCATTTAATGGTCATATTCCCTTCCAGGCGAGCATCTAGGCCTATAGCGCATTCTAGTGCATTTTGGAAGTGCCACTAGTGCATTTTGAATTTTGGCAGTTGGCAACACTGCCGCCGGCCCGACTTCTCCTGTTACCGTTCACACAGCCTAATAAGTCTCATCAATGTTTATGTTGCATTGCACTACTATAATACAATATAAAATAACAAGGCCATCATTGAAGCTGGACTCCAATGTGATGCCTGAGTCCAGTGCGAGCACTGGCGATTTGAGTTTAGTCTCTCGGACTAATTTAGGAGAAATAATTGTCAAAATGTTGGTAAAATAAATAGCAATTCTTCTACATTTTCTAAATATGTAGATTATTGAAAATTGGGTAATTCGGATGTTTAAATATAATTTAACTCTTGAGAACGTAAAATGAAACCAAACGGACCCGTAAGGGTCTCAAGAGTTACAGCTCTATTAGGGTCCATTTGGTGAGCAATGGTCCTTTCTAGGAAGGAAGGAGGACTCTATCATAGGAGGAAAAAATGGTGAAAACGAGGGCTTTATCTCTGGCGCCGTTCCAATTCCGCCCCAACTCACCAGCAAAAAAAGCACCAGATTTTCCGCCAGGAGTTTTTCCACAAATTTTGGCGCTAGGAGGGGGTCTGGAAAAAAGCTAAATATAGCAATCAATCCGCCAAGTTGGCAACACTGGCACTGCACATAAGAGGAAACAGGAAATCAGCTGCTGCTGCTGTAGCAACAACAACACCATGGCGCCCCGTTCGAAATCTAAAAGGCAAAGAAAGCAAAAGCACAAACGCAACATCAGTGTTGTCAAACTTGTCGCACGAGGTAAAGTTTCAGGCCAGTTGTCGCAACGCAGTTTTGAGAGACTGTCGCCCCTCGTGCGCGTCCCTTTGGAAGCCATCGGTGAAGGACTTCTGGACCCGGGACACATTTTCCTCGGCTTCGTCCAAAGCGGCCGTTACATTCTGTCATACATCAAAGAAGAACCAGAATTCAGTGATCCGGAAGACTGGGAATCGGATCCAGATGAGCCACTGCGCGGCGGCTACAATCTGTTTTGGTGGGAGTTTAACCTGCGCAGTAAACTCAAGCTGGCGCAACAGGTGAGACTGTTTATAGATGGTGGTGATGCTGATGAGATAGACGGCCTCAATCTGCACGTGTGTGAGTGGCCCAACGACGACTCCAGCATTGCCATCTTTGGCTTCGACGCATCCATCGCCGGCACAGATCAGCTCATGATGAACCTGCAGAGTACCGATCATGTCCCGGGCTGGTTCGTCTGGTACGTCACCATTGCTCCCAACCCTCCGTCCACACCCTGTTCTCACTGCTCAGCCATGGCCACATGCACAGGTATTGCTGGCAGTAAGTGCCTGGAACACGGCTATGTGCTCCACGGCGAGGCTGAAGTGAACAATCCCTTTCCCTTCCAGCCGGCCTTACAACTGAAAAAGGACAAGGTCATCCTGTTCAAAGAGAACCAAATGTTGGTGGCCTGTGCCTTCTATCTGTGCCCAGCAGGTGAGCAGAGCCAGTCGTGTCAGATGCTTTTCACCAAGAGAGCAGATCGACCTCCTTCTGCTTCCACACTACCTCAGCATTGCCAACAGGGAGCCCCCTCCTCATCCGAAAGAAATGGTCAGTTGTCCTCGTCTGAAGAGGAAAATCAAGGTGATCCATGGCTCCAGTGGATCCATGGCTACGCCAACTACATGCGCCTCCACTACTACATCCGACAGCCAGGGACAGTGGAGGGCGGCTCAGTTAAAAGTCATTTCCTTACTACATTACCTTACTTAACTGTTACAGATCTAAAGGGAAGGATAAAGAGGTTGCGCCGTGGCGGTCCGAATGACAGACAGAGCCTGTGCGTGGAGACGATGTATCTAGACATCGGCCGGCTCCTCCATGTGCTGCCCTGCGTCCATGATGACGTCTTGAAAACTCGGGACAGCACCAAATATGACTGGGTCCTTCTGGACGTGTGTCCACAGACCGACAGCGTGTTGATCGCCATCGGCCTGTTCTGGGAATGTGAGGTACGCGATATAACAGTCAGCTGGGACCTCGGCACCGGGCTGTGCCACGTCCTCGGAGTCAAGCACCTCACAACGGACGTCCCCTACAAGGGTGATTTATCTGAGAATTACAGCGCCGTGAAGTCTTTCAGGAAATCCCATGTGGACACCGTGATGGAGCACTCTGTCCCAGAGAGCAGCTCCCACCGCGTCAACGTCATAGATGGTCTGCCCAAGAGAGTGTTGGCCGATCCGGAGCGATGCACCTGGGTTACAACGAGATGACTGTATCGGGTCCCAAATCGTACTTGTTCTAAAAATGGAAAAGCAAAATGTACTCACGCAGCCTCCTCTTTTCAAGGATAGAATGTATAACTCTTTGAGCATTTTCTTGAGCAAACCTGCTTTTGATACACTGAATCTTTTTGAGTTATTTTGGTTGTTGAGGATATTTCTGCTGTTCAAAATGTGGCTTTTTTGTTTGTTTTTGTTGCAACCAAGAGTTGGAGTGAATACATAAAGCTATGCAGAGTCAACAAGTGTCTTACTGTCTTCTTTACAATATCTGCAAGTAGTCTGTGAAGGGCGCTATACCCATACCAAAGACACACGGACACCAGATGCAAGTTCAAAGATTTATTATCTCTCAAATGAGGTAGGCAGGGGAAAAACAGCACTGGACCACGTCTCTGGCTATGCAGGTAAGTCAATAGACGAATGGAGCGGGGATCACTTCCTCGTCGTTCCTTTCTGTTTAAGTTAATTTTCGAGTTGCAGTTTGGGCCAAATTATAAATGTCCCTGCTTCATGTCCGGGGGGGGGGGGGGGGGGGGGCGGTTGAACATAGAATGGGGGGGTCCTCCCCTGTTCCACCTATATAAGCTCCGTGTCCCAGAGCCCAGCGGTTACTTCCAGGGGGGTCGAGCCTATAGGAATGACAGATCAAAGTTACTTTTCTCTTCCATGCAGAGAGACAACACAGGGTGTGGGGATATATGGATCGATCTTACCGAGCACCGCACGCCAGCCTGTCCTCGGAGAACTGTTGTCAGAATGAGAGACAGAGAGGGGAGGATAGGAGGCTTAAGCGGTCTGGGCGGTGTCGCACGGCTGGTGGCTCGTTAATGCCGACGAGCAGGCGGAGCGGAATATACCTCCCCTCCAGGACGCGCCCGCGTTGCCCCTGGTAACGCGTCCTCTCTGTCTCTCTCCCAGTCTCTCCGAGGCGGCCACTCCGTGGCGCGCGGTCTCCGACCGAGACGCCACAAGTCATTGAAGACATAATATCATATATTTCATCAAGCGATGGTATGTCAGGTAGTGCACACATTTGTGTTTATCTGGCATCCCAGCTTAGGGCATGTGATGTAAAAATGCACCAATCATTTACCGATCGGCCTTATCGGCCAATATTCAATCTGATTGTTGATCAGCAATTTACCTTATCTGGAAAAATCTTTTATACCATTTAAGTCAATCAGATTTTTTTGAATGGGCGTCAATGACACTTCTGGCTTATTCTTGTCTGTATTTTCAGCGACGGGGGGATTTTCCTGCAAGCTGGTCGTCACTGAAAGTGCAAGTCAGAACAAGCCAGAAGTGCTCATTGAAGCCCCCCCCCCCCAAAAAAAAAAAACAAAAAAAACAAAAAAAAACAGGAATTACGTCACAGCTCAGCTGAAAACACAGGCAGTGCACGAGCAAGGTGTGGAGGAACTAAATGTGCAAAAAACGGTCCCCTGTGCATTATAATAAAGAATACAAATATAGGTTCCAAGTGAACAAAGCCTACATTTTAATCTAATAACCTTTCACTGACTGACATACACGGTACACAAACATTAGTCCTCCTTTGTAGGCCTACTGTTAATGAAGTAAAATGTGACACTGGGCTCAGTGGGCTGTTCTCCCGACTCAGCATCTTCTTCTAGGGCTTTATTGTTTGACTGACTGACTGACTGGATGGGTGACATTCCATTGTCAAAAGTATATCCATGAACATACTGTACGTACAGTATACTGTATGTGTGTTTGTCCCCAGAGGTCAGCAATGCTCTGACCCCCTCAACATTTCATGGTGCGGTGCTTTAGCCCTATTAAGGAGCTTAACCTCTTTCCGAAGTTAGTGAAATCATTATCAAGTAGATCGTAAGCCAAAGAGTGGGCACGGCTCTTGTTTGTTTATAAACCTTAATGCATATTATTTATTTTAGCATTAGTTTTACTTCTGTGTTCAAAGACGGGTCCCTGTCTCGGTCTGCCAGCTATTACCCAGGCCTTATGGGCTGGGAGGTTGGCAAGGTTGTGCTTTTTCAATGTGAATGCCATTGGAAATATTTCCTCAACACTGTTTCCTGGTTTTCTAAATGATGAATTTCATCTATGATAAGCTTAATTAGTTTCTTTCTTTTCTGTTGCCTAATTGGGACGTGGATTTATTTTTGGGCTAGTCTCCCAGCCAGCAGTCCAGGCCTAAGGGACAGCCTACCTGTTCCCCAGTGCAGGACAATCCCTGCTTCAAACGTCCATTATTTACATGCATTCTTGTCAACAAGAACATCAACCAAATCGTATCCAGGTGGTCCCCAGCTAAATGGAATGTTGGTTAACCAGATGGAACTCGTTGAGAGTGTAAACAGTTTTTGACGCTCTCTAAGAGTTAAAATATTCATCATCTGAATTAGCCCAAAGTCTACACAATTAGAGAATGTAGAAGATTAATGGTCGTTTTGAAATCCAGTCTGGTATTGCGGACAAAAACAAAATAAATCTTTAGTTTTTGGGTCTGTGGGGCTAAAATGTCATCAGATGGTGGTTCATGGCTCAGATTCTGAATAAATAGTGGGCCCTGGTATGAAAAAGGTGAAAAACCACTGCCCTAGCACTGCCAGTTCTAAATTAGTTCGACCAATATCTAAAATCTACTTTGGACGCCTTGAAGGGGTTCATTTGTTTTGGTTAATGTAGAATACACCTGACATGCATAACAATGATGGTTTTATAACTAGTGTTACTATTGTGTGAATAGACTGCAGTTATAACACAAATCACTGAATGCTCTTTTAAGTTGCTACTATTTTACTGTCAATATTTGACATTTGCATTATTTAAAGAGATTAAAAGGCATGCAACGTTTTTTGATGTTTCTTTGAAACTTGATTAAAAAAGGAGCTAAAAAATAGAGTATTCTGTCCTCACTCCTCCATGAGTGCATGAGCGATTGTGATTCTATGTCATCTAGGCTAACGGTTTTCTGAAAAACACCTTTTCATGTCAATTAAGGACCAGGAAAATTGACCGTTTATTTGGGTTTGGGTTGTGTATCTATATCTTGCCAACTAATTCCAATTGTGGACCAGAAATAATTAAATAGGCAAATGCTCCAAAGGTGATAAATTGATATTCACAGTCACATCCTTGTAAGTTAGCTGTAGTGTTGGCCTACTGTAGACATGCCTGCTGCTATTTTCCAGTATCACCACAAGGTGGCAGGAAATCCTTATCCTGTTTTCGTCGTAGCCTAACCAGTCATGTTTGCAGGGGCGGATATAGCCCATGGGCATGGGGGGCAATGTCCCCTAAATGCCCTGACTTCCCCACCAAACATCATTGAAATGAAACCACCACATCACGTGTCTGTTGCAGTCCTGTAACCGAAAATGGTATTTGGGTGCGAAGTCGCCCCCATACCATTTCTCCCTGGAGCCCCTCTTACCAAATGGACCCTTAGGGGTCTTTAAGTGGACGTTATTCCTTGTGTACTCACCCATTAAATAATTCCAAAGACGTGTGGTGCCATATAGTCCTCTAGTTTCATATCCATGTCAAAGTAGTGGCACAAAACGTCTATTTAGTGAAATATCTCCACTTTTCTACGAGATGCACACAGACATCTTTCCCCTTGGGCAAAGGGGCCCATAATGCCAGCTGCACTGCATTTTTGATAACTTCCTCTGATCGCAGCAAACGTCATCAGGGTAACACAAAAGTTTGGGGACACACAATTGGCAGGTGCATTGCGATAGGGGCTGGGTAATTATTCACACCACCTGCCAATTGTGTTCCCCTGATGACATTTTTTGGCAATCAACAGGAAGTTTACGAAATTCTGTCCATCGATCATTTCGGGCCCCTTGATCGGAGAGAAAGTTGTCTGTGTGCATCTTGTGAGAAAGTGGAGATATTTGACTAAATAGCCGTTTTGTGCCACAACTTTGACATGGATATGAAACTAGAGCACTATATGGGACCACACGTATTTAATGGGTGAGTACACAAGGAATAATGACCACTTAAAGAGCATGCAGTTTTCTTTGCAACCACAAGTCAATGAGCCCGAAGCATGGCTATTATTGTGCCAGTCTAAGGACTAAACAAAATAGCCATGCAGGGTTGTGTGTGTGTGTGTGTGCGTGCGTGTGTGTGTGTGTGTGTGTGTGTGTGTGTGTGTGTGTGTGTGTGTGTGTGCGTGTGCGTGTGCGTGTGCGCGTGCACGTGCGTGAGTATGATGACCATTTTTGGAGCCTTGTTGTAAAAAGAGAGGCGATTTTAAACAATGGTGATAGTAACAAAACTAAGGGAGTGAACAGTCCAAAATATCATTCGAACTCTCCCAAAGTAGTATTGATGTTTTTATTATTTTTTATGCTGATATCATTCTAACCATTCACACTAATGTGAAGGCAGAACCCAACAATTATGTAAATACTTCCAAGTGCCCAGGAATCATAATAGTCCTTGATAAATGAATTAATTTGCTGTAAAGGGCTCCTCGGAATCTTTAGATTTATACCCCAGAGAGGGGTAACCAAACATGTTGGATGCATCGCCAGTTGTATTCTTGAATATGCACAATGTAATGAAAAATAAAACAAATACATGCTTTCAATGTTAATATTTCAGTAAAAGTCACGATACAGAATATTTAGGTAATTATTAGCCAATAGTTATTGGATGTACAGGTTGATGTGTGTAGCGCTGAAAAATCCAGTGATTTTTTTCTTCTTGTTGTGAATTGGAAGTCTGGTTTATTCTCAACTTTTTCACTGATGTGGAGTCAGACAGAAAGTCAGACAAAGGGCACTAGGGCAGATCAGTGAACAGCAACAACTCATTTACTGTGAGATTCTCACTTGTGGTCAAAATTAAAGGTAGGGGAAGTGATTTCACTTTTGTCAGATATCACCCAAAAAATATTTTTTTTCTGTTAAAATGCTCTATTATAAGGTGTGGAAACCACATATGGAGTTTCCCCCTTCCCCACGTTAGCAGAGGAGCTAATAAAAGTTCCCCAGGTCACCACAATTCTCCTCCAATCAGGAGAGAGCAGCAGGTTCACATAGTGTAGCTACTGTTGGGGGCCCCTAGTGCACCAGGCTGGTACTACACCATGAATTTCAAATCACTTCCCTACCTTTAATATTGGGTGTTAGGTGTGCGATTAAAGTTTGTGGATCTTACTATCTTACCAACAACAGGATGCATCCACCATTTATGCAGCGTTGCGATATTAAAGTCCCAAATAGAAAAATCATTGCCTGTAGAATGTAGGGACTCCCTCAGTCTGGGACCCCCTCCTGTGTAGCGGGAACACAATTGGCAGTACATAAGCCGAGGTCATAGTAATGCTTTGATCAAGTCTCAGAAATAACGTAAATGACACTGAAATCCTCTCCATAGACTTTGACGGACTTTGACCCAAGTTGCCATGCAACGCTCTGGTTGTAACTGTAAGCCTATAATGGACAGAATACTAAATAATATGAAACCCGAACTCCCTTAGCCTCACCCAGCCCCGGTGATATAGCTCTTCCTTACAAGTGAATGTTGCGGTCAAAACGGTACAATTCCGAACAAATTTGCGTATGTCTGTATCGGATCGGGTTACTGCAATTGAAATGTATTGATGGACATGAATCAGCCTTGTCCCTAAATCGTTACTCTATTAAGTGGCATTGATGGAATTAAACACATCAAAATTGTGCCATCTATACTCAGTTTATACTTCATTTCATCCATCCACCATTGAGGATTTGTTTTCTGCAAATGTCTTCTTTTTTAATGAATGATACACTTTTACCCAATGAGTAAAATGGTCTTGTTGTTTTGCTTTTTCTTCTAGACGTCCGGCAGCGCCCTGTATGTGAAAAGGAGGTTTTCACTGTACGACAGGAGAGGAGCTCCAGTCTGGTCCAGAAGGAACCAAAACCTCCACAGATTAAAGAGGAATATGAGGAGCTTCTTCAAAGACCGGAGGAGGATGATGGGTCAACATTACTAGCAGTGAAAACCGAAGATGATGATGAAAACGGGAGAGACGGAGCCGGTAGCCAGCACCTCAACTCAACACATGATAACACAAGCTGGCATAGAAGACCGTGGACCATCATCACAACCAACAAGCGACCATCATCTCCCACACGCTTCTGGATCTGACACAGAAGACAGCGCCGACTGGGAGAAGACCAGCGAACGTCTGTCGACTTTATACGCGCTCAAGTCGCACGCGCCGCCGCCTGCGGAAGTACACCAATCTTCTCTGAGCAACAAGCTCTCCCCAGACACGAAACCGGCGAACCAAACTCACCCCGCGAGGAGTCACGCGAGCAAGAACGTATTCACTTGCACAGAGTGCGGCAAATGTTTTAATTTGAGGTCCAATCTTTGAAAGCACTCGAGGATACACACGGGGGAGAAGCCCTTCACTTGTCAGGTTTGTGGCAAAGGCTTTGCCAGGAGCGGCCACGTGAAGTCGCACATGAGGACCCACACGGGCGAGAACCGTTTCAAATGCGCGATTTGCGGCAAAGGCTGCAATTACAGCAGCGAGCTGAAAACGCACATGAGGACCCATTCCGGGGAGAAGCCCTTCACCTGCGTCGTGTGCGGTAAAGGCTTCGCTCACGGCGGCGATCAAAACGTGCACATGAGGACCCATACGGGGAAAAAACGTTTAGTTGCCATATCTGTGGTAAAGTCTTTGGTTATAGCGGTAGTCTAAAAACGCACATGAGGACGCACACAGGGGAAAAGCCCGTTAAGCCCTTTACTTGTACCGTGTGCGGTAAAGGCTATGTTAAGAGCAGTGATCTAAAAACACACATGACTACTCACGCAAGGGGAGAGCCCATAGACGCGTGAGAGCTTGTACTGGTGGAAACCCTTTAATTGCAGATGGACAAATACAGTATGTTGGTCAAAATGAACATCTGAAGGTGTGGCATACGCGTCTTTGGTAGATTATTTCTCTGCAACACTGTTTTAGACATGAACCTTTTTCTACAATCGATCATACGGGCATTAACCTTTTTTATAAGTTTGGAAAGCATGTTTATTTCACTTTTAAAATGTTCATCCACTTGTAAAGGTGCGTTCAGGCTTGGACGGTTAAAGCATTGCGATTACAAACAAACTCAATGCAAAGATAAGAAGTTGCGCAAACGGGCAAGGTGTGAACGTGGCGAATCGAGACTTCTTTGGTGAGCATTTGGTTACACTCACAATGCTAAATTGTTGTCTCTATCCAATGTGCACGCCAAGTGAGCAAAGCGACTTTTTCTTACCAGAATTGACATGTATGACGAAAATGAAACATCATGAGTTACTGGAATATATACTTATTCAAGTCTGAACGCACCTTAAGGAACATCCATTTTTGGGATGGGTCATTTCTGTAGTAATTATTATTCTATAGTAATTATTGTAATTCTTGGAAACATACCGGTAACTTATTCTGAAAGTATTATGAAATACTACAAATTCATAAAACAGAAATCTATGCGTAGATTGTATTACTTGCTGGAATTTTACTTGTGTAATTTGAAACCCTTGTACAGAATTATATTTTTAAAAATGATTTATATGCAACCGTGTATAAAACAAATTGTATTTTCAAGCTTAAAGATTTTATTTTGTGTCCGAATAATGCCCCTACCCCCCCCCCCCCCCTCTCTCTCTCTTTCACTCACTCTCACTCACACACACACACAGGTCATGTTCAACACAGGTCATGTTGTGGGGTGCATCCATTCATCTTCCATTGCCAGTGCCAAAGTCAGCGCTGTGCTCGTGTGCAGCTTTTTAAAGCCATCAGAGGCCCTGTTGTTCAAGCTGGTCGGCCATCTCTTGATTGATCTCTAATGTTTTCTGCTATTTCCATCAACTCTCTCCGGATGTGCCTTAAAGGGTAAGACCGCTGTGTGTGTGCCTGTCTGTGTGTACTGTAGTTACCTTGCCATGATGTAATTCCAAATGTGGACAAGAAACTTAAAAATCAAAATGATTAGAAATGCTGCAATTTTAAGATCTGGATATGTATCCAGTCCAGGTTTTCGTTTTTATAAAATCAACAGGAAAAAAAAAAAATCACTTTTGGTGACACTAGCAGTGATGTCAAACTCAAATACACAGCAGGGTGAAACAATTAGTTATATTTAATTTCTTCACTGATACACACAGACAGTACCACACACAATTAAAATGGGACATTATCAAACGCTTATACTCACTACACTTCTGCTCTGTGAGACAGTGCAGAGCTGAACAGTACTATACTGACTCACAACTGCGTTGCAGGCCGTAATACAGTTCACACACACCATACCAAAAGCCTAAATTACTTAATATTTAGGAACATATATGTCTGCATTGCATGAATATTTCAGCACAGTGTATAGATTATTGCGTAGTTTAATAGATAAATATGAATTATTCATAAAAATTCATAAAAAACCTGATCCATAGATGACAAACGGCACAATATAAAACATGTTATCAGCAATTATATCAAACATACAGTATGTCAAATTATGCCACTACAATTACTAACTGATTATTAATACACTTTATGAAATGAAAATACAGTATATGCTAAGAAATCATTTGATATCTGTGTGTGTGTGTGTGGGGGGGGGGGTGTGGGGGGGGGGGGGGGGGGGTGTAATGCCACCTGAATCGTACAATAATTACAATAATTATTCATGCACAATTCAAAATAGTGATTAAGTAATACCCTTTTTCCTCTTTTCATCAGCCACTAGATGTTCTAACTGTGGTTTTCCAGAGTCACAGAGATCTTCCCTGGTAACAATGTCAAAGACCGACCATAAACAACATCACAATTGTAAATGAATGGAAACAGTGTGTTAGTGAAGGTGTGTGTGAAGGTGTGCAGGTGTGTGTTAGAATCAGGATCAGAGAAGGACAGCCGTCCTCTGTCCCAGTCCAGCTGGACTCTGATCCTCCGGGCTTTCTGATTCACTGAGAGGTCAGCACTACTACTAACAACTGAGGAGCATGCTGAATATTCACCAACCAAGAAACGTAAATGCCAGTATCCCATCTCCCTCCCATGCCAGTCACGCACACCTACATTCCACATTGTATTGTCTCCAACCTCAACATCCCAGCTGTGAGACCCCGAGTTAAAGCCCTCAGAACCCTGAACACTGTTTCTGTATTTAAACCTCTCTGGGTTGTCAGGAAGCTGCTGTTTCTTTACAGATCTCACACTGGTCAGATCATCGGACACCATGAGGGATCGACCAGCCGTGTTGGGGTCTAGGAGGACAGGAGTGTAGGAGACAATGTCCTTCATCTTGTCCCAGACTGTGAAGGTCAGGTTCTTCAGGTGTTTGGCCTGGTCTATCAACGCTCCTCCTGGGAGTGTCGGCGGGTCCTGCAGGGTGATCTGCTGAACTCCTCCATGGTGCTCTTGTAGTTCTGCAGGAATGAGACGTGGTCCTCGGCTCTCAGCTGGCCCTCGGCGCTCGTGTGGCGTCAGAGAGGGTCCCCATGTCTCTGGTCAGAGCCTCTATCCTCTCCTTCATCTCCTGACTCTTCTGAGCCTCTTCCTCCTGCAGAGCGGCCATCCTGGCCTCCTCTTCCTCCTGGAGGAACCGACGGAGATTCTCAAACTGTTCCTTGATCTGTGTCTCTGAGTTCCTGGCCTGGACCTTGATGTGGTTTTCTGTAACGTTGAATTTAGTTTTAACTTCATCAAAGACCTTCAGTTTCTCCTTTAAAGGCTTCAGTGACCCCTGGACCTTCTGTCGGCAACGTCCAGATGCTTCAACCACAGGTAAGTGTGTCCGGCGTGTTTCTCTGAGTCGCTACACATGTCACATGCCAGCTGTTGGTCATCCACACAGAAGAGCTTGATCTCATGACAAACGGGACAGCTCAGATCTTCTTGGCAACTCAAATGGGATAATATTATATATTATATATCGATGTATATAATATTATTAGCGATGCATGATATAATCAGTAGAATAATTGGAAATGGGCATAAAATTTGTATCTGTATCACATCACTTACAACATAATAGAGATTATTTACTCAGTTTCCACCATCGAAATTGTAATTAATGCCATATTTCACTATCAACTCACCCTCTTGGCAGAGTTAAAGTTACTCGATTCGGTATATAAATATTTCTTAAACCCATTGTAATATTTTCCTCCTATTCTCTGTTTTAGAAAAATCTCTGCCGTGACAAAAATATCTGGGTTAGTGATATCTGTGTCCACACACAGAGAAACACATTGGACACAGGAGAAAATCCCTGCAGTAGCAGGTTTACATTGTAGACTTTTATACATTTGCTTTATCCTTAAAAAGAGGATCATGAGGTGCCAAATACAGAGGCCTCTCATATTTTATAATGAAATGCATTCATATGTTTTCAAAGCCACCTAAATTGTGACTGAAAGTAGAACATGCTTCTCTCTGTCAGCATGTCACGCTATGTGCATGAATCTCCAAATAAAATCCTGACTTCTTCCTACTGCATTTAAAACAAAACATGATTCTGATTCATGCACTCAAATAGACACTTTTATCATTGCTCTGGCAAGTCATGCACAGAAAATAATAGGTGGATTTTTTGCAAAACATATCTTTGGAATAAATCCTAAATAAAATAAAATCCTACAATTGCCACCAAAGCCATAAGAAGAAATGGCTCCCCTTTCAAATTGGCCTATAGCACCACCAAGAGGGACACAACCTTCACCTGTTGGAGACCTTTTTTTTTTTTTTTTTTTTAGTTTCTAACTCGGCCATACCAGAGTTCACCTCCCACACACTCACATGCAATAGTTACACAGGGCCTGGCAGGTCACAATAATAACTAGGCCTGTAAATCTTTGGGTGTCCCACGATTCAATTCAGTATCGATTTTCTGGGGCCCGATTCGATTCAAAAACATTTTTTCAATTTATTTCTATTCTCGATTCAAAAAGATTTGGGGTGTCAATACTCATAATCCAGGGATTAAAGCGGAAAAAAATCCAAAGACGGAAAATATTTCAGTCGGGGGGTGCTACGTTCACACGTAGCCTACCTTGTCACACTATGCGATAAATATTGCATAAATAAATCCTTACCAAGTATTTTTCGTAAGTCCCATTAGGCCTACACATTTTCTATAACGTAGGCTACTACGCCCGACATTTTTGACATGGGAGAAATAGTATGGCCATACTGTAGCCTATTCTGCAAATCAATCAATCAATGCCCCGACAGCTGTTCCGTTCAGCGCAATTGCGCGCAGCGCACACAGACCCACGTTAGTTTGCTCACATGATCTGTATAGCGAGGCAATACATAAATCATTCAATTAAATATCATTCAATATGAAATTCATTAACCGGCCTGTTGATAACATGTAGGCCTAATACATTTATTTTTGCTATATTGTCAGCAACATCTTCTGTTTTTCTTGCAGCAGCAGCTCTACCCAGGGCGGGATTTAGCCAGCCCTACTAGGGTGGGCTGGAAAAAAGGCAGGGTGGGCAACTCCAAAGTTTCTCCCATATGAAGCAGTGGTTTTCAATCTTTTCGACACCAGGGCCGACTATTTATTCGACATTTGAGCCACAGACCACCATTTGAGGACATTTTAGCCCCACAGACCCCGAAACTATAAAGATTTCTTGCTTGCTTTTGTCCACAATTCCAGGCTGGATTTGGGGGAAAACAGTCAAACATACTAAAATGACCATTAATCTTCTACATTCTGTAGTTGTGTAGACTTGGGCTACATTTAGTTGGGGCCCATCTCTCAACCACTGGTGGTCCCTGGACCGCTGATGAAAACCACTGATATAACCTTTCATTGGTGGGCAAGATGCGCATTTGGGTGGGCACTGCCCACCCCTGTCCCCGTCTAGATCCAGCCCTGGCTCTACCCGTTCGCTATCAGTGTTCCCACCGTGGTTAGCTTCTCATGCGGCTCAGCCTCACAGTGGACATGGATACTAATCATACTTTGTTGCATTTAACTTTTGCGACCAGTTCATTCATCGTGTTGCTCAAAGAGCGAACATTAAAAACGATATTACCGGCAAAGGATGTCGGCTGCCACGTCTACTTAATCTGGCTCGCACTCCTCCTCTTGATTCTCTTTTCTTAATTTTATTCCATTTTCGCGTCGCGCTGTTCTTAAGTTCTGAATACTTGGCCAGTGAATCCAAAACACAACAGACACGCATGGTTTGTCTGAGTGCCTGAGTGATAACACGGCCAGGCAATAAAGTGTCATCCCGGCGTTAAACTTCATATTGCCACAAAAAAAAGCGGGTGTAATCACATAAAACGACATTAAACATATAAAATAACAACAGACAAGGCACACAGATAGGCAGCAGCGGAGCCAGACCATAGAGTAGAGCCAGACCCGGAAAGTTATGACATCTCCGTTCACTTACTGGAAACGTTAATGGCGTCTGCTCTACATAGACTTCTATTGAGCAATGGGGACGGCCATCTATGTTTGTCACAGTTCAGATCGAGCAGCTCGACCGCTCAGTTTCTGACCCTTCAATGTCGCAACTCTTCAAGTTACACAGCCACTCACTCAACATGCACTTGATTAGCCTACCAGCGGCACCGGTGCACCTTGACTTGCACGGAGCGGAGCGCACAAATCTATTTTCCTAGGAATGATGCATTGTAGTTTGGAGATCACTTGACTTGCAAGTCAAGTATAATGGTCCGTTTTGGTTTTGCGTTTGGTCACGTCATTAACTAACATCGCGGCCGTGGGCAAACCCTCCCCTTTTAGATTTTTTTTTTTGCCAAATGGCGTGGATCTTATGAAGCCCCTGGGGAATCCTCCCAGTACGGAAATCCGTACCCCGTACGGAGAACTTTAATGCCTGCATAACCCAGAGCTACCAGAGCTTCCTCTGGGGTAATGACCCCTGAATTGAAGCTCGGCTGCACATACTGTAAGAGTAAAACTAGTTCTGGTTTGTCTTCCGTTTGTACTTACCTCAGTGGAGATGGTAGAGCAGATAATTGCAGCTTGATACAGGACCCGTCGTTTTGTTTATTGATTTATTTACTGATCAGTGGATATATGCCTCTCAGTGTGTCCGTCGTGCCACATCAGTGGTTGTCTGACTGGCGAGTGAAAATGGCTGTGACGAAGTGTAGAAGGAAATGAATGATGCACGCACACACACACACACACACACACACACACACACACACACACACACACACACACACACACACACACACACACACACACACACACACACACACACGTATGCACACACTGCCACACCACCAGACAGACTGGTAAATCCAGTACTGTATTGCATCAATATTGTATTCAGTAGGTGTACACAGGGGCGGATGCAACATGTCTTAATTTGGGGGGCAAGAGAAAATGGTATGGAGACGGCTTCATCACCATTTTCAGTTACAGGACTTTTATTAGTCAAGTAAAGCATCAATAATTCTGTTTTCAATGATGAAATGCTGTTGGTTTAGTGGTGCCACAAGTACTGTAGTTGGTTAGTAGCAGTAGTAGTGTTTCAAATCATTTTAAATATAAGCAATTTGAAATATCTTGGGTTGTTCTGCATACCCCCCCCCCCCCCCCCCCCCCCACCCCCCCCCCCCCCCCCCCCCCCCCCCCCCCCCCCCCCATGCCTGTGTGCGTAGTTTATTTTAAGACTTCTTTGGTATTTCAAATAACAATGTCTAGCTCCAGGTAATCTTTGAATTGATTAACTTAACAATGTCTATCCTTCTAGGCGAGAGGTGAGTAAAGGTGCTGGGACCACCCAGGGCTTCAGAGTGAATACTGTCTTCTTTTAACCCATTGTAGACTATCCCGATTCTAAAAATGTCTTTGAAATACTAACCTAAGTGTACTGGAAAACTTCAAATTATTGTGTAACACCAACAATTTTTTGACATTTTTTGATACTGTACATACTGTACAGAACGCATATTGGTGTTCCCGTCAACTAGGGTAAAACTACCACTATAGGGGTTCCCGTCTACTATTTAATGAGGTGAGAAACACACAATCCGTTTAATGCATTGAGGTCTTCAATATAGGGTGAGGAAGTGTGTGTGTGTGTGCGCTTACCACAGGCCACACGCCAACGTGTGTGTGTATGTGGGTGTGTGCGTACGTGCGTGCGTGTGTGAGAGCGCACACATGCGCTTTCCCCTTCTTTTGTTTGATTCAATATTCAGATATTTGATATTCATTCTAGACACACCCTTCCTATATAAGCCCAGAAATTAAAGTAACATGTTAAACAGTGCATTTATATAGTGCCTTTATCCAAGGCATTTTACATAGATTGTGCATCACATTCACACACATACTGAAGGCTGTGGATACATACCATTCAAGGCACCTACTAGCACATCAGGAGCTATTAGGGGTTCAGTGTCTTGTACACTGTACACTGGGGGAGCCTGGGCTCGAACCCGTAACCTTGCGGTTATCATCCAGTGAGTCTGAGCCACTGCTGTCCCAAAGAACCATCTGTCTTTTTTTTTATAGTAGCCAGGAGTTTAAAGGACCTCTACTTTTCAACCGAGTAGGGAAAAAATAGTGGTACCGTATTTTATCATGTACCTTAGTGAAGACCTATTAAGATTCGTTACAGTGGTGAATTTCTCCTTTAGGCAAAAAGATTCTCTGAGCATACAGTAGAGGTCGGACCGTGTTCTGTCTGGCAGAACATAACCACATCAACATTATGCTGTACATATCTGTAAGGAATTATTGCAAATAAATATTGAATCCTGAAAAGTGAAACTGTATGGTGACTGCGCCCTGATGAAGCCTATAATTATCCCAGGGCTGTTTCGACATGCACCTATTAAAAAGTTCACCGTCAACCACAAAAAGTCGCAGTCACGGAAGGGAAGGCTTGCCAAACAACACAAACCACAAAACCTTATTAATTAAGCCGTGCACAGTTCATTATGGATCAAGCAATGAAAAAACGGTTCTCTATTTGTCTTAATTTGAGGTGCTGTGTGAGCTGTGCACTGTTTAATAATGCTTAAATGTCTTGTCGCTTTTGGGGAGCTTTCATCAATAATTTCACAAGTTAACATAGTAGTTAATGAAGGCTTCTAAGCTGTTTGCCCTTTGGACCATTTGTATTTGTTTTGTACCCAACAATGTGTATTTTAACTAGTGAAATGTCCTGAAGGAAAATGTGTGCATTTGTCAGATTAAAAATAAGTAGGCCTATATATTGTGTTTGTGTGCACATCATTTTACATGGATGTAAGTCACCAGAAAAAAAGGATGGTTATTTGTGTTAGTGTTGCTGTAAATCGCTCTGGATTAAGATTGTCTGAGTGCTAAATGCCTGAATTGTAAATTGTGTAAGTCTTTTTTTCCCCCCAAAGTTAAATATCCCTTAGCCTGGTCTAGCCCTCAATGATTTTGGCCTTGGGGGGCGGGGGTGTCGTGGGATCCACACGGCGGAAGTGCTGCGCTCTGATTTGATCTCACTAACGTGTCGTCATCTCCGGCCCCTCCCACGCCCGTCCACTGCTGTTCTACGTCACATCATTTAGAGCGACGCCCACCCCGGAAGGTTGACACGCCCCTCAAGGCCACTTTCCAACGCGCGTTAGTCCAGGCTTTCCGTTTTTGCGCAAGGCGAACGAAATGAAAGCCTGGGTGTCGAGGCTAAATAACCTTGATAATGAGCATAATTCATACTGTTTGAGACAGATCCATACTTTCGTTGTTGGGGAAATGAAAGTCACAGAAGCATGTTTAACTTGCTGGAGGCGGAGGAAAAGAAATGGCACAATCTCTCATGACCTGACTTGACTCGTGTCACGTGGTTGATGCCAATGTGCCAAACTGGGCTGGTTCTCCAGGGCGGCACCACTACACTTCCTTCTTTAGCTCCAACCATAGTCATAAAGACAAGCTACTGTTGGACACTCTGCTCCATTTGAATGACATCGGTTTCAGGTGAGTAAAGATGTGCAGAGCATTCATTCCAATGATTTTGTGTGTTAACTTCTGAAAACTTTTTCCTGACATGTGAACATGCTTGACAAATGGTTATGGGATATACAGTACAGTATGAGCAGGAACATTGTGCCGCACAATTAATCGACAAAAATATGGGAGATTGAGATTCAGACGGCGATTTTATTTCTAAATTTGGGAAGACTCGTGCAGCATACCGTACAATGGCCGTACAATTTATTTTGAGTTTTTTTTTTTTTTTTTCTGCAACTTAAAGGAGGCTTTAAAAGATGGTTTAAGTAGGCTACTTTGATGTGGTCTGTTAAAAAGCCACAGTAACCTATGATTTGTCACATTTTAACGTTTGAATACTGACTAAAGGTAATGTAGTTTCACAGAATAAAATGATTATCGTGATCTCAATTCTTGGTGTCTGTGTGTGTGTGTGTGTGTGTGTGTGTGTGTGTGTGTGTGTGTGTGTGTGTGTGTGTGTGTGTGTGTGTGTGTGTGTGTGTGTGTGTGTGTGTGTGTTAGGGACTAGACATGGATCATGGAAACTCTGACATCAAGAGCGGCAGGTTGGTCACATCAGATGTTTTTTTTTTTTATTATTGTTATTTTGCAATTTCTTTAGTTAAAGTTAAAACTAGCGGTGAGACAATCCACTTATCCCCCAATTTGACGCGATATCACTGTGCCAAATCGATTTCTATTGTGATTCTTAAATATATTGCAATTCGATTTTGCGATTCTTGCGAGTTTTCTCCCACGTTACTTTGCTCCTATTATCGTAGGGCATTTTAGAACAATTCATGAAAAGTTCAGTCAACTAGAACATTTTAAAGCAATTCTAAACAACATGAAAAGTTCATACATTTCAAATGCAGCCAGATTCTGGAGGGGGAAAAATATGTTCTTGAACCTGCCGATCAATTTGTTTGCTCACACCCAGTTAAAACAACCATAATCACAGACGTGGTATCATTCACACAGCCTCATCCAGGAGAGTGAAGGAGGAACAGAGACGTCTGCCAACAGGGATGTGGCTGTGGAGAGTGACTCATCTGTGGATCCACATGGGATCCCAGAAAGCAGGTTAGACTTAGCCCTATTGAAATTGTAGCGCTTATTAATCTCTCGAATGAATCACATTTTTGAGATACATAAACATGTTTTTTTTTTTTTTTTTTTTTTTTTTTGCTTGAAGCCCCATAACGCAGTTCCTAGGTTAGGAGCATACCCTGTTCTGACTTATCGTAGTCTGGCTTCGGCCAGACTGAATCAGCTGTTGGCAAAAAGGTTGTCAGCAGATAGCTCTGAAATATCTCAATTGTACACCCATTTCCTACTCCAGTGAACTGGAGGGGCCAATCAGGATGCAAGCATATTTGAATACCGTGTCCTGATTGGCCACACCAGTTCTCTATAGTAGAAAGTGGACGGTATATTTATTCCAGACCTCTGCTGACATTTTTTTCTGCCAATGATTGGTCAGCTATGTGTCTATGAAAAGTGACTGGTCCATGGATGTCCCTGATCACTTTAAACGAGACGTCCACTATACGGACGCATCATCAGGGTGGAATATATTTCCAAACCCCTAGTGGTAGTTTTACTTAGTTGACGGAACACCAATATGCGTCTGTACAGTATGTACTGTATCACAACATGTCAAAATTTGATGGTGTTACACAATAATTTGAAGTTTTCAGTACACTTAGGTTAGTATTTCAGAGACATTTTAGAATCGGGATAGTCTACAATGGGTTAATATAAATCAGTGGTTTTCGACCGGTGTCCCGGGGACCACCAGTGGTCCTTGGGAGGATTCCAGGTGGTCCGCAGTCTAAATGATGGACAGTTGGTTAACCACATGTAACTCTTTGAGAGCGTAAACATGAAACCAAATGGACCCTTGCGGGTCCATTTGGTTTCATGTTTACGCTCTCAAGAGTTAAAATATTCATCATGTGAATTAGCCCAAAGTCTACTCTACACTAGAGAATGTAGAAGATTAATGGTCATTTTGATCTGTATGTTTGACTGTTTCAGTGTGGTCCGGGGTCCGTTGTAATAAAACAGGAGCGAGGGTCCCCTGCACCTAGCTGTCTGTCTATGAAAAGTGACGGGTCCATGGGCCTCCCGCTTCACTTTAAGACAGAGGCACCTTATCCAGACTCCTCATGGTGAGAATATAACACATTTCTCCAGTGTATAAAATAGACGAGTAGCGTACACGCATGCCAGTGAAATGTAATGTTAATCAATGGGGACAAAAGGGAAAACAAAGGGAAATCATGCTATTACTAGTCGTTTACTAAATGGCATCATTGTTTGACGTTTGTTTGACGATGTTTTCTTTTGATAATTTTCATTGTGAAAATGGACAAATGCATTGTACGTTCTAAACGGAGAAGACAGATGATGAAAATCAGAAAATCGAATCATGTGGATTTATCAACTGGAAAAATGGGGGGTGCAGATAAACAATAGAAAGTATCACAGACTATAACACAAAGATTGTCATGCCTGCCTAGAACAGAATTCCATCAGCTGATCTAAACAATTAGAAGCCACCTAACACGTATTTATATGAGGTGCTAGATAAGATATTATGTTATCCTAAAACATGATGATTAGGAATCCAGAGATGGAAATCATTGTTGTCCATTGTTGTCACTTTGCCTACATGGTGTGATGTTCCTCGTAACCATGTGGTGACCACTCGACATGCAGATGAAGAGAAACATCCCCCATTATATCTTCAGCTGGACTGTATTGGGCCATATACAGTATATACATACAGTATATAGGCCTATATATATATATATATATATATATATATATATATATATATATATATATATATATATATATATATATATATATATATATATATATATATATATATATATATATATATATATATATATACACACACACACACACACACCTCGGAAATGGAGTTTAGTGGTTTCCTCCCAACCATAACAACCCAAAACACCCTGGTACTGTATATAGTACTTCCAGATCTGTCTACGATGATCTTACCATGCAGATCAGGCCTTTAAATCTGTCTCCTTTAGACACCTGTTTCTCCAGATCCTGTATCCGAGCTTTAAGTGCATCCAGAGTAATCAGTGCAGAATCCCCCCCCCACACACACACACACGCACTCGAACCTCCACCTCCCAGTTCGAGGGGAGACACTCTAACCACATGACCACTGTCTGGTAGAGCGTTTTTTTTTTTTTATCAAAGGACAATGTGGATTACAGTCACTCACTATATCTCACTCCCGTCTCATTGTCTCCACCAGGCCGGAGACGTGGTGCAGAGGCATGCTGGGGAATATGTTTTACCCTCCGTCCGTGTGTCCATTCGTCCGTCCATCTGTTACCAGGTAATCTCCAGCGCGATCAATGCCAAAATTTGCACACACACACCCTGGATGCCGACGATGAACCTCTGCCCCAAATTTTCCACAACAGCCTGTTATAGCGCCACCAAGAGGCTGACTTTGTAAAAGATGATGAACACATAGAGCAGGCAATTTACATAAAATCTTTAAGGCACTATAATACTAGCCTGAGACGAATATTCCACTCTTTTCACAATGGCTTGTTATAGCGCCACCAAAAGGTGGAAATTTGCAAAAACATTTTTTGCACAAAATACCTCAAATCATCCAAATGCTAAAGTCATAAGAATAAATGGCACCCTTTTAACATTGGCCTATTTTAGCGTCACCAGGAGGCCACAACCTGACCTGGCCTGGTGGAGACCTATGCCCAGAAGGGCACTTTTCTAGCTCCCTCTCTCTCCCGCTACATGCACATGGCATGCACATGCACACACACACACGCACGCACGCACGCACGCACGCACGCACGCACGCACGCACGCACGCACGCACGCACGCACGCACACACACACACACACACACACACACACACACACACACACACACACACACACACACACACACACACACATACATATGTATATATTGAATCACTGATTGAATTCCTCCTCTCATCCAAAGTTGCTCACCCAGCGCAAGAGGCTCGTCTCTGAGACCCCATCCAGACTACTGGATTGCACATTCTAGGTCTCGGACCGGGGTGTGATGTCACGTCCTCCTTTTTTGAATGGGTTTCAATGGGCATTTCCTGCTACTTCCTGTCTGAATTTCGGCCGCGGGCGGGTCTTTCCTGCTGCCTGGCCGCGGTCCGAAATTCAGACAGGAAGTAGCAGGAAGTGCCCATTGAAACCCATTCAAAAAAGAAGGCGTGATGTCACACCCCGGTCCGAGACTTGGACTGTGCAATATGTATGTAGATGCACCCTAAGGGTAAAAAACAGACTGCATTCTGGGAAAATGGGCCAAAGAAATGAACGTGAGGCATCACGCACTAGTGGCGCACATGCAGGTTTCTGGAGGGGGCGTGGCCTTTTTCGCAATCATGTGAATGGCCCACTGAGCTCAAAACTGCACTCAACTTTGGTTACTATGTCCGTTTCGCCTCAAGGTTTCCTCCGGATGTCGTCTCTATTCCATACTCTTTATCTAAGAAGCAGACACAGAACAATAAAGACGATCTTTGGCCCTTCTCAGCCGAGGGTGAGGAGGTATGATAAGGTGAGCTATGGTAAGGATTAAAGGGATAGTTCAGATGTTTTGAAGTTAAGCTTCATGAAATACTGTTCATTAATACAGTGGTGTCAGCTGTATGAATTCATGTCCAGAGTCCCGTGGTGGGAGTTCTGCTCTGGTTTTGGTGAATATCAAGTAGTTCTGGTCAATTTGTGGTGGGATCATGCAGTAAAAGTAAATGTAAATAAATCCAAACATCGAACGTCATTTGTATTGTTGGATTAGTTCTGAAATATTAGCACAGCATAGAAAATATAGTGAGGGAAATATCTGAAAATCTGTGAATAAATTCGTTACCAAGCAAACTCTTCACCAATGTGTTTCTAAAGGTGTCTAATAACATCTCCTAAAAAGTTGAAATTCAACTCCTGTGGGAAACCTAATAAAAAACTGCACAAAGTTGGTGTACCAATAGGCGATTTTCTAAAATTCGGAAATGTTTAATTTGGCCTTAAGTTACTTGTGAGGAGTCAAACTAGGGGTTTTTCATCATTCTGAGTTCATTTATAGCATTTGTTTTTCACTACAACCATTCCTTAGTGGAAAAACTGGCCCACACCTCATTACATTTACATAAACTTGTATTTTATTACAATTCGTTTAACATTAGTCAGAGCAAATAGTGATTCCATCCTGTGGAATGCTTTATGAGTCAATGTGTGAATATACATCCTCAACAGTGTTGGGCAGTAACTAATTATTGTAATATTATTACTTTTTCCAGCAAGTAAAGATATTACTCTGCCAAAATGTGTAATAAGTAATATGTTACTCTGTCAAAACATGTCTAGTTACTCTTACTCTCTTTTACTACTTTTGAGCTTGTTGTTGCATGTGAAAATAGAACAGATTTACAAGGTAGCAACAGATAATAACAGAGATCCATGGTAGTTAGTAGATCCTAACCCACCACACATGACCTACTCTACAAATTAACACAGTTTTCACTAAACGGATTGTGTTGTACATTTCTATTCCTTTGCGTGTGTGTGGGTGTGGGTGGGTAGGGAGGAAAGTAACATGTAATATTTAAAATCTAGTAATAAGTAAAGTAATAGTATTACTTTTTCTAAGGGGTCATAAGTAAAGTAAAGTAAAGATATTACTCTCCTAAGTAATATTGCCCAACACTGATCCTCAATGCCTTAATCGTGAATAGCATTCTTATATTATTATACTGTATATTCTTAATAGCAGGCAGTGTTGGGAATATTACTTTACCTGTTATTAATTATTACCTTCATTTTAAAGCAATATATTATATTACAATATTACTGTCTGAGCAAGTGTAATATATTAATATTACTATTACATATTACTTTAAAAAACTTATTACAAAATATATAATGAAATATTTAGTTCACTAATAACCAAATATTACGTAGACCAGCGGCATAATAAAACAAGTGCACTTGGCTATCTGGCCAAATCCATATGAAATCAACTTGAAAAATGTCACTCCTGAATGAATAATTTGATGAAGAAAAGTAATTATTTAACTTCTCCAGTTGTCAATATAATTTCACAAGAACATTTTCAATGAGACAGTTTGACAGAAAGTAATGTTGAAAGTAATGCAGTAATGCAGGAAGAAAAGTATAATAATAGATTGTTTTAGTTAAGTAATATATTTATATTACAAGTTACTGCATTATGGTAATATATTATATAATATATTAAGTTACGTAGTGCACATGTCCCAACACTGATAGCAGGTAATGCATTGACAGACTTCACAAGCTGAGATGCACTTGATGTCATTATTCCTGAAGCTGCATCGTTGACTGCTGCAATCTCCATGGCAATTGCAGCTTGCAAACTGGAGCAGCTCTTCAGGAGCCATTGGGAACTGGAACTGGCTAGATTTGGAACTGGCTCATAACCATGAACACCAACTACCTATCCATGGTTACTGGGGTCCAGAGACATGCTCTGTAGAAGGAGCCAGTTCAGAGTCTGTAGGTAGGCACGGAGCAAATAGAGTCTCCAGTGGTAGAGTCTCCAGTTTGTTCATCTCAGCCGCTGCCTTGTGTGAGAAGTTGCTGTATCGAACATCACCCAGAGTAGTCCCTAGTATATGTAGAGGAAGATCGATGTACCAGTCTTAATCAATGTATATACTGTCCCCTGCCCAAAACCTGAAGAAGAATGCACTTGAAGGTTTGTTTCATTCAATATAGAAAAACGCATTGATATAAATATTGGTATTATTACCTGTCAAACAGAGTTGTTTTACCATGACCAGCGATAGCAGAGACCATATCACACAAGGTGTGACAGAAAACCAGGTAACCTCTCTGTTTTTCAGTGAGAGCTTCTCGAATCCAGGTGACATCATAAGAGCCATTTGATGTCGTGAAGAAGAGTGGGTGTTTGGTGCCTGGGCTATGCACTAACATTACAGTACGTCTGTGTCAACTGCCCGAACCAGAAAATATAATATATGCAATGCATGTCCAACTATGTGAAAATACGTAAAACTAGTCAAAGCTCTTACTTTTAAGAGTCATAGCTAATAAAAGTATGTATGTTACTGACAAGGCAGACAATTGCTCTCACAACTAAATTGTCAGCATCAGTGTCACTTGGCTCCATAGTGATGTTAAGCTTCCAAAATGTTTAAGAGAGGAGGTGAATGAGCTGACTGTTTTTCTGGCATTTGTTCAAGAAATTTTGGTGTTCAGTGTATGAGATCTGGTGGTTGATGGTGGATGGCTTCTCTATATGGTGAGAACAAGGTCGGACTTGGCAGGAGATTGCCACCAGTGACCTAAGCTAGCCTACTTGCAGCATCTTGGCCGGAACTCTCATCATTGTGGTCTTTGATGGTTACAACTTGCCAAAAGATCATGATCACATCCGCCATAGCAAGAAGACATGCTATGATGTCCAGATTCAACCAGATCTGATACACTGGGCACCAAGAGCGAAGTTCTTGGACAACTGCCACAAAAAGAGTCAGCTCATTCACCTCCTCTCTTCAATATTTGGAAGCTTAACATCAACGTGGAGCCGACTGACAATGATGCCGACACTTTAATTGTGAGAGAGCCATTGTCTGCTGCTACAGGTGGCTCTTTGGAAAGGTGGAGCTTTGACTAGTTTTATATATTTTATTATTTTCGCATAGTTGGACATGCATTGCATATATTATTATATTTTCAGGTCCAGGCAGTTGACATATTGTAATGTTGGTGCACCATAGCCCAGGCACCAAACACCCACTCTTCATGACATCAAAGGGCTCTATGATGTCAGGAGGATTCGAGAAGCTCTCACTGAAAAACAGAGATGCTACCTGGTTTTCTGTCAAGCCTTCACTGGGTTGGTCATGGTAAAACAATTCTATTTGACAGGTACTCATACTAATATTTTGGGCTGGTACTGTGATCTTCCACTACATGTACCAGGTACTACTCTGGGTGAAGTTCGATACAGCAACTTCTCATGCAAGGCAACGGCTGGGATGATCAAACTGAGAATCTACCTCCAACAGAGAGTGCCTCAGCACAATATTCACTCCGTGCCTACCTACAGACTTGTGACTGGCTCCTTCTACAGAGCATGTCTCCGGCCCGGATGGACAGTTCCAGTTCCAACTCTGGACCCCATGGCTCCTGAAGAGCTGCTCCAGTTTGCAAGCTGCAATTGCCATGGAGAATGCAGCAGTCAACGATGCAGCTTCAGGAATAATGACGTCAAGTGCATCTCAGCTTGTGAAGTCTGTCAAGGCATTACCTGCTATTAAGAATATATACATAAGAATGCTATTCATAATGAAGGCATTGAGGATGAATATTCACACATTGACTCATAAAGCATTCCACACAGTGAAATCACTGTTTGCTCTGACCAATGTTAAACGAATTGTAAAAAACACAACTTTATGTAAATATAATAAGGTGTGGGGCAGTTTTTCCACTAAGGAAAGGTTGTACTGTAAAACAAATGCTATAAATGAACTCAGAATGATGAAAAACCCCTAGTTTGACTCCTCACAAGTAACTTGAGGCCAAATTAAACATTTCCGAATTTTAGAAAATCGCCTATTGGTACACCAACTTTGTGCAGTTTTTTATTAGGTTTCCCACAGGAGTTGAATTTCAACTTTTTAGGAGATGTTATTAGACACCTTTAGAAACACATTGGTGAAGAGTTTGCTTGGTAACGAATTTATTCACAGATATGCCAAATATCTGATAAAATTCCCTTAGGTTCATACAACATATGTTTAAAAATCTGAGATATCCCTTTCATAAGGATTTAATGTACCTGATACAGTGTGATACTGTGTGACTATGGCACAGATTCTGGTAATAATTAATACATTTTATTGTCAGTATCGATTTGTACTCTGATACCCTCTCACTATGTTAATGTAACTACATGGCATACATACAGTATTAATACTTAGATAGTATACTGTACATAGTATAGACATAGTTATGACAGCTCCGTTGACTTCACGGTGTTCAGTCCAATGGAGTCTCTGCATAGACTACTATTGAATGGGGACAGTATATGAACGACTTGTCAGGCTGTTTTCTGACCCCTCAATGTCGCAACTCTCCTACTAGATGTCTCTGATGACATACATCCTCTCTGGTAATGATTAAAGCATATTATCAGCTCCAGTTGTTCTTGATACTGAGAAACCTACATTCTACACACGACAGGAGGGATCTGCAGACGATCAAACACAGGTAGGAACACTAAAACACACAATAATTTATATATATACACAGGTAAAAACTGTAAAACACACAATAATTTATATTTAACACAGGTACAGTAGGAACTCTAAAACGCACAATAATTTAACCATGTAAAGCCTGAACTATGACAACCAGGACAAGTGAGAAAATTCCAATTTTTTGAAATTGAACTCTATATTAGGTTGTAGAAGACAATGTTTTTTGTTTGTTTGTTTTTTCCAAAAACATTATCTATATGTGTTTATATGTTATTGTTGTTGTATCAGAAAAGATACATCAGGACGCAACAACTCTACTCAACAACTACTCATTACTAGAGTACACTGCACTCACTGTACTCAATGTAGTGTCCATAGAGTACACTGTACTACTACTCAGTGTATTGTCCATAGAGTACACTGTAGTCACTATACTCACTGTGCTCAGTGTATTGTACATAGATTACACTGTACTCAGTGCATTGTACATAGATTACACTGTACTCACTGTACTCACTATGTGTAGTGTCCATAGTGTTGTACTCATTGTACTCACTGTACTCAGTGTAGCGTCCATAGAGTACACTGTACTCAAGAACAAAATGTTTGGATAGTGGCTTCTGCTGTTGCAAATTAGATGGAGGCAGCTATCCGGGTGTACAATCTGAGGCTCTGTGTCTACTTGCAGTGCAAATGGTATGGTCCAGGTTGGGCAGGGGATGTGTCAGATATGATACAATAGGTTTTTGAACCGAGTAGTGGTTACACTGATACATGACCCACCTGAAGAATTGTATGTATCATATATGATACATATGGTTACATAAACGTTAAATTTATACACAGGTACAGTAGGAACCCTAAAACACAATAATTTATATTTACCACAGGTACAGTACATTAGGAACTTAATTTAAATGTATACACAGGTACAGTAGGAACTCTAAAACACACAATTTAAATGTATACACAGGTACAGTATAAAACACACAATAATTTATATTCATACACAGGTAGGATTCCTACCTGTGTATGAATATAAATTATTGTGTTTTAGAGTTCCTACGGTAGGAACTCTATAACACAATAATTTATATTTATATACAGGTAGGAACTGCAAAACATCATAATTTATATGTGCCCAGGTTGGAAGTCTAAAACACACAATAATTTATATTTATACACAGGTAATGGGTGCAATTCTCAATCGCTGTGGTGTAGCAGGTATGGTATAAGGGTCTTGGGGTAGGCCGAAAGCCTATACCACCAGCCCTGGGCCTGAGCTTACCAAATAACTACCCAGAATAATTAAAACCTGCAAGTCAAAAGGTCCAGAAATCCCCTGACAATGGCAGCCAATGCAAGCATTGGGATGATTCAAATGAAATTTGTCCACTGTAAAGGTTCTGTGGTGCAGAATCTGTTCGATGAAAATGAGTTCATTCTTTTTATTGAGTTGTTGTTTCTGCAATTAATGAACCTCAATTAATCCGTTAAAGTGTCGGCCTGTACATATATTCTCTTTTCATGTCGAGTAAAACACACAATCTATATTGACACACGGGTAGGAACTCTAAACACAACTTATCTCTCTCTCTCTCTCTCTCTCTCTCTCTCTCTCTCTCTCTCTCTCTCTCTCTCTCTCTCTCTCTCTCTCTCTCTTTCACTCTTTCACTCTCTCTCTCTCTCTCTCTCTCTCTCTCTCTCTCTCTCTCTCTCTCTCTCTCTCTCTCTCTCTCTCTCTCTCTCTCTCTCTCTCTCTCCAGGGACCAATGGCTCAGTCCCGCCCTCCTGCAGCAGATCTAGCAGTGATTGGTTCAGAGAGTCTGGATCGGAGCTGGAAGGTGATTGGTGCAGGAGGATTCGGTCAAGTGTTCAAGACCAGACATGTCCAGTGGAGATGGGATGTGGCTGTTAAACTGTTATGTCTGGATAATGGGTAGGTGGAGGAAGCATGAGACGGTAAAATGTTCATTGAATAATTTTCCAATGATTTCCCTCGCCGAATTTGACGCAATGGGAGAGTAAACTGAGTAGGCCTACTAACCTTATCATAACCCTGACCCTCAACATAACATGTTGCAGTGTGGACACAGGCTTAAAACAAGGCGGTCAACCATTATGATGATGGTTGATTTCCAGCGTTATGTTCCAACTAGCATGCTATAGGGAGAGTGGCTGGAACCCGCACATACATAAGCAATGCATCACAACACAGCCTATTTTCCTACAATATACATGAACTAAAGCGGGTCTTCAGGGCAGTAGACCCTCCTCAGACTTCATGCATCTTGGTCTGGTCATGGAGCTGATGGAGAGGGGGTCCCTGGACTCCTTGCAGGTCAATATTTAATTCGAGGACATTAACGAGTTGTGATCTTTCTCAGTTGAGGTGTCCTACAGTAAGTTGAAGTTGAGTTGATGCTTTTTTATGATGGGGTAGACTTTAAAGGAGCATTTAGTGGATTTGGAAACCGCCGTGGTCTGTCCCGGTAACAACAACATATTTGAGTTAAGTGAAATCACTTATCTTTAACAGAGGGGCGGAGCTGCAGTCAGATTGTTGGTAATTAAAAGAATGGGCATTGATGAACACATTTTGTTTGCGTGAATGAGGTACAATCCTGTAACCACCACACCACGTCTTGGCTAATCAATACAAAATAGGCAAAATAGATAGTTTATAGAGCGGCAGACTGGGCAGCTAGGCTTGATGGTTTCTGTTCTCTATAGAGCTGCTGACTGGGCGGCTATAGGCTAGCTAGTTTCTCTTCTCTATGGAGTGGCAGACTGAGTGGCTGGGCTAGCTAGTTTCTGTTCTATATAGAGCGGAAGCCTGGGTGGTTAGGCTAGCTAGTTTCTGTTCTCTATCCACCTTTTGATTATGGCCCATAATGCATTGTGATTGTGTGTGCGGCAGATCCTGGGGAGTGGTCGCGGGAGGAGTCGAGGAGGGAAGCCTCGCCTTCATGGGGACAGGCTTTCCCCCTTGTCCCCTCCTATGATCCCCTCCCATAAGTGCCGGATCAATTGATGTTTGTTGCAATGCCGATGTGATGCCAGTGTCAACAGAGCCTCGTTAGTCTAGTGGACTGCTGCGCAGGCTTGAAATCTGTGCATCAATGCTTCGTGGGTTCCAATCCTGCTGTTGCCACATTTATTTTTCCCCCAACAACCGCGGACTTTACATGTTCAATAAATATAATCAAAGTTAGGTTTAGGAATAGTTTTATTAAGGTTTTCGGTCCAAAACACAGCCCAGCGCTCCCTTCTGCACTGACAACCAATCACCAATAACCAATGACTAAAGCATGAAACTTTCCACAGTGTTTCTACACACCATGAAGTTTGTTTTGAGATGTGGAAACACTTCTGAGCATGAATGTTTCTATATGCCAGAGGCTGTACAAATACCGGGTTGTCAAAAACATGTATTTTTTACTTTTCTGCAGACACATTGATAAGATATCAACAACAAGAGTTCTGGAACCCACTAATTATCATCAAATTTCTTCAATGGGTTATATCACCAGTATAAGATGTGTCATTTGTGTTTCAGGGTCCATTAGGTCACACAAACTTACCTCACATGACCAAAGACAAAAAACGGATTTTCAACAATTTGTGTTAAATTGGATTGAGCATTTCACATCTCTTCTAGACATTTCCTAGTTAGAGTAAAGTGTCTCCTAGTTGCAATAAAGAGTGTCTATAATGCAATGACACTGTTAGTGAGGCCTAACAGTCTCCTGAGTAGGGATGACACGGTATGAGATTTTGGAAACCTATACCTCAGTGTTTCATGATTTTTGAAAATGAATAAATACATACTAATATAGTATGTATTTATTATTTTTTAAATACCATAGGTATGTGCTATAACCTACAGCAGAACTGCACTGTGCATGTTCAGAACTGCATGCCCGGAACTGTTAACACTGTCAGACTGACATCTGGAGACCTTGAGTCACCAAGAGTCATTGACTTCAGAATTGCTTTTTGACATGTGCCAGTCTCCATTAAATGGAGGTTTTGTTCTAAGGAATCACAACAGCAATACAATATAGAAAAAAACATAATTGACAGGTGCTCTTCATACAAGACACCCTGGGGAACCCTGTATCACCCAGCATCGGGGCATTACTGCACGTAGAAGATAGCAGTACAGAGGATGAGATTAGCTGGACACTAGCCTCGACACCCAGGCTTTCATTTTCGTTCGCCTTGCGCGAAAACGGAAAGCCTGGACTAACGCACGTTGGAAAGTGGCCTTGAGGGCGGAGTGAACCTTCCGGGGTGGGCGTCGCTCTAAATGATGTGACGTAGAACAGCAGTGGACGGGAGGGGGAGGGGCCGGAGATGACGACACGTTAGTGAGATCAAATCAGAGCGCAGCACTTCCGCCGTGTGGATCCCACGACACCCCGCCCCCCAAGGCCAAAATCATTGAGGGCTAGACCAGGCTAGCTGGACACTGACACCGATACCAAGAACAACCAACCAAAGTTACTGTGTTCCAGGACTCTTCTTATTGATATACTGTCTGTATGCCTGCAAAAAGTGAAAAATCCATGTTTTTGGCCACCTTACATTTGTACAGCCTCTAACACATGAAAGCACTTCAACTGAGAAGTGTTTCCACACCTGAAAATAAACTTCATGGTGTATAGAAACACTATAGAAAGTTTCATGCTTTAGTCATAAAATGCACAATACCTTCCATTTAATGAGCTTAACCGCTGCACTAAAAGTCATTTTTTGCCCCTGGCAGCTTTCTAGAGTTTGCTAAGGGTGTAGGTAGACCCCTGCAGGCCCTGGCGTGCAAGACACGTTTAAAATCTAAGTTGAATGCATTAACCTAGAGGTGTTGTGCGCCCTTTCATAACAATGGTGACAACTCTTTAAAATATAAATAAACCCATCCACCCCAACATCGCAATCATAAACTGTTCAAAATAATATCCCCACAGTACATTATTAAACATTCACAAACACACTTTAAAACCATAAACAGTAATAATTTATAGAATTTACACCCATTCAAAATGTGTGCATTTAGTTTATTAAAAAAGAAAGAATTCACTTCTTTGTCCGTGTGTTCATATCTGTATGTCGTGCAGTATTTCACTGGAAATATAATAATTAATGAAGAAATGTCAGTGCCAGCACCCATCTTTTGCATGGGCCTTTGGGTTTCTCAAGCTAACTTGGTTGTTTTGAAAGGCAATATATAAAATTATTATTATTATTATTATTATTACCCCTATCGCTTTTGGTGCTCAAAAGGTCAATGCGATATTGCCGGTGTACACCAGAAATTTCCAGTCCACACTGTGCGGACTGTGGGGGCGTGAAAAATCAGCGGATGGTCTCTAAATTTTCCGGGCCCCCTCCTCTTCGTGTGGACACCACATGTTTACCGATCAGTCCTTCAGATGACCCACACTGCTATTTTTTCCTCTGTGTCCATTTTAGGGCCTTATATTGCAGTTCAAGCATAATTCCACAGGGTGGCAGGCTATTAACCAAAACTCTACATGTGTACATGGTGTACATGTCCCAGACTTTTACATGAACATGTCTAGGTCATATTACAGGACATATTACAGGCTTACTATAGCCACGGCTGGTTCCCAAAATGTGGTTCGGGGACGTCTGGGAGTCCAACCATGTACACGGGCCATAGTTTGTATGCATGACCAGTAGTTTTACATAAAACTTTCTAGATTACATTACACCACAGCCTAGTACAGCCACGGCTGGTTCCCAAAGTGCGGTTTGGGGACCTCTGGGAGTCCAACTATGTACATAGGCCATAGTTTGTGTGCACGACCAATACTTTTCCACAAACATTTCAAGGCTATAGTACAATCCAGCCATGTCTGGTTCCCAAAGTGTGGTTCAGGGACCACTGGGAGTCCAACTATGTACACATGCAATAGTATGTGTGCACAACCAAAAGTTTTATTGCAGTACAGCTATGGCTACTTCCAAAATTGTGGTTTGCTGACCTCTGTGGGTCCGACTATGTACAAAGGCCATAGTTTGTGTGCACAACCAATACTTTTACACAAACATTTATAGGCTATAGTACAATCCCAATTCCCAAAGTGTGGTTCAGGGACCCGTGGGAGTACAACTATGTACATAGGCCAGAGTTTGTGTGCACGACCAATAGTTTTACATGAACACTATGTTATATTACAGGACAGCCTACTACAGCCACAACTGGTTCCCATGTACAACCCCAATTCTGTTGGAGTTGGGAAGATGTTCATTCATCCATCTTCTTCCGCTTATCTGAATGCTTAAACCGAATGTTCAACTTTATTGTTTGTATGCAAATATTTGCTCATTTTGATTTTGATGGCTGCAACAACTTTAAAATATAATCAAATATAATCAAATATTCAGACAATCCGAATAACCTATACGTGATTGGCTGAAAACCTATTGAATGTTTTTGACCTTTGATCCCTCAGATGTCTTCTGCATTGAAACCAACATCACCGTGTGAGGGATATAACTGCAATTGACTCAGGAACATCATATTGGCTGACTGACTGACTATTGTAACACACTCCTCCCTGACGATGTCACTGGGACAATTTACTTATTTTTGTACCACAATTCTTCTATTAGACCACTTAGCCTAAACGTGTGCGAGGAGACTGGCACATATGGACCCAGAGGATGAGAGAGTGGAATCACATACGTGCTTGTGTTATAAAGGGGCCTCTACTACTCTATTCTCCCATTGGACAGGACTAGGCTAGACTTTGGCACACTAGGCTGCACTGCACTAGACTCAAATGGGCTCTAATATGCTGTAGGGGGGTGCCATGCTGTAAAAGGCTTCATTAGGCTGTAGAAGGCAATACTGTACCATGGTCAACACATGCCATGTAATACTATTTAATGTGCACACAAACGACTGCCCGTGTACATGGTGGTTATTATCAATGGTGTGACATAATATAGACTAGTACTTCCCTCTACTACTCTATTCTCCCATTGGAGAGGACTAGGCTAGACTTTGGCATACTAGGCCGTACTCAAATGGGCTCTAATAGGCTGTAGGGGTGTGTGTTAGGCTGTAATAGGCTTCATTAGGCTGTACGAGGTGATACTGCACTATGGTCAACACATGTCCAAGTAAAAGTATTGAATGTGCACACAAACGACTGCCCGTGTACACGGTGGTTATTCACAATGGTGTGACATAATATAGACTAGTACTTCCCTCTACTACTCTATTCTCCCATTGGAGAGGACTAGGCTAGACTTTGGCATACTAGGCCGTACTCAAATGGGCTCTAATAGGCTGTAGGGGTGTGTGTTAGGCTGTAATAGGCTTCATTAGGCTGTACGAGGTGATACTGCACTATGGTCAACACATGTCCAAGTAAAAGTATTTAATGTGCACACAAACGACTGCCCGTGTACACGGTGGTTATTCACAATGGTGTGACATAATATAGACTAGTACTTCCCTCTACTACTCTATTCTCCCATTGGAGAGGACTAGGCTAGACTTTGGCATACTAGGCTGTACTGCTCAAGACTCAAATGGGCTCTAATTGGCTGTAGGGGTGTGTGTCAGGCTGTAATAGGCTTCATTAGGCTGTACGAGGTGATACTGCACTATGGTCAACACATGTCCAAGTATAAGTATTGAATGTGCACACAAACAACTGCCCGTGTACTCGGTGGTTATTCACAATGGTGTGACATAATATAGACTAGTACTTCCCTCTACTACTCTATTCTCCCATTGGAGAGGACTAGGCTAGACTTTGGCATACTAGGCTGTACTGCTCAAGACTCAAATGGGCTCTAATAGGCTGTAGGGGGGTTTGTTAGGCTGTATTAGGCTTCATTAGGCTGTACGAGGTGATACTGCACTATGGTCAACACATGTCCAAGTAAAAGTATTGAATGTACACACAAACGACTGCCCGTGTACAAGGTGGTTATTCACAATGGTGTGACATAATATAGACTAGTACTTCCCTCTACTACTCTTTTCTCCCATTGGAGAGGACTAGGCTAGACTTTGGCATACTAGGCTGTACTGCACAAGACTCAAATGGGCTCTAATTGGCTGTAGGGGTGTGTGTTAGGCTGTAATAGGCTTCATTAGGCTGTACGAGGTGATACTGCACTATGGTCAACACATGTCCAAGTAAAAGTATTGAATGTGCACACAAACAACTGCCCGTGTACACTGTGGTTATTCACAATGGTGTGACATAATATAGACTAGTACTTCCCTCTACTACTCTATTTTCCCATTGGAGAGGACTAGGCTAGACTTTTGCATACTAGGCCGTATTGCACTAGACTCAAATGGGCTCTAACAGGCTGTAGGGGGGTTTGTTAGGCTGTACTAGGCTTCATTAGGCTGTACGAGGTAATACTGCACTATGGTCAACACATGACCAAGTAAAAGTATTGAATGTGCACACAAACGACTGCCCGTGTACATGGTGGTTATTCACAATGGTGTGACATTATATAGACGAGTACTTCCCTCTACTACTCTATTTTCCCATTGGAGAGGACTAGGCTAGACTTTGGCATACTAGGCCGTATTTCACTAGACTCAAATGGGCTCTAACAGGCTGTAGGGGGGTTTGTTAGGCTGTACTAGGCTTCATTAGGCTGTACGAGGTGATACTGCACTATGGTCAACACATGACCAAGTAAAAGTATTGAATGTGCACACAAACGACTGCCCGTGTACATGGTGGTTATTCACAATAGTGTGACATAATATAGACGAGTACTTCCCTCTACTACTCTATTTTCCCATTGGAGAGGACTAGGCTGGACTTTGGCATACTAGGCCGTATTTCACTAGACTCAAATGGGCTCTAACAGGCTGTAGGGGGGTTTGTTAGGCTGTACTAGGCTTCATTAGGCTGTACGAGGTGATACTGCACTATGGTCAACACATGTCCAAGTAAAAGTATTGAATGTGCACACAAACGACTGCCCGTGTACACGGTGGTTATTCACAATGGTGTGACATAATATAGACTAGTACTTCCCTCTACTACTCTATTCTCCCATTGGAGAGGACTAGGCTAGACTTTGGCATACTAGGCTGTACTGCACAAGACTCAAATGGGCTCTGATTGGCTGTAGGTGTGTGTGTTAGGCTGCAATAGGCTTCATTAGGCTGTACGAGGTGATACTGCACTATGGTCAACACATGTCCAAGTAAAAGTATTGAATGTGCACACAAACGACTGCCCGTGTACACGGTGGTTATTCACAATGGTGTGACATAATATAGACTTATACTCCACTCTACTACTCTATTGTCCCATTGGACAGGACTAGGCTAGACTTTGGCATACTAGGCTGTACTCAAATGGGCTCTAATAGAATAAAGGGGGTTTGATAGACTGTACTAGGCTATTAGGGGGGTTTGGTAGGCTGTACTAGGCTTTATTAGGCTGTACAAGGAAATACTGTACTATGGTCAACACATGTCCAAGTAAAGGTATTGAATGTGCACACAAACGACTGCCTGTGTACACAGTGGTTAATCGCAATGGTATGACATAATATAGACTTATACTCCACTCTACTACTCTATTCTCCCATTGGACAGGACTAGGCTAGACTTTGGCATACTAGGCTGTACTCAAATGGGCTCAATAGAATACAGGGGGTTTGTTAGGCTGTACTAGGCTTCATTAGGCTGTACAACGCAATACTGTACTATCGTCAACCCATGTCCATGTAAAACTCTTGATTGTGCACACAAAGTATTGCACATGTACACATAGTGGTTAGTCCCAATGGTGTGAGGATCTACAGAGCCTAGTACAGGCTGATAGAGCCTATTTGAGTTTAGTGCACACTAGTCTTGTCTAGTCCAGCCTGATCCATCATAATACAGTACGGTAGTACTCCCCTCCACTACTCTGTTCTCCCATCGGGCTTGACTAGGTTAGACCTGGGCATTCGAGGCTGTACTGTACTACATATGTTCATGTACAGTAAGTGCATACAAACTATTGCCCATGAGTGGTTAGTCTGTTTGAACAGCCCAGTACACCCTAGTCTAGTCTAGTCCAGTCTGATCCATTGTAAGTAGTAGTAACTGCATACATTAATATGCTTTTCACATAATTGACATTTCTTAGTGGTCTCAAAATATTGTAATTCATTGAGATGTGGGGGTTTTCATGAGCTGTACACCATAATCAAGATTATTACATTTTTTTAATATTTCACTTAATGCACAAAGGTTTGAGAATATATTACATTTTGTCTTTCTATTATACTACGGAAGAAAACGTTTACAAATGTTTCTAACTGTGTATCTCCACAGTCCACAATGCTGCACTGCTATATTAAAACTGAGTATGTAGGGGCTTCACACTTTCAGAACTGCCACACTAGTTGACTGAGAACTGACTAACAGCAGGTGCCGTCCATTGCACTTAACGAGGGTTCAATCCAGAATGTGCTGTGGGATGAAGGGGGGGAGGGGGAGTGCTCTTTCTGTTGCATTCTGTTGCATTTCTATTTGTAAGTGAGACCAAACCAGACAGTTAATCTAAATGGTGTTTAGATTAACATGTTTTGAAATGGTCGTTTATTCATGCTTCATGCAGATCCTTAACCTTGTTGATCTGCTGATTTCAGAGTAATTACTTCATTATCTCTGTATTTCTAGGATCCTCACCTATAGCACATTGTAAAACCAGAGAGACAAGGTTCATAAAGTGTGGTTCAGGGACCTCTGGGAGTTCAACTATGTATGCAGCCCATAGTTTGTGAGCCGGGCCAATACATTTACACAAACATTTCAAGGATATACAGTATGTAAACCAAAATATAAATATTAATATTGTAGCATGGAAAAAAACTGCTTACCAGTATATATATATATTTTTTCTACACTACACACACACTACAACATTTTCAAAAATGTCTAAACAATTTATACCATGAAAAGTTCAATCATACACTTTAATGTAGCCAGATAACCATAAGCCAGTCTTTCTGACATGAACAAATAATAGTTCACAGTAGGCAAATAACAGCACTTTTTTCTGTCAGATGCTGATCTGCAGCATCTGGTTAAATCAATGCAGGAGGATGCAGCAGTTGTGCGGTCCTGACTGCTGACCGCTCGCATTTCGACCATGTGATGTCAACATTGTAGCCCTCACTCCATAGTCTAGTTATCATCAGTCATCAAACATCTTTGTACATTATTTGAGGGTTATATTTAACCACTCACAGATATGGAGAAAGATGATCTGTGTGAAAAAATAATCCTTTAGTGTAATTTCTAATAAGAAAAAAATCATAACCTCGGAAGACGGATGGCGTTCCCGGGCAGGAAATTAAGTGCCCTGTGCCCATGCATCCCGGGATCCCGAGTGTAGTTCAAGGACCTCTGGGAGTCCAGCTATGTACACAAACCATAGTTTGTGTGCATGACCAATACATTTACACAAACATTTCAAGGCTATAGTACAATCCAGCCATGGTTGTTTCCCAAGTGTGGTTCAAGACCTCTGGGAATCAAACTATGTACATAGTCCATAGTTTATGTGCAGGATTAATACCTTCACATGAACATTTCTGCACCCGATCCAGTATGAATTCCCCATTGAATGGGCTCAGATTTCTTCAAAAATCCCCCATTCGATGGGCCCAGATTGCATAATTTTCGCCATCTGAATGGCCTCAGATTGCTCCATAAAATGCCCCCGGTTCGCTATTGGTCGGCTTTCGTGCCCCCCCCATACTCTCTCAGAGGGGGGAGTGAGGTTGTCATAGCAAACTGGGCTGAACATGGCGGATCTTAAAAGCATTTTGACAACATTAAATGCATTTCCATAACAATAATGTTAAGTGACAAAAATAAAAGTGACATGTCATCGGAAAGTATTTCTCCCGCTGAATCCAACGTTACCACTCTTGACGCTCTCCGGCATCGGGAAAGTACCGTTTCGCCACGCCCACTTAGCAAATTGCATTTTTTGGACTTTGACGGCCATAAAAACGCTGTTAGAGATTTTTTTAAAAAATCCGTTCCAACTCCCCATCCATGTTGAAGATCGATATGAAAAAAGTGTCGCACAAACAAGTGCCATACACCAAACTGTTCGTCTCGTCGAGAGGGACTCAGAAAGCCCCGGATGTTGACCTTTGGGGGCGGTGCTACAGCCCGTCAAAGTCAAAAACCTAACTTTTGAGTGGTTTGACACAAATCAGCGCATGCGTCTCTACGAGCTGAACGCGTGCACCTCCATTACTCCCCCCTCTGATGCTTGTGGGCGAGGCCAAGTACGTTTGCATTTTTTGGACTTTGACGGCCATAAAAACGCCTTTAGAGATTAAAAAAAAAAATCCATTCCAACTCCCTATCTATGTTGGAGTATAGCCAGGTCAGATGGTCTTGGTCCGGATTTTTTTCTGACACCGTTAACCCCTAAAGGTCATGGAAAAGACTGGAGGTCATGAAACATCCTTAAAAAAAAAAAAAAAAAAAAAAAAAAAACACCAGAAAAACGTGAAAGAAGTGTTTTCTGACTTACTTTTCAACGCTGATTCAGATTCCGTTGGATTGCAATAGTTTGTGTGCAAGTCCATTATAGTAGAGCCATGTCTGGTTGACAAAGTGTGGTTTGGGGGACTCTGTGGGGAAAACTGTGTATAATAGCTTTAAATGAACATCTCTAGGCTATAGTACAGTACAGCCATGGCAGGCTCCTAAACTCCTTCGGACTATCGACTAGTAAGGACACATTCATGGACACATTCATGTAAAACTATTGTAAACAAAGTCATGTGTAAACTATTACTATGTGCAAGGACCTACAATGCTGGCAGGATCCTGGAGTTAGCCTGGCTAATAAGCCAGACCGAATCAGCTGTTGGCAAAAAAATATTGGTCATGCACACAAACTATGGCACGTGTACATAGCCCCCCAGCCTAACCCCCAGTAATATAGCCTATAAATTTTCACGTGAAAGTATTGTTTGTGCACACAACCTATGCCTTGTGTAACGTAGTTGGATGCCAGAGGTCCCCAAACTACACTTTGGGAACCATCCATCACTGCATTGCATTATAGCCTTGAAAGTTTGAGTAAAAGGTATTGGCTGTGCAAACAGACTATGGCTTGTGTACATAATTGGACTGCCAGGGATCCCTTAACCCCACTTTGGGAACCAGACATGGCTGGATTGTACTAAAGAAATGTCTGTGTAAAGGTATTGCCTGTGGACACAAACTATGGCCTATATACATAGTTGGATTCCCAGAGGTCCCTGAACCACACTTTGGGAATCAGTCATGGCTAGATTGTACTATAGCCTTGAAATGTTTATGTAAAAGTATTGGCTGTGCACACAGACTATGGCATGTGTACATGTTTGTGTAAATGTATTGGCCGTGCACACAAACTATGGCCTTTGTACATAGTTGGACTCCCAGAGGTCTCCGAACCAAACTTTGGGAACCAGCCTTGGCTGTACGAGGCTGTCCTGCAACATAACCTTGAAATGTTCTTGTAAGACTATTTGTCATGCACACACACTCTGGCCCATGTACATAGTTTGATTCCCAGAGATCCCCGAACCACACTTTGGGAACCAGGCGTGACTGTACTTGGCTGTCCTGTAATATAACCAACAAATGTTCAAGTAAAACTATTGGTCGTGCACACAAACACTGTCCTGTGTACATAGTTGGAACCCAGGAGGTCAACACACCACACTTTATGAACCAGCCATGGCTGGATTGTACTATAGCATTGAAATGTTTGTGTAAATGTATTGGCCGTGCACACAAACTATGGCCTTTGTACATAGTTGGACTCCCAGAGGTCTCCGAACCAAACTTTGGGAACCAGCCGTGGCTGTACGAGGCTGTCCTGCAATATTACCTTGAAATCTTCTTGCAAAACTATTTGTCATGCACACAAACTCTGGCCCGTGTACATAGTTTGATTCCCAGAGATCCCCGAACCACACTTTGGGAACCAGGCGTGACTGTATTTGGCTGTCCTGTAATATAACTAACAAATGTTCAAGTAAAACTATTGGTCGTGCACACAAACACTGTCCTGTGTACATAGTTGGAACCCCAGAGGTCAACACACCACACTTTAGGAAACAGCCATGGCTGGATTGTACTATAGCATTGAAATGTTTGTGTAAATGTATTGGCCGTGCACACAAACTATGGCCTTTGTACATAGTTGGACTCCCAGAGGTCTCCGAACCAAACTTTGGGAACCAGCCGTGGCTGTACGAGGCTGTCCTGAAATATAACCTTGAAATGTTCTTGTAAAACTATTGTTTGTGCACACAAACTCTGGCCCATGTACATAGTATGGTCTCCCAGAGGTCCCGAACCACACTTTGGGAACCAGCCGTGACTGTACTTGGCTGTCCTTTAATATAACCAACACATGTTCAAGTAAAACTATTGGTCGTGCACACAAACACTGTCCTGTGTACATAGTTGGAACCCCAGAGGTCAACACACCACACTTTATGAACCAGCCATGGCTGGATTGTACTATAGCATTGAAATGTTTGTGTAAATGTATTGGCCGTGCACACAAACTATGGCCTTTGTACATAGTTGGACTCCCAGAGGCCTCCGAACTAAACTTTGGGAACCAGCCGTGGCTGTACGAGGCTGACCTGCAATATAACCTTGAAATGTTCTTGTAAAACTATTTGTCATGCACACAAACTCTGGCCCGTGTACATAGTTTGATTCCCAGAGATCCCCGAACCACACTTTGGGAACCAGGCGTGACTGTACTTGGCTGTCCTGTAATATAACCAACAAATGTTCAAGTAAAACTATTGGTCCTGCACACAAACACTGTCCTGTGTACATAGTTGGAACCCCAGAGGTCAACACACCACACTTTATGAACCAGCCATGGCTGGATTGTACTAGCATTGAACCATCCTTGGCTGGATTGTACTATAGTCTAGAAATGTTTGTGTAAAATTATTGGTCATGCACACAAACTATGGCCACTGTACATACAGTAGTTGGACCCACAGGGGCCCCCGAACCACACTTTGAGAACCAACCATGGCTGGACTGTACTAAAGTATTGGGCGTGCACACAAATAATGGCCCGTGTACACCATAGATCTCTGCTGCCCCCCATTGATAAAACAGTGTCAACACAGCCGTGTTCACGAAAGGCACTAATTTGTGATCATTAGCCCTATTTTGGTATGGCAAAAGTACAACTTGTGTGCACCGAGTTACTTGCGTACACAAAGCCTGTCAATTTGAATTGAAAATGCCTGCCGTGAACGCAAAAAACTATTGTTATTATTATTATTACCCCTAACACACACAAAATAGTCAACATATTTTCGTTTTCTTTACTAGATGGAACAAATGTCTTAACTAGGCCTATTAGTGCTACTCTGTTATTGTTGTTGTGATAACCAGCCGATGGGCCGGTTCGGTGGTGCCCCCCCGGCCCCCCCGGCCCCCCCGGCGCCCCCGACCCATCCAATCTCACACTCCCAACAAACTTCAAAGGTTGAGAGCCCTGAATAACGGACCCATCCGAGGAATAAAAAAAACGCTGCGCACACTCTAAAGCCATTTGGGAGAGGACTTGCGACATTAAGGGAGTCAGAAAGTAAGCGCTCGAGCGCTGTTCATGCAGCCTGAAAGAGGAACAACCTGGATACAATGTTTTCAACGAGGGCGATGCAAATAAGAACTATTTTAGGCATGTGTACAGCATGTTAACTGTTTTAACGTGTTGAACAGTAACAACTAAAATCTTCGTAATGATTATGTTGTGAATAAAGGGATTTAAGATCTTTAAACCTAGGCTGCTGCCTGCGTCCATTGCACTGCCTACCGCCGGTACAGGACTTGTCTCTATTTGTTGTCCCCATTCTCAGTAGAAGTGTAGGCCTATGTAGAAGATCCGCCATTGGACTGACCCCATCAAGTGAACGAAGTTTGCGTATCTCTGTCTATACTATATTCAGGGATTAAAGCGGAAAAAAATCCAAAGACGGAAAATATTTCAGTGGGGGGGGGGGGTGCAGACTGCATGTTTCTTTTTTTACGTTCACAGCGTAGCCTACCTTGTCACACTATGCGATAAATATTGCATAAATAAATCCCTACCAAGTATTTTTCGTAAGTCCCATTAGGCCTACACACTTTCTATAACGTACTATGCCCGACATATTTTTGACATGGGAGAAGTATGTGGCCATACTGTTGCCTATTCTGCAAATCAATCAATCAATCAATGCGCCGGCAGCTGTTCCCTTCAGCGCAATTGCGCACACACACACCCACGTTAGTTTGCTCACACGATCTGTATAGCGAGGCAATACATAAACCCTTCAATTAAATATCATTCAATATGAAATTAATTAACCGGCCTGTTGATAACATGTAGGCCAAATACATTTATTTTTGCTATATTGTCAGCAACATCTTCTGTTTTTCTTGCAGCAGCAGCTCTGCCCAGGGCGGGATTTAGCCAGCCCTACTAGGGTGGGCTGGAAAAATGGCAGGGTGGGCAACTCCAAAGTTTCTCCCATATGAAGCAGTGGTTTTCAATCTTTTCGACATCAGGGCCGACTATTTATTCGACATTTGAGCCACAGACCACCATTTGAGGACATTTTAGCCCCACACAGACCCCAAAACTATAAAGATTTCTTGCTTGCTTTTGTCAACAATTCCAGGCTGGGTTTGGGGGAAAACAGTCAAACATACTAAAATGACCATTAATCTTCTACATTCTCTAGTTGTGTAGACTTGGGCTACATTTAGCTGGGGACCATCTCTCAACCACTGGTGGTCCCTGGACCGCTGATGAAAACCACTGATATAACCTTTCATTGGGTGGGCAAGATGCGCATTTGGGTGGGCACTGCCCACCCCTGTCCCCGTCTAGATCCAGCCCTGGCTCTACCCGTTCGCTATCAGTGTTCCCACTGTGGTTAGCTTCTCATGCGGCTCACAGTGGACATGGATACTAATCATACTTTAACGCATTTAACTTTTGCGACCAGTTCATTCATCGTGTTGCTCAAAGAGCGAACATTAAAAACGTTATTACCGGCAAAGGGTGTCGGCTGCTGCGTCTCCTTAATCTGGCTCGCACTCCTCCTCTTGACTCTCTTTTCTTAATTTTATTCCATTTTCGCGTCACGCTGCTGTTAAGTTCTGAATACTTGGCCAGTGAATCCAAAACACAACAGACACGCATGGTTTGTCTGAGTGCCTGAGTGATAACACGGCCAGGCAATAAAGTGTCATCCCGGCGTTAAACTTCATATTGCCACAAAAAGAAAGCGGGTGTAATCACGTAAAACGACATTAAACATAAAATAACAACAGACAAGGCAGACAGATATGCTGAGTCAGCAGCGGAGCCAGACCATAGAGTAGAGCCAGACCCGGAAAGTTATGACATCTCCGTTCACTTCCTGGAAACGTTAATGGCGTCTGCTCTACATAGACTTCTATTGAGCAATGGGGACGGCCATCTATGTTTGTCACAGTTCAGATCGAGCAGCTCGACCGCTCAGTTTCTGACCCTTCAATGTCGCAACTCTTCAAGTTACACACCCACTCACTCAACAGACACTTGATTAGCCTACCAGCGGCACCGGTGCAGCTTGACTTGCACGGAGCGGAGCGCACAAATCTATTTTCCTAGGGATGATGCATTGTAGTTTGGAGATCACTTGACTTGCAAGTAAAGTATAATGGTCCGTTTTGGTTTTGCGTTTGGTCACGTCATTAACTAACATCGCAGCCGTGGGCAAACCCTCCCCCAGAGCCTTGGAAATACAGAGTTACGCCAACTCCGTTCACTCCATGGCGCCAGTCCAATGGCGGCTCCTCCACATAGACTTGTATTGGATAGTGACAACAAATAGTGACAGCCGGAAGTTGCTGAATGCATTGGAGCCTATGGGCTCGCGCGAGTACTAGAACCACGTGACCAGACTATTTTCTGTCCCCTCAATGTCGCAACTCTGTCTATTTCTAAGGCTCTGCCCTCCCCTTTTAGATTTTTTTTTGCCAAATGGCGTGGATCTTATGAAGCCCCTGGGGAATCCTCCCCAGTACGGAAATCCGTACCCCGTACGGAAATCCGTACCCCGTACGGAACTCTTTAATGCCTGTATATGGCTCTGACTTTTCCCGAGCTCTTTACCATCTATTAAGTGAGAAACAATGGAAGCCTTCCGAGGTGTGGGGTCAGGTGAAATTTACCCAATCTGCAAACTGTAATATACTTAAACCAATCAATCATTGCACGGCTATGTAGATATGTAATCCTTATTGTGAATGTGGGTGGGACAGTGGGATGCCATGCGACAAGAGTGTCCGCCCATGTGAGCATGTAAACACTGTGACGCTACTTCCCACGGCACTCCCACCGGATGGGTCGCACACACAACTTTTTCCCCATCACTTTGGCGGGGAAAAAGGTCAATAGAGCAGCAGACTGGGCAGTTAGGCTAGCTAGTTGCTGTTCTCTATGGAGCAGCAGACTGGGTGGCTAGGCTAGCTAGTTTGAATTTGAATTAACTCTTCACTAAGCCCCTCCCAATCCGGCCTTGTGCAATAAGCACGTTGGAAGAGGAGGAGTTAGATGAGGGGCTGATAATGTGATGATAATGTGATGTCACTCCCAGGTGTTTCAGAACAAACTAAAGGGTCTTCCTCCCTGATGTTTCAGAACAAACTAAAGGGTCTTCCTCCCTGATGTTTCAGAACAAACTAAAGGGTCTTCCTCCCTGATGTTTCAGAACAAACTAAAGGGTCTTCCTCCCTGGTGTTTCAGTACAAACTAAAGGGTCTTCCTCCCTGGTGTTTCAGAACAAACTAAAGGGTCTTCCTCCCTGGTGTTTCAGTACAAACTAAAGGGTCTTCCTCCCTGGCCCCTGGTGTTTCGGCTGGTCCACCACGTGGCTCTGGGCATGAACTACCTTCACAGTTTGACTCCAACCATCATCCACCGAGACCTGAAACCTGGCAACGTGCTGCTGGACTCTGGTCTAATCGCCAAGGTCAGTCTGTTTAACCTGTAGCGGTTAATCAATTACATTAGATCATAAAGGTTGGAGACACAGGATTGCACGACAGAACATATCAAACAATCCTTTTCTTGGTTCAGCTTTGCATGAACATCAAATGTCATACTCACACCTCTCCAAGTTAACTGCCTTGCATCTCTCTCTCTTGTCCAAATCACTGACTTTGGTCTCGCCAAGTTCGTCACCAATGTGACGTCGACTCGTATCAAAGGGGCGGGGACACCGTTCTTCATGCCTCCAGAGGCATTCTCCCGTCCTACACATCTGCATGCTCCTTTGACGTCTACAGGTACCTTTCCTACACATCTGCATGCTCCTATATACTGTAATAATCCTTGGTCTGCCCCGGGGTCTCCTCCCAGTGGAGATATAATCCATCTGGTCCTTGGTCTGGCCCAGGGTCTCCTCTTAGTGGAGATGTAATCCATCTGGTCCTTGGTCTGCCCCACGGTCTCCTCCCAGTGGAGATATAATCCATCTGGTCCTTGGTCTGCCACAGGGTCTCCTCCCAGTGGGACGTGGGAGTTTTTATGTTTTATCTGGCAAACTATCAAACTGATGCTGAGAATGACTATTGTTCCATGCTGATTAGAGATCAGCGGATGACCTTTTTTTCCATCCGAAATCCATCCATATCCAAATCCATCCGTGCCAATTAATTAAGCAAATTTACACATTCAAATATACAAGCAAGCAAATATACCACGCACACTGAGATTTTTTTTACATTTTTGTGTTTTAAAAGTAATAAACCCATAGATAGATTCCATTAATTTGTTTTTTGATTAATTGATCTTTAGTGCTGATGAATGAATGTCTGTCTGTGTTTCAGTTTTGCCATTCTGCTGTGGAGCGTTTTAAGTGAGTGATTCAGCCCCTCTTCTTCCTTTTTAACCATCAAATAGAATCATTTTCTACACCGTTGTGGCATTCAATGTTTTTTTTTAGTATATATTAGTATTACTATATATTTGCTGCTATTCCATATCCAGTTTAAAGTCTACATTTAGAGCTAACCTTGAACTGCTTGTTCTTGGTGCAAATCACCTGTTGACCTAAAATTCATAACAAGTGTTATAATGCCTTTTAAGTGCATCATAAATGTGCTAGACCAGTTCCTTTCCCCTCCAAGGGGAGGCACTATAGAGACCAGAGGTTACCTCTAGTATTGTCTAATCCTGTCTCTTCCTCAGATTCTGGCCATGATGTTGCAGCGTTTGATGTCCATCGTGGAGGAAGACCATCTCTAGACGTTGTTAAAGGGATGAAGGCTCCAGGACTGGAGGAGATGATTCAACTCATGGAGAGATGCTGGCACCAAGACCCTCGTAGGAGACCCACTTTTACAGGTGAGAATAACACGCTGACAGCTCCAGAGGTCGAATACAGCAGTGAAGGTGAGGGCAACAGTGTGCTCTCGCTGAATGCCAAATAGAACTGTACGTGCCTGTCGGCCACTGGCCGACTTGAGAACTATGCAAGTTGAGAACCTCATAAAAATACCTTTTGTGTCCATACCATATATGGAATACCTTTGCTTGTCACGCTGCTGACCAAGAAAGTGTGTCTAACCTTTAATTTAAGCAGGAAACAAACACCAGAAGTAGCTTAATAACCTTACTTAACCTTACTTAACCTGACTTAACCGTCAGAAAGAGTAACACAGGCTTTGCCCCGCAGGACAATGAAAGCTTATCGCACACCAAGCAAACAAACCAGTCCCTTGAATGACAGAGTCAACCAGCAGTTAGTGCCATAGTGCACAGCCTCTTCTCCTCTCTCTAAAACACCCTGGACAATGCTCCATGCGCCCCAGACTCCTCTTCTTTCTCTAATAGAGCCTGGCCAATGCTCCATGTGTCCCACACACTTGTCCCTTCTCTAAAACACCCTGGACAACGATCCACGCCTCCCAAACTCTTCTCCCTTCTAAAAAGCTATGTAAATGAACCTCCCATTGCAGTTAGAACTGTGGATTCACTCCTGAACTGGAATGCCTAAATTGTGTGTGAGTGTGAGTGTGAGTGTGAGTGTGAGTGTGTGTGTGTGTGTGTGTGTGTGTGTGTGTGTGTGTGTGTGTGTGTGTGTGTGTGTGTGTGTGCGTGCGTGCGTGCGTGCGTGCGTGCGTGTGTGTGTGTTTCCCAGAATGCTCTGCTGTGACAGAAGGCCTGTATGAGAAGCATCAGCGTGGGATCAATGCTGCTGTCTACCAAGTACAGGAGAAACTGGTAATGATTACATGAAACGCAATACTTTTACTTTACTCTACAATAAACTGGTAACAATTACATGCAAGTAAATACTTTTAGTAAATATAAAACAATTCACTTTCCACTGATGCCAAGCACAGGTGGTTATGTTCAAATTGATAATGTGCTTCACATTTTCGATCACAGTGCCGATCTTGCTGCAATCCACAAATACAGGTCCTGGAATAACCATGGCCACTTTAGCTATCATATCCTGCCCGGTACTGCAATGTACGGTGCATGATGATATTCAATAGAACCCATAATGTAAATGATATGCAATAGAATTCATAATGTAACTCAGTAAATGATGTTCAATAGAACTCATAATGTAACTCAGTAAATGATGTTCAATAGAACTCATAATGTATCTCAGTAAATGATGTTCAATAGAACTCATAATGTAACTCAGTAAATGATGTTCAATAGAACTCATAATGTAACTCAGTAAATGATGTTCAATAGAACTCATAATGTATCTCAGTAAATGATGTTCAATAGAACTCATAATGTAACTCAGTAAATGATGTTCAATAGAACTCATAATGTAACTCAGTAAATGATGTTCAATAGAACTCATTGTAATGGTTGTTCAACAGGATGCTGATGGCAGACCAATGAGGATGCTCAAAGAGGTGAGATTTGTTTTGTCCTTGTACAGTTTGAGAGGATGGTGTTTTTTGTTTTGTATTGTTTTAATTGCAAAAAGCCAAAATGAAAAAAGTGCATCCAAACATATCTGCTAATCATTAATATATGAGTTTGTGTTCAGTAACAGTGCTAAATAGCTCTATATTGTGGCAGTAATCATTATTGCTATAGAGTGGGTGGTAAATTATAAGAACCCACATTACAATATATAGTTAATTTATAGTATAAGCTCAAAAGCCTACATAGCGTATTCAGTTAATTGGAATCAGACGGTTAAAGTCCTTCAACTATGTTGAAGGAGAAGTGGATCAAAGTCTAATTCACACATGCTCACATGAGGTCATTGTTTATCCTCAGAGTAGAAGGGTCAAATAGCTTTGTATGCAGACTAGGCCTAGAAACAGATGTCCTCCCCCTTTATAATATATACGGTACATATATATATATATATATATATATATATATATATATATATATATATATATATATATATATATATATATATATATATATATATATATATATATATATATAGGCTTAATATATATATATTAAGGCTGTCAGCATTAACTAGTTAATCGCGAGTTAACTCAGCCTTGAGTTAACTCGATTATTTTTTTTAGTGCGAGATTAACTCACAGTAAAACCAAAGGCCAAGTGGGTCTATTTGGTTCAATTTCGCCAAATGCAGGTGAATAATTGTTAAATATAGGTCTGGAAGTCTAAATAAATGACATCAAATGGTGGTCTGTGGCTCAAATGCAGAATAAATAATTGACCTTGATATGAATATTCTTGAAAAACACTCATTTAAGGTATATTTAGAACTCGTGAAAATATGCGATTAAATTGCGATTAATCAAAGATTAACTATGGGCAATCATGTGATTAATCGCGATTATTTTTTTTAATCGATTGACAGCTCTAATATATATATATATATATATATATATATATATATATATATATATATATATATATATATATATATATATATATATATATATATATATATATATATATATATATATATATATATATATACTGTATATATAGGTATGTATATGTGTATGTATGCACACCCAGCAAACACGCGCAAGTGGGCCCCACTTGGGTTTTGATATGGGCTTCTGGGCCTGGGTTCCGAGTGGGCCCTGCACCCAGGTTCCACTAATGTCCCACCCGTGTCAGCCCATATGGGCTAACACGGGTTTCTGACTGGGTATGAGGTGGTACCCAAATGGGCAATTATATGTGGGAACCATGTGGGCTCTACCTGGGTTTGCCTATATAGGTTAGCACAGGGATATGAGTGGGCGTTAAATGGGTTCCAGCTGGGCAAAATGTATGGGACCCATGTAGGCCACCCATTATGGGCTCCAAGTGGGCCCTGCACCCAGGTTCCACTAATGTCCCACCTGTGTTAGCCCATTGGGCCAACACGGGTTTCTGACTGGGTATGAGGTGGTACGCCCACCTAAGACGCAGTCAGAAACCCATGTAAGCCCAGATGAGCTAACACAGGCCTAGTCTGGTCCCTGTCTTGGATCGGAGTCTTGGGTGTGCCACCTGTGTTCCTATGAGCTTGAACTTGCATCTGAATGGGCTTCAAGTCCAAATTCAGGACCGATGTACAGTAGATCCAAATTGAAGTTGGTCCTGAAGGGATGTAAACTTGTTAGCTATAATTGACATGAACCAGCTTTATAAATACTGCAAACAAAACTTAAAATGTAAAAGGCATCTACAGTTTACTTTAGCCAGTTTACGTTTTACCTGGGTGAAAATACAGACAATATCTTTGACAGTTTGACAAAATAAAAAGATGGAATTTGTTCGTAAGATTGCATTTAATTTCCACAAAAAGATTATCAAAATTAGCATTGCATAACAAAGTGCATAACAAAATTTAAAACTTTCACATTTTTTGTAAACAGCCTAGTGCAGAACACATTACTTTCGGAACCTCAAAAAAAAAGAAAAAAGAAAAAGCGCAGACAATTTTAGAACACTCAATCGAGAACTTTCGAGGAAGCAGCTTGTCTTGGGGGGGGGGATCCGGACAATTCAGAACTGTTGAGGAAGTCCGGACCCCCTTTGAGAACCACAAGTGCATAACAAGTAAAAAAGTGCATAACAAATTTTAATTTTGGAACTTTAAGAAACTTCAGAACTTTCGAGGACTACACTTAGAGAACCACGGATCTATTGCAGAACACACAAGTCTGAATACTTTCAGACTCGGAAACTTTTAGAACTTTCGGGGGAAGCAGCAGTCTTGGGGGAAAACAAAACAAAAAACAGCATTTTCAACTTAAAAGGGATAGTTCAGAAATACTGTCCATTAATATAGTGGTGTCAACTGTATTCATTTATTGTCAGAGTCACATGGTGGGAGTTCTGCTCCGTTTTTGGTCAATATCAAGACCATTGACAGGTAGAGAGAGTGTAAAGAGAGAGTCGAGAGTGTAGAGAGAGTGGCCCAGTAAGACCGGCAAAATGAACAGAAGTACCTGATATTATACCAAAACCAGAGCGGAACTCCCACCACAGGACTTTGGACATCCATTAATTAATGCATGCAATGCATTAATGCAGTTGACACCACTATATCAATGATATTATTCATACAAATAAAGTTAAAAAATCTGAACTATCCCTTTAAGATGAAGTGCCATATTGGGCAGGCTACTGTACCACAGTGTCCACAGTGTCCACAGCCACATTGTCTTCAGCTGTGTCTGCTCTGCGCGCCCTGTTCCCACCTCGGTCCCGGGCCCCTGTGAACCACTTCCCAAGAGCCAGCTCTGCTGTCCTCAGGTTCACGTCCTGGGTGGCGTTGTTGTTCTTTAGTCCCGCTAAAAGAAATGACAAAAAGACATTTTAGTAGCTGGCTCAACCAAATACTCCATGAAATGGACAGTGTGTAGAACCAGACAGCAATAGTAACTTCTACATTAGTGATGAATCTTTGCTGAACAGAAAGGGACGATGGACAAAATTAGTCATTTTAACAGTTTTCTCAAAACTCTGATATTTCCAAATGTGCAAATGTGTTTTCTTGTAGAATAACAAAGTTGCATGTCAGAGCATGTTATTATAGCAAAATTGAATAAAAATACCAAACACTGACATTGCTGGTATCCATTTAAATTTGTTGTGAGTATAAGAACGAAGGAAGGTTTCAAGTATTTTTTATAATGAGAAATTAAAAAGACAAATTTACCATAGAAGACATCAAAAAGGGCCTGGTCTCGAAACTTCTTCTTTCCATTACGCCCAAAGAGGTTGAACTGGCGAGACAACTGGTGGCTCAGCAGGAAGCTCATCATCCTCTTAACTGCATCGTCCAGCGTCGTCCCTCCAACATCCGCAACCATGGCAACCTGAGTATGATTAGAGTCACAGGAAGTACGAAGAATGAACACCAATTCTGTCTGTGTGTGTTATGCTGGAAACATGAACCAGTTTAAAAGTAGCAAAGAACTAGAACTTCACTGTCAAGAGCAAACTTGTACTACTTGTAAATGAGCAAAGCGGGTGAGCAGCATGATGTGTAGTTAGAGTGACAGGAAGGAGGTAAAATGACTGAGGAAAGAAACAGCATTCAGTCATTACCTCCCGTTGACAGGTAGGGAGAGTAGAGAGACGTGTGTGTGTGTGGGGGGGGGGGGGGGGGGGGGGGGGGGGGGCTTATTTTAACTTACAACTGCCGCCCTGAACTCTGAGTTGCACAGCTTCGTGTTCATGGACTGGAGCTCTTCCTCTGTCTGAAGCAGAAGGTTTGCACCCTCTGGCAGCTCCATCAGAGACACATCCTCTTTTTTCCTCAGCAGGGTGTTCAGCATTTTTGTATGCATCTTCTGTGTTAGCTTTATGTCTTCTATGAGCTTCAGCAAGTGGGTGAACATCTGACGTTGTCCAGCATGTGGCTCTGAAGCTGCAGTAGGGGTTGTAGTAGGCTCACTGTGGCTGAATGCACCTGCGTCACTCGAGATTGGGGCTCCACTGTGGCGGCTTGTTGAAGGCCCCATGGAACGGCTCACTGGAGTTGCGGGGAGGATGCTCTGACTCAATGCTGGGGTTCTAGTAGGCTGGCTCTGGCTGGATGTACTTGCGTCACTCGAGATTGGGATTCCACTGTGGCGGCTTGTTGGAGGCCCAGTGGAACGGCTCGCTGGAGTTGCGGGGAGGATGCTCTGACTCAATTCTGGACTGGTTGATCCTGTGGAACTTGGTCTTCCTGGATATAAATGTACATTTAAACATTTTAACGTCTCATACCATCATTGTTTTTCTTTTGTTTACATACTGTTCTGCTTAGACTGTTTACATACTTTCGGTGCTCGTACGATCCAGTGACCTGTGACTTTTTGGCGGGTGGGTGGCTCTGGGATGGCCTCAGGTTGGGAGGAGGTGATGGAGGAATCATATCCTCATCAGCCGTTTCAGAATCGCTCGATGTGGAATCCATCAACCTTTGTGGTGGCCTACAGTCAGTTAAGAACACACACGCAAACAAAAATGTAAACAAACATTAGTTCTCAACACAGGGTCTAGGTCAATGTCTTTATCATCATGCTAGTATGCTGTCTTCGTCAGTTTAGTATGTTATAGTTTTCTTACAAACTAAGGAACTATGGTCAAACTATTTTGTGCACTTAAATGGTTAGCAGGTAGTGAATTGGTCGTAGGCCTAATTTATTGGTATTCACATACTCAATTTTTTTTTTTTTTTTAATAGTGTCTACTCATGATTTAAACTGTTGGTGCGTCAACTTTAGAATTCCTACTTTATCTAGTGTAAACTCTAAACCAGTGGTTTTCAATCTTTTTCAAGCCTACTATTTGTTCTCCACAATTAAGGGGAGATAACTGGCAAAACAATGGGTCAAAATAACAGTTCTACATTTTCTAAATGTATACATTCTTTAAAAAAATTAGTAAAGATATACCGGTAATTTAAATCTTGAGAGTCTTGAGAGTTTCATCTTACGCTCAAGAGTTACAGACCATTAGGGTCATATAAGGGTCCATTTGGTTACCAACTGTCCAACATTTAGCTGGAATACTCTCAGGGACCATTGGTGGTCTGGTTGAAAACCACTGCTGTAAACAACTAGCCTCTCTCTCTCTCTCTATTCAATGCAGTTAAAGTGAAATAAAAACTAAAATGTTACAGAGTTAGTGTAACACTGGGATGCATGCACGGACACACGTATTGTCTGTGTGCCAATAAAGGCGATTACCTTTTCACCCGCTTTGGGGGCATTTCTGCGTCACTCTGTAGATCCGATGAAGCCTCCGCCTGCTGCAGCATCCTGCGAGCCTTGTCATACACGCCTTTACAAAAACACAAAAAAATGGGAAGGAAACATTAAATGTCTACATGTGAGTGTTAACACATTTAATCCTACTATAAAATGTAATGTAAAAAACAATATGGACAACAATGCATCCTCTAATCTTTTTGTTACATGGCATTGTGAGGCCCATTTTCTCAAGTCCTCTTCAAAGCTGACAGCCACTTCAACATCACTAAATTCTCTGACTGTGTCAGAACTATCCGGGGTGCCAGGATTGCTGCTTGGAGTTACAAGAACATTGTCCATAATCTGAGTCCCGGGCATATAGTCACTATCAGAATGACTTTCAAGCCCATATTGATCAACGTCATTCACGTAGAAACTCCCCCTAATCTCACTGGTGTTTTCGCCAAACTCTTATGTAAACAGCCAAAATCTGAAAACAGACGGGAGTCTACATAAGTTTACTGTTCTGTTTATATTTTAAGTGATAGGGCAATTTGATGTGCTATGCTTTGTACCTCGTTTGGTTGGCTGTCTGGATGGGAGGGACAGAATTCAGGAACGCAGGTTGTAAGGCAGGGACCCCTTCAAAAGAGACAGAGGGAGATTAGACAACCAAACTGCTTGTGTGTCTATAAGTTTAGATCAAAGGTGCTTCACCATGATTTTAAAATTCAAATGTATCATAAATGTTGCCTTTTGATAGCTTTTATACACTCTGTAGCCTAAACAACCACTCATGATTATTTGTCATAGTTTCTCGGGGTGCTATTAGCCATATGCATTAGAATATGCATGATCTGCCTGGTTTTAGTTGGTGTCATTGGCACGGTGGATTCCCTAATAGTATACTAAAAGCTGACAGCTGAGAGTAAGAACACTGTTTGTGACATTACACAATTGGATTCCAGGCAAGAACCCACAACCACAGTTGAACCGGGACCCCACCCTGAAAAGCACCTGTACTAGTGAATTGTAGTTCAGTTGAGATATTACATTTAGTGCAGTGGTTTTCAACCAGAGGTTTGGGGACCACTAGTGGTCCTTGAGAGTTCCAGGTGGTTCCCAGATAAATAATGGAAAGTTGGCTAACCAGGCGTAAATTTGACTAACCAGATACAGATGAAACCAAATACAGATGAAACCATGTTTACACTCTTAAAGAGTTAAAATAAGGTATTCATCATCTGAATTAGCTCAAGTCTACACAATTACAAAATGTACAAGATGAATGCTCTTTTTTATCTATGTCTACCTGTTGTTTGCCTAATCCAGCCTGGAATTGTGGAGAAAAGCAAAAGGAATCGTTAGTTTTGGTCGGCTAAAATGTCACAAAATGGTGGTGCGCGCCTCAAATGCTGGATATATAGTGGGACCTGTTATGAAAATGGTTGAAAACCACCAATTTAGTGTATTCAAATATTGTGAAAACAGCAGATCTATCGATGCATTGTGAGCTTGAAGATCTGCTGTTTTCACCTCCTTATTACATTATTCGACAACAGAATGGTTCATGATACAAGTCTTAACAAATGCTCAATTTAATGTCACCTGGGGACCCCCACATTTGTCCCATTTTATGTCATTACAGTTTTATAAGGTTCCAACATATATTCATATGATGGTATACAAAAAGGGCTATTCATATTAATACATGTGGCTCTCGGTCAATAGTGTGCATGATGTGCTAGTTAGCTTCAGTTCCATTAAAATAGACGGGGTTGACTAGCTTTGTTAGCCAACTAGCTTCGCAATTTCTCGTTTTTTCCTGATACAAGAGTTGCGGCATTGAGGCAGGGCCGGATTTAGCCAGCCCTACTGGGGTGGGCTGGAAGAATGGCAGGGTGGCAGGGTTTCAATCGTTTTGACACCAGGGCCCACTATTAATTCGGCACTTGAGCACAAGGACCACCATTTGGGAACATTTTAGCCCCACAGACCCAAAACTAAAGATTTTTTTTTTGCTTTTGTCCACCAGGACTTGACACTAACACTTGCCCGCTTGCCCGGGGCAAGTAAAAAAAATGGTGGGGCAAGTGAAGACTGCTACCTGGTTGCCCGATCGGGCAAGTGTGCACTATAACACAACACAAGATAAATTTGTCTTTGAAGGCAGTCATTGCACTCTGCCTCTGTGTCTTTCCCTGCTTTCTAGCTATCTCTACCCATCTCTCTCCCAGGTTCATTTGGTTCCAAACTATCTTTTTACTGGGGCCAAGGACCACTGAGTCTGTGACCACTATGGGCTAATTAAGATGATGAATTTTAACTCTTGAGAGTGTGAAAATGAAACCAAATGGACCCGCAAGGGTCCATTTGGTTTCATTTTTACGTTCTCAAGAGTTACATCTGGTTAACCAACTTAGCTGGCGACCACCTGGAACCCTCTCATAGAAAGCATCCAAGTAGGAAGTAAACTTAAATGCAAAATTTACAATATATTTTTGGGGGGCAAGTGACCATGACCTGAGGGCAAGTAGAACCTGACTTTCACTTGCCCGATGGGCAAGTGCCTCTGAGACCTTAGTGTCAACCCCTGTCCACTATTCCAGGCTGGATTTGGGAAACAAAACAGTCAAACATACAGATCCAAATGACCATTAATCTTCTACATTCTCTAGTTGTGTAGAAACCAACTGAAACCAAATGGACCTGCAAGGGTCCATTTGAGAGTTACATTCTCTCAATGAGTTACATCTGGTTAACCACCTTTCCACCATTTAGCCTGGGTGGGGACCACCTGGACCTCTCTCAACCACTGGTGGTCCCCAGACCACTGATGAAAACCACTGATATTACCTTTCATTGGGTGGTCAAGATGCATATTTGGGTGGACTCTGCCCATCCCTGCCCCTAGGTCCGGCCCTGCATTGAGGGGTGAGACTCAATGCTTGACTGTACTCTGACGCTTTTGCAGTGTTTTGTTCTCAACAGAGCCATCTAATGCGTGCTGAAGCCCTGTTCATGCAGCCCTAAAAGGGACAAACGCATTGTCGTTGGAGTTGTCGTAAGTTCTGTCTATACTCTATGGCTCTGGCTCAGCCTTACGAGTATAGACAGAGTTACGCAAACTCCGTTCACTTCATGGGGCCTGTCTACTTGTGGCTCTTCTACATATACTTCTATTGAGACTGGGGACAACAAATACGTAAAAAATAGTGATAAGCGCTCGGTTTCTGGTCCCTCTATGTCGCTATTCTAACAGAAAAAACGGGACACGCCAATTAGCCCCGTCCATTGTAATGGAACTCGAAGTAGCCGAGCATATCGTGCACAATATTAATAGACGACAATAATCGTTTTGGTTGAATTTGTTTTGCCCGCCAAATCTCGCTGAACAGCTAGTTAGCTTAGTTAGCTATCTCTGGGCCAGCTAGGGCGGATCTAGGCATGGGCATGGGGGGGCAATGCCTCCCTAAATGGTCGCACGAGAAGTCGGCCCGCCGCGAAGTCGGCCCGAATCGTGTGGAGAGGTCGGGCCGCGGCTGTGGAGAGGTCGGGCCGCGGCTGTGGAGAGGTCGGGCCGGGGGAGTGGAGAGGTCGGGCCGCGGCTGTGGAGAGGTCGGGCCGGGGGAGTGGAGAGGTCGGCCCATGTCTGTGGAATAGTTAGTTACTTAGTGAGCTAGTGTCAGCTGTTTTAGGCCCTTGTATATCATTATCCTTATTATTGTGCACTTTTTAAGGAATGTTTTTACAACAGAACGTAGAAGATTAATTGTCATGTTGATCTAGTGAATTGACTGCTTTGTTTCCCTGGTCCAGCAAAAGTGATGTGATTGACTGATAATTGCTTCACACTTGGACCCGAGGTGAAATTGCTTGCTAATGGCTTCAATAACTTTAAAGTAAAATTAACTCCAGACAACTCTGACATGATCAACTCTATGAAATAACTCCAACACTGAAGCCAATTTAACTCTAAAGGTGTTGAAATACACTTTGGGAGTTGAAATCAACTCTGAAATATGTAACCCTGAAATTTTAACTCTCCAATTTTTGCTGTGTACTGTTTCCCACAAATGGGAAATGAAAATTACATAATTCAGATGTTTAAGTATAATGTAACATTATACTTGGGAGCTCAAAGTGTATAAAAGTGATTATTACATTATTCTTGTCTAAAGTTCCGTTTCCTTTCCTCAACCCTAGTCCTGCTGCAGTTTGGAAGAACACATCCACAATGTTTCAAACTGTTTTAAATATGTGTTATTGTCTAATTACTTTAACTCTGGTAAAGAGTGAAATATGTATTTATTCAACTCTGGGAGTTCAGGCATGTGTCAACCTGTTAGCCATTGCTATAGTCAAAACAAACATTTTGTATCCTAAAGCATAGAATGTATCCTTTTAGCCACATTACTGCAATCTGAAGCATAGATTTACATGAATTACTTCAATAACTTTAAAGTACTCTGGTAAAGAGTGAAATATGTATTTATTCAACTCTGGTAAAGATAAAACATTTAATTATTCAACTCTAGTTGAGAGTAAACCAGTATTATTGAACATGCATATGTCTTGATAATGCCTATACATGTCTATTGTCATGACTTGATAATGGTTGATATGCAGTGATAATGGTGCCTATATACATGTCTATTGTCACAACAGCAAGACATATCAAGCATAAAAGACTTGATGATGGTTGGTATATGGCCTGATAATGGTTGATATGCAGTGATAATGGTGCCTATGCATGTCTATGATATGCAGTGATAAAGGTGCCTATGCATGTCTAATGGGCCGACCTCTCCACACCCCCTGGGCGACTTCTCCACACCCCCTGGGCGACTTCTCCACACCACCTAGCCGACTTCTCCACACCACCTAGCCGACTTCTCCACACCACCTAGCCGAGATCTCCGCAGTTTTGCTCGGTCCGAGTTCGCGGCGGCCCGAGATCTCCTGTCCCCCACTAAATACCCAGTCTGCCCCCCCAAACATGATGCTATGCAAAACAACCCAAGATATTTCAAATTAAAGTGCTTCTATTTAAAATGATGTGAACCACTACTACTGCTACTAACTAACTACAGCTGTGTCACCACTAAACCAACAGCATTTCATCATTGAAAACAGAAAACTCTCTGAGTCAGACCTTTAGCTTTATGCATGCTGCGTGTCTGTTGCAACTTCAACAACAACTGATGGTATTATTGATGCTTTACTTGACTAATAAAAGTCCTGGAACTGAAAATGGTATGGGAGCGGCTTCATCTCCCGTGGCGCGAAGCGACACGGGTGATGTTTGCGAAATCAAGACAGGAATTGTGGACAAAACCAAAAGAATTCTTTAGTTTTAGGTCTTTGGGGTGAAAATGTAATCAAATGGCAGTCCGTGGCTCAAATGCTGAATAAATGGTGGTCCCTGGAGTCAAAAGGGTTGAAAAGCCTTGTGATAAAGGATCATAATCATCATTATCTATTGTAAAGACTAATTGCTATACATGTATGTTTTGAGTGAACAATCGTTGCAGGCTGCATTCTATATTCCCTGATGCAGCAGACTTTCGTCATGTTTTTTTTTTCTCCCATTATTTGAAATCTCAGCTACGTTTTCTCAAGACCATTGGAAACCCCCCTACTCTATACAAAATTATAGTTATATCGTGAAGCCCTACTGTTGTTGTCTAGGTAGGAAAAACAAATACTACTAATAAAATAAAATCATTTGGGCCATTTCGTCCCCCTCCTTCTAAACATGAAACGGCTGGCTGTAGGTTACGTGTAAGTTAGTGCAGCTAAACATCATGAATAAGATCCTTACCGGTAAACATATTGCCTCCTCTTCTGAACACCTATTCCAGTTTGTTCGTCCCGTAATGGACGAGGTCCAGGCGGCCGGCTCGAACAGAAAAAGTGCGGGCGTCCCCCTCGTGGTTCTCTCAGTGTTTTAATATAGTCCATCCGCCGCCCAACATCAAGCAAAACTCCCAAACACAATGCCCAAATGATAATACACTCTATGCCACACTCCCGCACCGAGTCACCAACCGAAAGTCAACTGCCGTAGTGGTAGAAAACTCAAATTCAAATTTGAAATCGCGTCTCTCTGCAGTTACAGCGCGTGCAGAACCCGTGCTTCGCGCCTGGTTACAAACGGACTGTGATTGGCCAGCAGCAGTCAGCTGACTTGCATTCAGCCAACTGCTGCCCGTGTTGATTCAAAGGCGGTTTCTATCAAGCCATTATTATTTACTATTATTTATAGGTTATGTATGGTTTATGTGACCATGCGTTAGAACTGGGCATGCATGTCTGGGTACTACATGGGGTTATGTGTGGGCTAAGTGGGCATGGGTTGGAAGTAAGCCGCCACATATAGTGTGGAGTCAGTCAGTCATGACAGAATGGCATTGTATAAAATAACCCAGAGGTTCCCAAACATTTTCATGTCAAGGACCCCCAAAATTACACCAACCATTTGAAAAGACATGCTATGAAACCCGCACGCTCCCCACCCCGTACGGCTCTTGTGATTCTAAACCAGGGGTTTTCAACCTTTTACCAGGGCCCACTATTTATTCAGCATTTGAGCCACAGACCACCATTTGAGGACAGTTTAGCTCCAAAGACCCCAAAACTAAAGATTTATTTTGATTGTGTACACAGTATGGATTTGGGAAACAAAACAGTCAAACACAGACCAAAACGACCATTAAAGGTAGGGGAAGTGATTTCACTTTTGTCAGATATCACCCAAAAATATTTTTTTTCTGTTAAAATGCTCTATTATAAGGTGTGGAAACCACATATGGAGTTTCCCCCTCCCCCACGTTAGCAGAGGAGCTAATAAAAGTTCCCCAGGTCACCACAATTCTCCTCCAATCAGGAGAGAGCAGCAGGTTCACATAGTGTAGCTACTTTTGGGGGCCCGTAGTGCACCAGGCTGGTACTACACCATGAATTTCAAATCACTTCCCCTACCTTTAATCTTCTAGAAGTAGTGTAAAAATGAAACCAAATGGACCCTTGTGTGTCCATTTGGTTTCATGTTTACACTCTCAAGAGAGCAACTTAGCTGGGTACCACCTGGAACCATCTCAAGGACCCACAGGTTGTCAATCGCTGGTTGAAAACCACTGTTCTAAACCCGTTTCATTTCAAGGCTACATGATGATTAATACAAAGAAAACGGAGGAGGTTGTCATTGACCCCAGGTCCATCAGTGATCACACTGTACTGAGCGTCAATAACAACAACATCAAACAGGTCCCCTCTTATAAATACCTTGGTGTGCATATTGACGAGGACATGAGCTGGCGGACGCATGTTACTTCTTGTTGCGCTAAGATACATCAGTGCTTACACTTTCTTCGTAGACTCAGATTGAGTCAGTTTGAATATTACTTGATCTTTTACAGGGCAAGCATAGAGTCAATCCTGAGATATGGGATAGCTAACTGGTTTGGTAACCTAACTGTCAAACATAAATTTCAGATTGAGAGACTTATTACGATGGCTGGAAAGATCATGGGCTTGTCTAGCCCCCCGATCACCCCAAAAGCCATCTTTGATCAAGCTATACTTAGACAGGCTCAAAGCATTGTCTCTGACCCATTACATGTTCTCAACTTCGAGTATGTGACAATGCGAACAGGCAGGAGATATAGAGCTCCACCGTTGATAAAGTATAACAGGTATAGACGCTCTTTTGTACCTCTCTCTATTAAGCTCCTCAATGGCGAGAGCATTTAGCCCTACCGTGGTCTATGTGTGTAACTGCATTGTCTTATGTCTACTGTTATGTGTCTGTTTGTAACTGTATACAGCCCTGGTCTCTGACCCCAAGACAAATCTCTCCCACGGGAGACTAATAAAGCGAACCTTGAACCTTGAAGGTCCCCCGTGACAGTTTCACATGCATCACAGACCCACCATTCAATGGCATTTCTATTTCTGAGACCCCATGTCATATATTTGTAACATCAATGTAAAAACCAAATGGACCTTTTGTACACTATCGAATTACATGGGCTTGTTTTTCAACGGAAGATGTGGCTTGATTCTCTCACATGAGATGGCAATACTAATCTGCTCCTCATCTCCTCCTGCTCCATGGATAACACCACGCTAAAAACGCCACTGGAAACAACACCTTTTCTTCAGTTTCAGATATATGTCTGTATTTGCTAGAACTCCTGTTTCTATTTTTTCTGTGTAAACGTTTAAACTTGTTGCGCAGCCAGCCATTGTTGTCCAGCCATTGTTGGCTCCCTCATTTTCTGATTTCTAGTATCTTCCTGAGTGTCAATGAGAGCAATTCCAGACTCAAATTGCATGGAGGAAGGAAGGAAATCTCAGTGACTGACTCCACGCCATTTGACGCTGTGGCTCGCCAGAGTAATTAGAAATGGGCACCCTTGTCTGAGTGCTATAGGTTATGTGTGGGCTATGTGGGCATGGGTGAGAACTAAGATTGGGCAATAATGATTTTTTTTTCAATCGCCAATCATCAGTGCAAGACCTGGTCCAAGAAGGGCATTAATAAACTCAGAGATCTGTTTGTAGGTCGTACCTTGATGGCCTTCACTCAGTTGCAGTGGCAGATACTTACAAATTAGACATTTTATAACAGAAGATATATATGGCATATATGGTATATATATCCACATGGCTGAGGGAAGTAGGGGTGCTGGGGGGGCTTGAGCACCCCCTTTTTTTCAGACACAGCCCCCCTTGGACAGGAAGAGGAAAATACTAGTTATTTTAATCAAAACAGATTCCTGTTAATAGGCCTTATACACATGCTCTATTGCTGCATCAGAGGCCAAGGTACCTGTGTCAGTTAGCTCATGCATGTGGAGAGGGAAGGTAAAAGCCACTTTTCCGTGTGTAAATGCATGAATATGTGCATGCACAATGCACATTCACACACATTTTGTGTGTGCGTGCATCTTGCAGCACCCCATAGTGAACGTCCAGCACCCCCTACTGTAAATATCTTCCCGCGGCCATGTATATCCATTGTCTCTGGTCTTGTGTGAAACTGCAGAGCTATTGGCATGATATTGTTGCAGAACTCTCGATTATTTTTGGAATAATATTCTTTCGTTTTGGATTAAGGATGCAGCTCCGTCAAAGAAATCCTGCCATAACATTACACTGGACTGTATTCCTTGTGAATACTTCACGTTTATGTTACATTCTAAATTAGACACTTTTTTTTCTTACAAAATTTGGGATCCCTATTTAAACTATATCGGACCTACACTGTCTGCTGCAGTACTTAAAGGTTTTTCCTACCAACCTCAGGCTTCTTGTGGACCTGCATCCTTGCCGCTCTCGGTCTCTCTTTCTCCATAATACTCTCTGTACCTTTGATGGCCGTTCTGTCGAGTTGCCTCTATGTATCTTCCTTGTGATGAGAAGCTACCCTGCCAATACATGCCATGCTGATACATGTCTTTACTATGTCGCTCCACATCTGTCATTTTGATAATTCGGTACCTGAGCTTTTTGTTTTGTTTCCTTTTTTTTATTTTTTACTTTTTTGTATTTTTGTTTGCTTTTGTTTTTGTTCATATTTTTGAAAAATTAATAAAGATACTTTATTAAGCCAATCATCGGGGCAAAATTTGCCAAAATGGTCACGCTGCTCGCGCATCACAAAAGAAAGAGCAAAAGTTCTGACATGATGTGTTTAGAACTCCACCTCCCATCTCTTAATGTTTTTTGCAATGCGTTGTGAGCTTGGAAATTTGTAGCACGACACGACTGTCTGGACTCAGTGCTGTGCCGTTTACAGCATGCCCTTGATGCTAAAGCCAGAGCCATTTAAAAGAAGAATTGCCACATTGAGGGGGCAGAACAAGGATATAGGCCTACTGTATACACAATACAGTATGTATATTAATCAGACTTTAACTGATTAATTGAGAATAATTACTTACAGAAACAATTATGCAATAAAAAAACTTTAATTTTAATCCAGAGGGTAGATTTATGACAAAAGTATCTCAAATAACATTCCTCTCCATGGCTGCTCTGTCATCATGCTCCTCCACCCTCTTGACTGCTTCTGTGTATGAGATCTCCCCCTTTCTGCCCTCACCTGCTTCACCTTTACCTCCTTTGTGTACCTTATACACGGAATCAGTGCTGTCCTTCACAATGCAAACTAGGGATGCCTCGATGACACTTTTTCCAATGCGATTCGATTTCGATAAATTAGTGCCAAAAGCGATTCGATTTTCGATAAATTTCGATTTTCGATAAATTTCGATTCGATATCGATCCAGCACATATTTAATTCTGTATGATGTTGTATATCTGGCATATCTTTTTCTTTCAGGCCCAAGATGGTACAAATGGAACCAAATGGACCCGCTAGAGTCCATTTGGTTCACATTTGTATCTTCTCAGGAAAATTTAGAAAATGGGTGGAATTCCCCTTTAACATTTTTCTTTTTTCTGGTAGTGTCTGTTCACTGCACTAAGAACTGAGTGGACCCCCCCCACACACAGCAAAACTGCAAGTTGCAATACTGTCCAAAACTAGTCCAGGGTTAAATTTCACTCATTCTGCCTGGAGAATACAATGCTACCGTTGGTAGCATAGCCTAGTAATAGCAGGCAGGCAGGCAGACAGAGAGAGACAGATACACACGCAGGCAGGCAGAGAGAGACAGACACACGCAGACAGAGAGAGACAGACACACGCAGACAGAGAGAGACAGACACACGCAGGCAGAGAGAGACAGACACACACATACAGGCAGTTACACAGGCAAGCATACAAAGCGAGAGACACACGGACTAGCGTGCGCACACACACACACACACACACACACACACAATGCCGGCGCGTTATTCCGGAGCAGAGAGTGGGGGTCCGTCGGAGCTAAACCACCACCACAAAACAGTGCATGGAACGGTAGAACTATCACCACCACTGTTCCAAACTTCTCTCCCCCTCCCGAGTCCCGACACCTCGAGTGGTTTATGAGGTTGGTCGTATTATGGCGATTAGACGCATGACCACCGCGTGCGACGTCCACTTTGCAAGTGATACATTTCGCTGTCCGTGCTTTCTCATTTTCTAAAATGTGAAAGCACTGAAACACCCAAACCGCCGACATGACTGCTTGATGGGTGCTCTGTGAACTTGCTAAGTTGCTAACTAGCAACAACAACAGCTGTCCCTGTAGCTCTGCCCAGAGGTAGAGCTGTTGCGCAAACTCTGTTCACTTCATGGGGTCAGCCCAATGGCGGCTAATCTACATAGACTTCTATTGAATTGGGACAACTGGAACCACGTGACCAGGCTGTTTTCCGTCCCCTCAATGTCGCAATTCTTCTAATAGATGGCCCTGCCTTGCGCCGCAATGCATGCTGGTTAGAAACAACGAAAAGCCGGAGTGGATTACTGGAATGGAGTGAATTAATGGAGCGAATGAATCGCAGAATTTATCGCCATTTTTCGCCATAGTGCGATGCGATCTCGATAACGTTTTTTGGCTGATATCGCGTCGATATGCGATAAGCATATCGAATCGCGGCATCCCTAATGCAAACACTTTGCTTTTTCCTCCTGCTCTATACATTCTTCTTTACATGACTCCTTCCCACATTGCTTCTTTCTCGTGCATACGTTGCAGCATGCCTGTACTCATAGAAGCAGTCGCACATTAGCGGTGCTGGTTCAGCTTCATGAAAAAGCTCTAAATCCACTGACAGTGATATGTTACTTATCACTCTTTTCTTTCTTTGTTCCAATCTAGGGCAAATTAGGCCCGAGCCCGACCCTAAAATGTCGGGCCTGGTCAGGTTGGGGCAGAGTTTGAGAACTCTAGCGTGTTGTAAACGGTAAAGCACTGACTGCAAACAGTCAGTCGCATCTGTGTTCTCAACATGTAGGCCTATGAACCTTTATACAGATAAACAGTGCAAACAGTGTGAGCAGCGCAACCAACTGTAAAGTAAAGTCTAAGGAAATTGGACCCATTCATCATAGCGATTTTTGCCCAGATGATTAGCCCACTTAGCCCACACATAACCTATATAGGACCCAGACATGAATGCCCAGTTCTAACCCATGCTCACTTTGCCCATTCATAATCTATATTGGACCCAGACATGGATGCCCAGTTCTAACCCATGCCCGCTTAGCCCATACATAACCTATAAAGGACCCAGACATGGATGCCCAGCTCTAACCCATGCCCGCTTAGCCCATACATAACCTATAAAGGACCCAGACATGGATGCCCAGTTCTAACCCATGCCCACATAGCCCATACATAACCTATATAAGACCCATACATGGGCGCCCACTTCTAACCCACGCCCATGTGGCCCATATATAACCCAAAAGGGACCCATAAATGTGTGCCCAGTTCTAGCCCATGCCCACTTAGCCCATACATAACCTATATAGGGCCCAGACCTGAGTGCCCAGTTCTAACCCAGGCCCACTTAGCCCATCTATATCCCACAAGGGACCTACCCAATTTGCCCAGTTCTAACCCATGCCCACTTTGCCCACATAGTACCTACATGGAACCCAGTATAATTGCCCAGGTCCAGCCCATGCCCACCTCTAACCCAGACAGCCCATACGTTCCCCATATGGGGCCCACTTGTGCGTGTTTGCTGGGCATGTATATATGTTTCATTGTGTTTAGCCTAGGTTCAAAAATACACATTCACATTTACACATACATAGAGTTCACAGGTCAGTTGATTAACAGTTGTGTAAACCTGTTTTCCCTACACCCACAAGACAATCACAAATGATGGTTGCTTGGTCTCGTGACCCAACCTGAGTAATTAACATACAGCTGATTAATCAATGGTCTTTGTCTAAGGTGAAGTCGAGACCTTCAGCCTTGACACACACACACACACACACACACACACACACGCACACACGCACACACACGCACACACACACACACACACACACACACACACACACGCACACACACGCACACACGCACACACACACACACACACACACGCACGCATTCACTGCATGAGATCACAAATCAATGTATTCTGTCTGTATAAAAGACTTGTTTTACTGTCATTTGACACACTTGCAAGTTTCACGGATCCTGCGATGTCCATGTTGTGTTTGCAATAAACAAGACATGTTTGAACCCTAAAGGTCTTGCCTGTGGAGCGTCATTTTTATAAGAGCACCCGAGTTAATTTCTTCATCAGTTCATCTCTGCCATTACAGTTCAGCAGAAGAGTGGTCCGAGAGGTGACTCTGAGAAACTGAAGGCTGCATCTCCAAAGCAACGTCCAGGTGAGTTTCATGGAATGATTTGAAACCATACATTATAGGAGAATTCCACACCAAAAACACATTGGGCATCCATCTACCTTGATTCCTGTGACATGATACATAATGTCCTTGATTTTTGTCACAGATGCCCCATTTTCTACATTTCACCATGAGGTCCGTGTCCCAACGTCGCCGCAATGTCGGCGTTCCAACAGTTAACATGGCCGCAGGTTGTCTTTATTCTACTGCAGGTATTTCTGTAACTGCAAACTTATTTTTTTTCCACACATCATATTTTAATAGTATACTAATACTCACGCTTGGATTTTACGTCACTCTGGGGCAGCGGGGTTTGGAGTTACAGAAATACCCACAGTAGAATAAAGACAACCTGCGGCCATGTTAACTGTTGGAACGCCGACGTTGCGGCGACGTTGGGGCACGGTGAAATGTAGAAAAGGGAGCATCTGTGACAAAAATCAAGGACATTATGTATCATGTCACAGGAATTGCCTTCCTCTGACATCAAGTGCATTCAATGTGTTAACAGACATTGCATTACAGTCTGCTCCGGTGTCTAATTTAAATGTCACAATTTTGGAGTTAATTCTCATGCTTTCAGTCCACTTTTCTTCCTTGTTTTCAAGCTCTGCAGACTCCATCACACTTATGTGTTTTTCATGCTCTACACTGAGTGTGCCAATGAACATGTCCTCCTCTTCACTTTGCTCCAATGCATTCATTCTTTTTCTGTCTTGTGGCTTCCACGAGCCTGGCTGACTCTGCGATCTGCACATTTTGGCAAAGTGATTTTTCTTTTGACACTTTTTACATAGCTGTCCCATAGCAGGGCATCTATTGGTCCCATGTTTGAAACCACATCTATTACAATTTGACTCGGTCTGTTCTGCCCTTATTTTCCCTTTAAAGTCTTTTTTCCTGACAGCTTTAACACTGTTCATTTCCACCTCTTCTGTCAGTGCTTTAACTTGGGTATTTGTTATTTCATTTGCTCTGCATATATCAATGGCTTTTTCTAGAGTCAAATCTGCCTCTCAGTCTGGCTCTCACTTGGTCATTAGTTATGCCACACACAATTCGGTCACGCACGAGTGAATCGTGCAGATCTCCAAACTCACAGTCTCTCGCCTTGTCCTTTAAATCCGTGACGTACGAATCAATCGGCTCCGACTGCTTCTGTGCTCTCGTGAAGAAGATGTGACGTATGTACGTCAAGTTCTTTCTGGGCTCGCAGTAATCCTTGAACTTTTTCTTCAGCGAGTCTATTTTGTTCACCTCCTCTTCCGAGTAGACGAACGTGTTGTTCACTTTAATCGCCTCCTCTCCCGCGATGTGAAGGAACGTCGCACATTGTACTTTCTCGTCCTTCTCCGCGACTCTGCTGGCGACACAGAAGATTTCGAAGCGTTGTATCCAACTCCTCCAGTTTTCAGCAAGATTGCCTTGCAAACTCAGGTTTGGTGGCGGTTGAAACTGCGCCATCGCGTACACGAACACTTCTTCCGGTACCGACTTTACTTTCTGACACCATGTAATGTATTGATGAGGCGAACAACGACTTTATAGTCTAAGGATTTATTCCTTTAGCAGGGCAGCAGCAGCATACACACAGACCGGCTTTTCACACATGATCTAATCTGTAGACGCTTTACGGCACTGTCGTTAAGTAAGCAGCTAAGGGTGCCTGTGAGGCACACCCACACATTATAGAATACATATATAGAATACATATTATACATATTGTATTTCAATATATGACAGGTAGATTGATACCCAATGTGTTTTGGTGTGGAATTCTCCTTTACGTAGACAACGTTCCCTCTAACGTGCACCCGTGAGCCCCCTCTCTCGTGTACAGCTGAAATCTGTCATGCACAGACAGACAGAGTAGCTAGTATTAACATAATGATCAGTAATCAGTGTATGTACTCAGCAGGGCAGTGTTGTTTTGTCTAAAGACTAATTAGAATAAGCGTTTTTGACATTTAGTCGACTAAGACTAGAGTAACGAAAAATAATTTCAAAAGACTAAATGTGTTTTCAAAAGACTAAGTCTCTCTCTCTCTCTCTCTCTCTCTCTCTCTCTCTCTCTCTCTCTCTCTCTCTCTCTCTCTCTCTCTCTCTCTCTCTCTAACAGGGACCAATGGCTCAGTCCCGCCCTCCTGCAGCAGATCTAGCAGTGATTGGTTCAGAGAGTCTGGATCGGAGCTGGAAGGTGATTGGTGCAGGAGGATTCGGTCAAGTGTTCAAGACCAGACATGTCCAGTGGAGATGGGATGTGGCTGTTAAACTGTTATGTCTGGATAATGGGTAGGTGGAGGAAGCATAAAATGTCAGTATTAAATCATTTTCAAATTATTACACAGATTGTGTAATAAAAATGTGTTTACTTTTAAAGATGTATCAAAATAGGTGATCTACAAGCCATATACTCTGGGTACAGGGGCAGCTATACAGTATATCTCTGTGAAACCGTGCTCTAGCGCAGGGGCGGATCTAGGCATGGGCATGGGGGGGGCAATGCCGCCCTAAATGCCCAGACTGCGCCACCAAACATGATGGCATGCAAAACAACCCAAGATATTTCAAAGAAAGTGCTTATATTTAAAATGATTTGAACCACTACTACTGCTGCAAACTAACTACAACTGTGGCACCCTTAGTGTATATATTTAATATATAGAGACGGCATCTGGAGGAAACCTTCAGGCGAAATGGACATAGTGTGGCCAAAGTTGAGAATGCAGTTTTGAGCTCAGTGGGCCATAAACATGAACGTGCGATAGGCCATGCCAAAACAAACCTTCAGCTCTCTACGCACTCCCAAAAGATTGTGTGTGTCGTCATGATTTCTCACGACTCGAGTTGGCTTTGTCCACGTTGTAATCATCTTTATACAAATTATTTTCGAAAAGTCTATGAGAAAAAATGAATGGGGAAAACACTTCTGGAACTGGGGCGGTGACGTCACTGCGCAGGTCTATACTCTAAGGTGGCACCACTAAACCAACGACATTTCATCATTGAAAAGAGAAAACTCTCTGAGTCAGACCTTATGCATGCTGCGTGTCTGCTGCAACTTCAAGAATATTTGAAGACTTTTATTAGGCTTTTATTAGGCAATTATTGATGCTTTTATTAGGCAATTATTGATGCTTAATTGCCTAATAAAAGTCCCGTAACCAAAAATGGTATGGGTGCGCAAAAATGGCATGGGTGCGGCTTCATCGCCGCCCCCATGCCATTTTCTCCCAATTGGGAAATGTTACATCCGCCCATGCTCTACCGAGATTTTGCACCACAGAACCTTTTTCACTGGACGCGTTTCAGGTGTACCAATCATACCAGTGCACGCAATGGGAGAAGAAGCCATTGATCCAACCTCCCATTGTTTCGTCCTCCCATTGGTCACTGGTCACAAATATGTCATGTTGTCAATGTCATGCTCATATCTAGTGACATTTATCTCATGTCATGTTCAGATCATTCTCAGATAAAGACCTTCTTGCTGAGGCTGAGATGATGCGCCGTGCAGAGAGCCCCTACGTCATCAGGGTCCTGGGGGTCTTCAGGGGCAGTAGACCCTCCTCAGACTTCATACATCTTGGTCTGGTCATGGAGCTGATGGAGAGGGGGTCCCTGGACTCCCTGCAGGTCAGTCTTCAACTCATACTTGGACTTTAACAAATTGAGATCTTTCGCAGTCGACGTGTCAGACAGTAGGCTAAAGTCAATAGACTTTAGTAGATGTTTTTTTATGATGGGGTGCAGATCCCTGGGAAGACTATAAAGGAGCATTCAGTGATTCGGAAACTCCCCTGGTCTGTCCAGGTATGAGTGAAATCACTTAGTGTACCTTTAACAGAGTCAGAGGGTTAATTAAGGCTGAACTCTGATACAGTCGCAAAGGAAAGAATGACTTGTCTGTGACCTTAATCAATATTCTTGACAGGTTGTTTTGAGGAACTAAACTGATTGGTGGGAACAGGTCACATGCAGTTACTTTAACCACCACACAATCTCAGCTAATCAATACAAGGATGTCAGCTTGTGTTTTTGTCTCAGGGCGCAGTGAGTGGTTAGGCTAGCTAGTTTCTGTTCTTGATAGAGCGGCAGCCTGGGTGGCTAGGCTAGCTAGTTTCTGTTCTCTATAGAGCGGCAGCCTGGATGACTAGGCTAGCTAGTTTCTGTTCTCTATAGAGCGGCAGACTGGGTGGCTAGGCTAGCTAGTTTCTGTTCTCTATAGAGCAGCAGCCTGTTTGGCTAGGCTAGCTAGTTTCTGTTCTCTATAGAGCAGCAGCCTGTTTGGCTAGGCTAGCTAGTTTCTGTTCTCTATAGAGCAGCAGCCTGTTTGGCTAGGCTAGCTAGTTTCTGTTCTCTATAGAGCGGCAGCCTGGGTGGCTAGGCTAGCTAGTTTCTGGTCTCTAAAGGGTCTTCCTCTCTGGTGTTTCAGAACAAACTAAAGGGTCTTCCTCCCTGGTGTTTCAGAACAAACTAAAGGGTCTTCCTCCCTGGTGTTTCAGTACAAACTAAAGGGTCTTCCTCCCTGGTGTTTCAGAACAAACTAAAGGGTCTTCCTCCCTGGTGTTTAAGTACAAACTAAAGGGTCTTCCTCCCTGGTGTTTCAGTACAAACTAAAGGGTCTTCCTCCCTGGTGTTTCAGTACAAACTAAAGGGTCTTCCTCCCTGGTGTTTCAGAACAAACTAAAGGGTCTTCCTCTCTGGTGTTTCAGTACAAACTAAAGGGTCTTCCTCCCTGGTGTTTCAGTACAAACTAAAGGGTCTTCCTCCCTGGTGTTTCAGTACAAACTAAAGGGTCTTCCTCCCTGGTGTTTCAGAACAAACTAAAGGGTCTTCCTCTCTGGTGTTTCAGAACAAACTAAAGGGTCTTCCTCCCTGGCCCCTGGTGTTTCGGCTGGTCCACCACGTGGCTCTGGGCATGAACTACCTTCACAGTCTGACTCCTCCCATCATCCACCGAGACCTGAAACCTGGCAACGTGCTGCTGGACTCAGCTCTGAACGCCAAGGTCAGTCTGGTTATTTTAACCTTTACTTAACCAGTAAAAACACATTGAGACTGTTTTACAAACTGTGAACTGGTCAAGAAAAAGGGTGTTACACAGCTCTGTATCAATAAATACTTGACAATAACAGGACCAACAAACAACGCCTGTACAGTAAATACAGAACCCACAACCAAGGACGTTGATTAGACGTCTAATCAATGTCTATCTCATATTATACGTTGATTATACGTCTAATAAACTGCTGCTCTCTTTAGAGCAGCAGGATGGCTAGGCTATAGTGGCGCCTTTTTGACATAGCAGAAATGGTAATGCAAAACATAAATGTAGCCTGTGTACTTTTATTGAAACCACGTACAATGTACGTTGTATGTAGATTGTAGATTAGATTTGGGTAGATTCTACCCAAATCTAATAATGATGCTGACGTGCCATATCCTGGGTAAACCGACTCCCCCTGCTGGACAACATGCATTCCATGCCGTTCAGCATGGGAATGCTGGCGGGGTGAGGGGCGGTTTACGAGGCTAGACATGCCAGGCTATCAGTAGCTAAGCTGTCAACCTGTTCCCAACGTCCACAGACTCAGACGTGCATAATGCGTGGTAGAGCTGCGGACACTGCTCTACCATGCTGCATGCGTGTATGCGTTCCAGTACACAAGCTTGACCACACACAAACACACACACAATCTGAAATATTCCACTTAATCCGATACCATCTCTCTATTTCTCTCGTCCAGATCACTGACTTCGGCCTCGCCAAGTTCGTCACCAACGTGACATCTTCTCGTCTCAAAGGGGCGGGGACACCGTTCTTCATGCCTCCAGAGGCATTCTCCCCGTTCTACACATCTGCATGCTCCTTTGATGTCTACAGGTACCCACCATTCCTACATATCTGCAAGCTCCTATATAATAATCCATCTGGTCTTTGGTCTGCCCCGGGGTCTCCTCCCAGTGGAGATATAATCCATCTGGTCCTCGGTCTGCCCCGGGGTCTCCTCCCAGTGGAGATATAATCCATCTGGTCCTTGGTCTGCCCCGGGGTCTCCTCCCAGTGGAGATATAATCCATCTGGTCCTCGGTCTTCCCCGGGGTCTCCTCCCAGTGGAGATATAATCCATCTGGTCCTTGGTCTGCCCCGGGGTCTCCTCCCAGTGGAGATATAATCCATCTGGTCCTCGGTCTGCCCCGGGGTCTCCTCCCAGTGGAGATATAATCCATCTGGTCCTTGGTCTGCCCCAGGGTCTCCTCCCAGTGGAGATATAATCCATCTGGTCCTCGGTCTGCCCCAGGGTCTCCTCCTAGTGGAGATATAATCCATCTGGTCCTCGGTCTGCCCCGGGGTCTCCTCCCAGTGGAGATATAATCCATCTGGTCCTTGGTCTGCCCCAGGGTCTCCTCCCAGTGGAGATATAATCCATCTGGTCCTTGGTCTGCCCCGGGGTCTCCTCCCAGTGGAGATATAATCCATCTGGTCCTTGGTCTGCCCCAGGGTCTCCTCCCAGCATCAAGGACCTCCCTACTTAGTTTTTGTGTTATATTTATCAAACTGAATGAGTATTGTTCTATGTGTGCTGATGTGTAGTAATTACTGATGAATGTCTGTCTGTGTTTCAGTTTTGCCATTCTGCTGTGGAGCGTTTTAAGTGAGTGATTCACTCCCTCTTCCTCTTTTTTCACTTTCACTTTCAATGTTTTTAGTATATATTATCAATAATGAACCGTTTGCTGCTATTCCATGTCCATAGACACTCTAAATTTAGAACTAGCTTGTACACTGCGCTTTCCATAGTTGACTACACTATAGCTGTGATGCAGAAGTCACTTGTGGATAGAACTCAAATTCATAACAAGTGTTATAATGCCTTCTAAGTGCATCATAAATGTGCTAGACAAGTTCCTTTCCCCTCCAGGGGGAGGCAGTATAGAGACCAGAGGTTTCCAACCCAGTCTCTTCTATTCATGTCTCTTCCTCAGATTCTGGCCATGACGTTGCAGCGTTTGATGTCCATCGTGGAGGAAGACCATCTCTAGATGTTGTTAAAGGGATGAAGGCTCCAGGACTGGAGGTGATGATTCAACTCATGGAGAGATGCTGGCACCAAGACCCTCGTAGGAGACCCACTTTTACAGGTGAGAATAACACGGTGACAGCTCCATAGGAGAGGTACAATATGGCAGTGGAGGTGAAAGTGTGCTCTCTCTGAAATACAACTAGACCTTTACGTGCCTCATAACGGCCGTTGTAACTGTCTGTCTGTGTCCCTTTTGTGTCTATATGGAATTACCTTTGCTTGTCACGCTTCTGACCAAGAAAGTGTGTGGAACCATTTAGCGAGAGCCAACACCAGAATTAGCTTAATAACTTTACTTTACTCCTTACTCTTTACTTTACTCTTCCGCAGGACAAGGAAGGCTTAAGGTGCACTGGAAATTGCGCACTGAACGCACTGTGCAAGGCAAACTAATAGACCAATGCGTTCTGCCCTTATAATCTCACACAAAGTCAAACAAACCAGTCCCTTAAATAACATTGAGTCGAACATTAGTCTAGCACTCAGTGCCATAGTCCACAGACTCTTCTCAGTTCTCTAATATCACCTGGACAATGTTCCTCGCATCCCAAACTTTTCTCTAAAGCTCTAAAACACCCTGGACAACGCTTAACGTGTCCCAGACTGTTCTCCTTTCCCTAATTCACCCTGGACAACGCTCCACACGTCCCAGACTCTTTTCCCTTCTCTAAAACATGCTGGATAATGCTCCACACATCCCAAACTCTTCCCTCTTCTGCCACCAAAACTATGTAATGAATTTCCCATTGCAGTCAGAACTGCAGATTCACTCCCACTCTGTAATGCCTAAATTGTGTGTGTGTTTCCCAGAATGCTCTGCTGTGACAGAAGGCCTGTATGAGAAGCACCAGCATGGGATCAATGCTGCTGTCTACCAAGTACAGGAGAAACTGGTAATGATACATGTAACTAGATATACCGTATTGTCCTGAATATATAAAATCGGGTTATAAGACAAACCCTCATTTGTGTAAAAAGAACATTGAATGTCAAATAATATAGTCCCCAAGTCACTTTTTTTTTAGGATACCGGCATTTCCATTGGGAAAAAACACTGTCTTATATTCAGGCCAATAGGGTACTTTTACTTTACTGTAGAATAAAGTGGTAATGATTACATGAAAATACTTTCAATTTTCTGTAGGATAAACCAATAATTACTGTATGAAATAATTCACCACCAAGTTTAACCATCCATGCCAAGCACAGGTGGTTATGTTCAAATTGATACTATGCTTCACATTTTCGATCAATCTTGCTGCAATACAAGTATTCTATATGGGTCCTTACATCATGACATAGTACACGCCCCTCCATTTGATTTTACTTTGCGTAGTCAGAACAATTAAACTCACAAGAACAAGAACAGATTGTGGTTTTACATAACTCTACCAGCTAGAAACCGGTCACTTTAACAATCATATCCTGCTTGTTCAGTGTACAATGCATGATGGTATTCAATAGAACCCATAATGTAAATGATATTCAATAGAATTCAATGTAACTCAGTGAATGATCTTCAATAGAACTCATAATGTAACTCAGTGAATGATGTTCAATAGAACTCATAATGTAACTCAGTAAATGATGTTCAATAGAACTCATAATGTAACTCAGTAAATGATGTTCAATAGAACTCATAATGTAACTCAGTAAATGATGTTCAATAGAACTCATAATGTAACTCAGTAAATGATGTTCAATAGAACTCATAATGTAACTCAGTAAATGATGTTCAATAGAACTCATAATGTAACTCAGTAAATGATGTTCAATAGAACTCATAATGTAACTCAGTAAATGATGTTCAATAGAACTCATTGTAATGGTTGTTCAACAGGATGCTGATGGCAGACCAAAGGATGCTCAAAGAGGTGAGATTTGTTCTGTCCTTGTACAGTTTGAGAAGAAGGTGTTGTTTTTTTGTTTTGTTTTAATGACAAAAAGAGTGAAATGAAAAAAGTATATATAACATATTTGGTAATCATTGCTATAGAGTGTGTTCAGTAACAGTGTTAAATAGCTCTATATTGTGACAGTAATCATTGCTATAGTGTGTGTTCAGTAACAGTGTTAATAACATGTATAAATCATTATAGTTCAGATGCGTGGTCTGAGAGCTGAATTTGTTTCTATAAAGCAACGACTAGGTGAATTCTATGGAATGTTTGAATCCATGCACTTGCTTCGTTCTGCAGAGGGGGGGGGGGGGGGGGGGGGGGGGGGGGGGGGGGGGGGGGCAGGCGCGTTTTAGCCAATCACAGGCAGCACAGCCGCAGTCCCCAGCAGATACATAATGAGCCAATAGAGTGGAGGTGAGGTGGAGTTAGATTCTGTTTTTAAACAAACCTGTTTACAAACACAGGGTTTGTACACACTAAAGTTGCCTCTATTACCTTTAACTAGGGCACATAGTGAAATACGTATTGAGTCCTAGTTACAGTTTTTCATCTCAACTCCACTGTAGGAAATGACATCTAAATAAAGCTGATAGAAAGAACATCCCAAAATCATCATATATACATAGTTAATATCTGTCATTGCAGTTCAGGACATGCGTGGTTTGAGAGCTGACCTGGTGAAACCAAAGGTTGCAGCTCCAAAGCAACGTTTAGCTGAGTTCTATGGAATGTTCGAATCCATACATTAATGCTGGTGTAAACAACAACACACACGCACGCACGCACGCACGCACGCAGAAAAGGTTGAGAACCACTGAGATTACCTGTATATTATTAAAATTGCTATCCTACACCTTGATATAAAATGCAAATGTTGTAACATAATGTATCTAGGCTATATTTAGTCACTATATCAGAATCCAGTAATCTAGTAAGACTACCAGGAAGAATACCAGGAAAGAGTGGCACGTTTAATAGTTGGTGTCAAGGTGAAACGTTCCTTTAGTATGTGACCGGGTGGACAAGGAATTTACTTAAACAATATAATGTATGACTACGCCACCTTGATGAACAGTATATCAAGGAAATTAAATGAACTGTAAATTGGGTTCCCCAAAAACACAAGTTCGTATAATGAGAGCGAGACGTGAGTTTCCCCAAAATGTATGACATTTATTCACAAGTTATGATTTACACAGCATATTATAAGATTAACAATATTTATTAGTTACTTAAAAAAAAAAACAATAAATTCATAAGTATAATCAGCCTTAAAAGTCACTTAGCGGACAAGGCACTACTTAGAGAGGAACAGAACCAGTAGGTCGCAACCTTACATGAGGGGGGCTAAGGCTAAAACTAAAGATACTCTGTGCCCACGTAAAATCTAAGACTACAGCACACGCACACACACAGCACACAGAAAGAATAAGAGCGTCACCGTGAAAAGAGGTGCACGCAGCCACAGCAATACCAAACCTGTAGGACAGTGGTCTATAGTGAGGCCTATTTGTGAACCCCTTAGTAGGTTGTCTGCACCACCTGGACCCCAACTCTGGTTACATATACAGGACTCCACATTTGGGGAAAGAAACAAAAGACAGAGCATATTAATGATTACAATATGAAATAGCTCAATACTAACAGTAATAAAAACAAATATACAAATTCAAGTTAAACAAAGCAGCAGTGGCAATCTATGGAAAAAACAAATAAATACTTTAATTACACTAACAAACATGAAGTAAGCTTAGGCAACATTTGTTTGTTTGCGTACCTTCAGTTGTCTGTACTTTCAACACCCTCTCGCCACAGCAATGGTTTGGCACAAGATCAACCTGAATTATCACAAAGTTATTTAGAATATCACAGTTGAAGCATGTTTAAATAAATAGACATAAAAACACCTCACTCACCCTGGCACCAGCCTTAAGCATAAGTGCAAGACTCAGGTCTCAGGACCCACAGCCACAGAACCACCAGCAGCCTACTGTTTAGTAGACTGCTAGGCTTCTAACCAAGAGGCCAATGACCAAGAGGGTCGACTTGACGTTGCTTCCTGACTCTAGAAGAAGGGGGCGGGTACAATATTAGGAGACGGGAAGTATGTTGGAGTCTATTCATTTCCAAAGGTAGAATGAACGTGAACACAACTTATGATCCATTCCTTAACTCCATGGATACTGAACTAAATACTGGACTCAATCATCAAAAGGCATATAATATTTACAGCATATTCATAGTAAAATGGCTTCTATTAGCTAAACAGAACAGAAGAAATTTCACTTTGTTATAAATTATTCTTTATCCCACCGCCCAACTCTCGCGAGATTTGTTAGGAGTCAGGAAGAGTCTCTTTGTAATCTGCAGTTTCACATACGACAGATAGGGGGCTCTGATCTAAACCATTACTACTTAGGAGACCATTTGTAGGCTTTGTAGTCCATCATCATTTATATAGTGGCGCCAATGGGAGTATGGCCATCTTTATAAATAGAGTATCTTTGCTTTTAAATAGCAACACTGATTGAAACCAGGAAGTGGGAATAGTGCAGCCATCTCTATGGTGGCCTGTGAGGCTCAGCTCTGACTGGCTACAAGTAGTTGCTGAGGTCTTCTCAGGAGGTTTGAGTGTTTGCTCAGACTAAAAAAGAGTGAACATTGACTGTAGACACAATCATTTGTTTTGGTTCAGTTTTAGAGAGTACTTTTACTCAGATTACATAATGATCAGTAATCAGTACATGTACTCAGCAGGGTTGTGTGCACTCTGTGATTTCAGGTCCAGCAGTGATTCCAGGAAGCACCAACAGACAGGACTTCTTACAATGTGAGTACAGTGTGTGTGTGTGTGTGTGTGTGTGTGTGTGTGTGTGTGTGTGTGTGTGTGTGTGTGTGTGTGTGTGTGTGTGTGTGTGTGTGTGCGTGTGCGTGTGCATGTGTACTATTCAGATCCCCATTTAATGTCATTTCTGTAACAGGTCCATTTGGGTCCATGTGTTTCACTCTCAGAGTTACAGACGTGTAAGAGTGCACTCCATTTGGTCCTTATTAACTTTTATTCAGCCTGGAACTCCCTCAGTGACTCCTTGGGGGGGGGGGGGGGGGGGGGGGGGGGCATTGAAACATGCACACACACACGCACACGCGCACGCAAACACACACGCAAACACACACCCACACACCCACACACAAACACACGCACGCACACACACGCGCACGCAAACACACACACACACACACACACACACACACACACACACACACACACACACACACACACACACACACACACACATACACACACACACACACACACACACACACACACACACACACACAGGTGTGCGCTCCATACTGACACAACAGTGTTTACAAGTTCTGTTCTTGAGATTGAAACTTTGTTTTTTCTTCTTCCACAGATTCCTCTCGTCTCTCATTGGATCCAAAAACAGCACACAGAAACCTCCTCCTGTCAGAGAACAACAGGAAAGTGACTTATACACGTAAAGACCAACCTTATGCTGACCATCCCAGGAGGTTTAGATATCGGTGTAATGTGTTGAGTAAAGAGTGTGTATCTGAAGCTGCTTACTTTGAGGTTCTGTGGAGAGGAGTGTTTGTTGGTATAGCAGTCAGCCAGGATGACATCAACAGAGAGGATGAGGTTCTATCACTCTTTGGAAACAATGTCCAGTCATGGGCGTTATGGTACAGTGATACTAATAGACGCTACAGGTTCTGTCACAACAGCATTTACACTGCAGTGTCAGGACCTGTTCCCTCCATCATGGGACCAGACAGGGTGGGGGTGTATGTAGACCCCTCAGCAGGTGTTCTGTGTTTCTATGATGTGAGTGGAGACACAATGAGTCTCATTCACACAGAGAGAACCAGATTCACACAACCTCTGTATGTAGGGATATGTGTTGTTGATGCTACAGCAGAGGTGTGTCAGATCTGGTGAACATGTATAATTTCTTCTCCAGGGCTCTGTGCCCTTATCCCTTAACTTCTTTGCCTTTTTAAACTATTAAAAAAAACATTTTTAATAGTTAAAATGGCCAGTCTACAAGCTCACAATGTGTCAATAGATTGGCATGTTGAACTATTCCAAAAAGTTTATCAAAATAATAAAACAGGGATAAGGGGTTTGGGATAAGGCGTTTAGCGTGTAACGAAAATGGAGCCCCAAATCTCTTCACCAGAAATAACAGCTTATTATGATGAACAAAATGACGACTAAATATGAGGACAGTTTCACCAATAATTATAAACTACACTAAAATGTCATAGAGAGACACTAGTGGACATCAGAGAACTGAAAGAGATGTAATTTCATGGTTGGCTGCAGCGTGACATGTTGTAAACTTGAAGATCTCCTATTTTCAGGTTGTAAAATTAGGCAAAATCAAAATCAACTGTCTATTAAAATTGTATTGTTTTCTACTGTATACTTTTATGGACCACTGTGTTTTAGAATACATTTAATTTACCTTTAATATAAGTATGTACATATTTCTCATTATAAACACCAGCAGATAAATAGTTAAAATATTAATAACTGTCATTTTGTTCTGTAAACAAATCACTGTTGATGTTCAGTGTTTTACAATGAATTCAGATTATTTTATTTCATTGTAATGTATTATTGGTGTCACTAAGGGATGAGATTCAAAAAAGCAAATATAAATAAAATGTTGAGATCCACTTTGACCTTTTTTCCCTCCTGTGTGCTTAAATGTTCAAACATAAATGTTTTATTTAGCATTATTAATTGATTTATCCAAGTATGAACATAAAAACAATACAATGTTTTCATAATGCAATATTCACCACAGCTGCCAGATCTGATTTGTGTGTTGATTATATCCATATAGAGTTCTACAGAGCCATTTAGAGGAAGAGTTGTCAGCAATTGTAAAGAGAACAGCCCGGTTGTCTGAAATACTGACTAACTGGAGCTGAACTGCATTGTTTTCAACAGGTTTGGGAGTGAACTGGAGTGTCAGAACTCCGTCTCTAGATGGTTCTGGAATTATGGAATTTGAAAAACATTTTTGAATAGTTCAACAGGCTATTCTACACTGACATGTTGTCAGCTTGTTGATTGGCCATTTGAGCTATAAAAAAAAGAAAAATATTTTAACAACAAAAAGAGCAAAGACGTTTAAGGGGATCCAGGTGGTCCTCAGGCTAAATGATGGGCAGCTGGTTAACCAGATGTAACTCTTTGAGAGCGTAAAAATGAAACCAAATGGACCTGCAAGGGTCCATTTGGTTTCATTTTTACGCTCTCAAGAGTTAAAATATTCATCATGTGAATTAGACCCAGGCTTCACAACTAGAGAATGTAGAAGATTAATGGTCATTTTGATCTGTATATTTGTCGGTTTTGTTTCCCAAATCCAGCCTGGAATTGTGGACAAAAGCAAAAAACTGTAGTTTTGGGTCTAAAATGCCCTCAAATGGTGGTCCATGGCTCAAATGCCGAATAAATAGTGGGCCCTGTTGTCAAAAAGATTGAAAACCACTGCTTCAGATAAAAAACTTTGTGAGTTGCCCACTCTGCCATTCTTCCAGCCCACCCTAGTAGGGCTGGCTAAATCCGTCCCTGGGGGATAACCATCCGGTGGACTAAAAGCCTTAATTGGTGTTGTTTTCTCCTGCTTTATTAGTACACCAACACCAATGCATTCTTATTATTATCCAGCTTACGGCTGATCTACAAGGCATCACACAGGTTTGATGCCTGCCGTTGTGACACCACACAAAGCGTTAAACATCCAAGTCTGAACTCACCTTTTACAGATCAATATCATGAGTGTCCAGTACTGGCTACAGATTACACAATATATACTAAGACGGTAATATGCAACTTTACTATGTACAAACTCTGGTTGTGAACAGATTTGAAAATAACTCCGCCCCACCTCTACTCTATTGGCTCATTATAAAATATAGCTATATTTAGCTTTTGGATAAAACGTTTCCTATAATACTTTTAAACATTATTTGTCATGGAAACCATGCAAGGAACACTTTAGGGTCACCTTTACAACAAGGTATGGCCTATGTAGAGATACTGAAGATATGAGGTCATAAACAGCATAAACAAAGTCTACAAAGTGACAGGACCCATGATTATGTGCACACACCTGTGACTGTCACACACCTGCCAGCACTTGAAGTTCAAAACAACAGTGAATGCCAACAGAACATTTCATTTTGCCGTGTTTTGGCGGGTCCAACCCACATGTTTATCAGTGCTAAATCCAGGAATGTCTCTAGAAGCCATACTGTACCATGTTGTGAAGGTGACAAATGAATGATTAAAAGAATATAAGATGCAATACCACTTGATATTATGAAGGTGAAGAAAATAATTACCAAACTTAAGTTTACCAAACTCATATGGGCCAGCTCATATAAAGCGTCTTGTAGTGATGTGCGGGCTGCGGCTGATGCAATTAGCGGGCTGCGGGCAAGGCAGGCTGCCTCCCGAAAAGGACGAGAAATGAAACAAGAACTTTTTGTTACTCGTGCTGAACCCATAATCTTGCTCCATTGTTCATCAATGTGTGTTGCTTATGGAAGAGGGTTTAGCTCCTGCCTTTTGACTAAAGTGTCCTCTGCTCTGCCTCTTTGTTCTGAGCTTCTGGACCTGTGGCCACCAGCGCAATGAGAGCAACTGCACACAATCCTAAATTGAAAGGCGTGGACAGCTGGTGCGCACAGACAAAATTATGGCGAATCTACAAGGCCACAGTGCATTGCATTGCGTTGCAGCCTGCTGCAGCAGGCTACACACACCCAAGCGAGTGGACAGAATGTTGTGTCAAGATTCAAGTAAAATAACTTAGGCTTATTGATGTCACCTCGCTCTTTCTCTCCCATTCGCTCACTGTCTCTCCCTCTCACTCTCTCGATTATACAGTCATCATTTCGAATGCTCATTTTACCTTGTTTTTGGGCTGCAGGGGAGACTACAGGTTGGGTAATTTCATTGTGTTTAAACTTAAATATTCTTAGCACGTCGTTTTTGCGGGCTGGTGCGGGCCGTTGATTAAAATGCTGCGGAACGGGCTGGCACCCTTGACGGGGTAGGGCGAGGCGAGTTATGATCCATCCACTAGTGGCGTGGATAAAGACGCTATATACAGTAAATGAACCAACCATTTACCTCAAGGACACTTCGATCCCAGTGGGATGAGCATCGAGGACCTCCGAGGAATGAACCAGAGACACAATGACGAGTCCTTTTGGTTTTTAGTTGTAATGAGAGGGATTTATTCAAGCACTGCCGTTAAGATTAATGGAATATCGATCGTTAAATCCAGCCAAAGAAACAAAAAAAAAGCATTTATATAAGCTAATAAACAACAGCTAAAACAACCACAGTTCATTTCACACACGTCCACTAGTGTTATTGTCATTAATATTAATATTATTATTAGAATAATTATTAGGCGCTAATTAGAGAAGCACAAACTGATAACAGAGTAGTATAGAGAACAGGTTATAGTGGTGTAATAGTGGAGGGTTCACAGACATGCATGTTGAGCTGTGCACGTTGTGTGTGTGTGCGCGCGTGCAGATATATTCGGTGTAATCGCCACTTTTCCAACTCGTCGTATTTTGTTAGATTTACTTTTACTTTGTAAAACACTTTAAACATTTATTTTACTGTCATTGGTTGTTTAGAGTTTACACTAAATTGAGTAGGAATGATATATCGAGAGTAAATGTGTTATTAACATTTTTACTCCTTCAAAAAAAGCTGTTTGTTCCTAATGGGCCAATAATTACCCAACCTTTTTTATCACGTTATTCTCATACCGTTTAACTGCAACAAAATAATTTGCTCCATTTGTAAATTAACCAGAACATCTCTGAATTTGACAAACTACACTGCTTATCTTTAATATAACATAGAATACATTACTAATAATTCAAATCGTTTCTCTGCGCTTTTCGCTGCGGCGAGTTGGACAGGCGCTGCTGATGTCTGCATGTGTGAGTGTTTATGTTAAGTCTGTGTCCGTGCGTGTGTCCGTGTGTGTGTGAGTGTAATAAAAGCATGGCGGGTGGTCCCTGGCAAGTGGTGGTCCACGGCAGGTGCAGTGAAGTGGTCCTCAGTTGACGAACAGCGACCGCGTGAACTCCACGAAGTCGAAGGCCGAGGGCATCTCGCGACCTTTGGCATCCAGGTAGGGTTTCATGTGGGAGATGCAGTAGTCTGCCTGTTCCTTCGACAGGTTCTGAAACATCATTATTATTATTATTATCATTAATCTGCATAGAAACAAGGTAACAATATTATACATAATACGCGTACATTATAGCAGTGGTCGGCAACCTTTTGGAACATGAACTGCCAGGTTTTCATGTTACTGATAGTCAGTGTTTGCCATGCCAGCATTAGGTTGAATTCTAAGAAGGCATACAAATACAGCGCGTACAACTTGGTCAATTTTCTCGGAATCCAATATGGCTGCCACAATACTAGAACGCAGTAAATGGGGCAGATAAGATAGAGACGTAAACTTGGGGTCGATGAGATGTTTCCTGACCATGAGAGACTCAATAGCACCAAGTACCGTAATTTCTGGATTATAAGCCGCACCTGAATATAAGCCGCACCAGCTAAATTTGGGGCAAAATACTGATTTTTTTCCTTGTATAAGCCGCACCTGACTATAAGCCGCACCAGGCTTATAGTCAGGTGCTTCATGTTAGAGCAGTGGTTTTCAACTTTTTCACAATTTAACAACATCTTCACCCCACAGACCCCAAAACTGAAGATTTCTCTTGGTTTTGTTCACAATTCCAGGATGGATTTTTCGCAAACAAGAGGCAAAACATCAATATTAAACCCAAATGAACACTTAATAAGTGGTGCTAATTTAGATGGTGAATATCATAACTCTTGAGAGTGTAAACATGAAACCAAATGGACCCGCTAGGGTCCATTTGGTTTCATGTTTACGCTCTCAAAGAGTTACATCTGGTTGACCAGCTTTCTATCATTTAGTCTGGCGGAGCCCACCTGGAACCTGGAAAATCCATAAATTGGCCGCACCATTGTATAAGCCGCAGGGTAAAAAGTATGTGAAAAAAGTAGTACTACTACTCCTACTACTCCTACTACTCCTACTACTACTACACTACTCCTACTACTACTACTACTACTACTAATGCGGAATAGCTTGTGGAGTTAGTTCAGCCAGATATACTTGAGGTTGAATGCTTTGGACACATATATATATATTGAAGGGATTTAATATGCTGCAAGGCCCTAACGTCATTGGCTAATGTGGCAATCAGCTGACCAATTGGGGAGGGGAATTAAATCTCACTAGACTGCCTGCTTCTTCTACATTATAGTTCCTGGTTGTTATGCGATGTTTGCTCCCACCACCACCGCCCCCTCTGTTTCCCATTCTTAAATTCATCTCCCTGCTGTTCGTGTTTAATGACAGTACCTGGTAGAGTTCTTCCTTGGTGACGTAGGGTTTGCTCTCGGTGCTCAGAGCGCGGAAGGCGCTCTCGATCTCCTCGCTGGACTTCACGTTCTCCGTCTCGCGGCTGATCATGAACGCCATGTACTCCTGGAGCGACACGTTACCGTCCCTGCAAGAGTTAAACAACAACAACATTACGAGTTAGCGACATAATGGAAGGCTCTAGTAGTAAAATATGCTGATTCTGTTCTTTTCACAAAATAGAAAAATAGCTTGATAAGAAACCTGATCAACAGGGTGATTGTTATCTATAGCAATCTCCATCCCTAATGATTACTGTCACAATATAGAGCTATTTAACACTGTTACTGAGCAATATTACTTAGGAGAGTAATATCTTTACTTTACTTATGACTCCTTAGAAAGAGTAATTAATAATGTTATACTGCATATTACTTGAAACTTGAACAAAGTAATATGTTACATATTACTTCTACAAACTACTGCTCAACTGTTATCTAGTGATAGCTTGTAAATCAGTTCTATTTTCACAAGCAACAACAAGCTCATTTGTAATAAGTAACAAGGCGTGTTTTGGTTAATAAAGGTTAATAATATTACGGTAATATGTAATTCGTTACGGATAATATTTGATAAAAAAACAGGTTCACTTTAGAGTTCTGTGAAAGTCGAAAAAACAGGACTCTGTGTGTGTGTGTGTGTGTGTGTGTGTGTGTGTGTGTGTGTGTGTGTGTGTGTGTGTGTGTGTGTGTACCTGTTGGGGTCCACAGTGTCCAGGATGGACTCAAACTCGGGGTCCGGTTCTCCCTCCTCCACCATGGGTAGATCGTAACCCAGAGAGCGAAGACACGACTTGAACTCCTGGTGGTTCAGACGACCTGACTTCTCCTTGTCAAAGTGTCTGGAATACACAGAAATATATATATTATATACAGTACAAATAGAAAGCTGTACATTGTGGTGGCGCAGTCCTTGTCAAAGTGTTTGAGAACATACCACACACCATTATCAGGCATGTGAAAAGACAGTTCCATAATCAGTTATGATTATGAAAGCAGAGGTAGAACTTACTTGAACATCATACTGAACTCCTTCAGA
>CM076985.1:8116498-8118998 GCA_039105355.1 Benthosema pterotum
CGGTCCAGCTCCGCCAGCTGGCTGAAGTCGGCCTGCGCGGAGCTGAGGGAGGAGCGGAAGGCCTCGTGGGCGTCGCGCAGCGCGCGGATCTCCTCCAGAGAGTTGCAGCGCACCGGGTCCGTCAGGTCCTCCTCCGCGTTCTCGAACCAGCTGTTGAAGGCCGACGCCTTCTTGGCGAACGTCAGGAACAGGTCCTCCACCTGGGGGGAAAGGGGAAGGGCTTAACTCTATATATCTGTGAATATCTGCAGAGCTTGACACTAAGACTTGCCCGCTTGCCCGGGGCAAGTAAAAAAAATGGTGGGGCAAGTGAAGACTGCTACCTGATTGCCCGATCGGGCAAGTGTGCAACTTAGTGCGCAATAACACAACACAAGATAAATTTGTCTTGAAGGTGGTCATTGCGACCTGGGCTAATTAAGATGATGAATTTTAACTCTTGAGAGTGTAAAAACGAAACCAAATGGACCCGCAAGGGTCCATTTGGTTTCATTTTTACACTCTCAAGAGTTACATCTGGTTAACCAACTTAGCTGGGGACCACCTGGAACCCTCTCAGGGACCACGTGTTGAAAACCCCTGGTTTAAAGCAGCCAAGTAGGTACACTAAGTACACTTAAATGCAAAATTTACAATATATTTTTGGGGGGCAAGTGACCATGACCTGAGGGCAAGTAGAACCTGACTTGCACTTGCCCGATGGGCAAGTTCTTCGGAGACCTTAGTGTCAACCCCTGACCTGGTATTCTTTCAAAATAAAGCTGCCAAGGCAGTATAAAACACTGAAATAAGAAATAGCTGAAAATCACTGTCCGGGCCATGAAAAACCTCTTCTCTTCTGGGGCTTCATTGGCATATATTTTCTAAAGGTGGTCTAATGAGTGTCTACTGTATTTGTGGGTCCCTGATGAGGTCTTGTAAGAGTAGGGGTCTCTAGTACTTTCTAAAGACAACTTTACACCTTCTAAGAATATCTGGAAACAGTTTTGCATCTTCTATAGCCTTTTAGAAACCATTTTACACATTCTACACACTTCTAGAGGCAGCCTTACTTACCTTTCGGAATGTTCCTGTTAGAATAGTACCTTCTCGTACCTTCTAAGGACAATTATACACCTTCTAGAAGGTCCTAACTACAGTTTTACACATTCTGCAACCTTATAAAGACAGTTCCACATCTTCTACATGCTCTAGAAGCTTCGAAAGTTGTACTGGGCCAGCGTAAGGGGTCTCTACTACCTTTCCGAAGCAGTTGTGTTAGATTAAGGGGTCTCATACTTTTCTGAAGTGCTCTTGGGCTACCGTAAGGGGTCTCTGGGTGGTACCGGGCTACAGTAATGGGTCTCCCGAGTGGTCCTGGGCTACGCTAAAGGCTCTCGTACCTTTCTGAAGTGCTCTTGGGCCTGCAGCAGCCGTTCCTTGCGGGCGGTGGAGTTGGACAGCAGCTGGTTCCAGCGTTTCATCAGAGCGGCGTGGCGAGCCTCGATGGCCACGGCCTGGACGTGCTGCGCCGCCAGGAGCTGCTCCTTCAGCGCCGTGATGTTGGTGATGCCCTCCTGCTGGAAGGCCTGGAGCCCTGCGTCGAACGTTTCCTACAGAACACACAACACATTAGACCAGGAGCTCCTACAGATTACAGATTAAAGGTAGGGTAAGTGATTTGAAATTCATGGTGTAGTACCAGCCTGGTGCACTAGGGGCGCCCAAGAGTAGCTACACTATGTGAACCTGCTGCTCGATCCTGATTGGAGGAGAATTCGCCACCACCTGAGGAACTTTTATTAGCTCCTCTGCTAACGTGGGGGAGGGGGAAACTCCATATATGGTCTGCACACCTTATAATAGAGCATTTTAACAAAAAAAAAAAAAAAAATGATTTTTTTTTGGGTGATATCTGACAAAAGTGAAATCATTTCCCCTACCTTTAATGAACAGATTACAGAGTTTAGATTATGTTTTGATTTAAAGTTTGTAGCTTTTGAAGATGAACTAAAGATTATCTAACCCTTTCCCTGTCAAGAACGAGTTTGGGCACCATAGGCCCCGCCCACAAAACAAAATGGCCTCCACTTGCCCCCCCCCCCCCCCCCCCCCCCCCCCCCCCCCCCCCCCCCCCCCCCCCCCCAACCCCCCAAAAAAAAAAAAAAAAAAAAAAACAAACAAAAAAAAACAAAACGCAACAAAAAACAACTATGAATAGACTCTTCAGGTCCCGTTTTAGAGCCGTTGGGAAAAAACATTGGAGTTTGTAGCAGTTTTGTTGCATTTTTTCTTTTACAGCGGCCAACGAGGAATCTTTTTTTTTTTTAATATCTTTGAATTACACATTACCTGCTTGGTGAGCAGGGTCTGGACGGAGGACAGGTCTCTGCCGTAGTCGTCTGTCTTCAAGCTGTTCTCCTTCTCACCTGAGGACGGACACACACAGACACACACACAAGCACACACACACACACACGCACACGCACACGCACACGCACACACACACACACACACACAG
>CM076985.1:8123998-8176498 GCA_039105355.1 Benthosema pterotum
CGATGATCCACGGACAAATCCACAATCCGCTGGTCTCTAGTCCACATGGTTAACTTGTGTTTGCAGGGTAGTTTACCTCATGAGCAGATATGTCCGCTTCCAGCAGCTGGTGTTTCTTCAAAAGGTTGTTGACCGACGCCAGATCTTTGCCATAATCCTCAGAGGCCAGAAGAGCTTCCACCTAGAGGAGGACAGAGACATCAAAACCGGTTATCAGAGTTAAAAAACGTAGTGAGTTAAAAAATATGGCTTGCACACACTTATGGAGCAATATCTGTGGTCATATGGAGATATATCCAACAGTGGATGCCAAAACAATGGGAACACATCCATTGTTTTGTACGTCAACAAATAGTCCAAGTTTAATTAGTTCCTCTGAACAAGAACGTCATCTCATACTGTATTTAGCAAACATGCTTTGCTGTCCATCTGCTGTCCAGCTGGTAAACTAACCAGCAGTCCTCGATGCCAAACCACCAACCCCAAGATGACAAGATACTCTGAATGTTGGAGAGGTAAGGCACGCCACAGAAACCCAGATTTGAATTATCAGGAATATCCAGGGGAAGAGGATATATAATTAGCATTTTTTTTAATTTCACATCAAGCACAAACCAATATTTGGTGCTTGATTAGAATAAAACTAAATCGCACAAACAAATCTATCACCAATATCGTGCTGTAGAATGGACAACTTTCAGTTCCGATTCAACAGCAAGTAAACATTTGCTAGTTTTTCAGACATCTCGCTCAAAATCCTACGGTTGTCGAAACCTGTTAAAGTCACTGATGTCAGATCAATGGTGGTCTAAAGAGTCACAACGCTGGTCTCCACTCACCTCAGAGAGCCAGAAGTCAAAGTCCTTGATGCCGGTGTTGAAGTTCTGCTGCTTGTTGGCTTCCTTCAGCTTCTGGCTCTTCTCTGCTGACTTGTTGACCAGGAAGTGCCACTGCTCATCCAAGGCAGCGAGCCGAGCCTGCACGATACAACACAACACAACACATTATGCAGGGCAGAGAGTCAAGCCTGCACAATACAACCGTCACTATCCAGCAGTAAAGAATTTTCCTTTTGGACTTAACAACAATTAACTATTTTATTTGCTTACAGTGCGTCCTGGTTTCTACTCTAACCCTGGATGTTATCATGGTAGCTTCAGCCTGCCACTACTAGAAACAGCTGGATGTCCACAGAGATGCAACATTATGATGCAATAGGCATCCAAATATAGGCTGTGTGTCAGGGCCATGATCAGCGATGGATGCTTTTGAGATAGAGGAGTTGGAAAAAGTCCATGGAACTGTGGTTTGAAATCACAACATCACAGGCTGACAGGTGACCACACCAACGACACAAGGTAAACAAGTCTCGGTGCGATGACAAATCTAACAAGCGGCTATGTACAAAACCATATGTAGATGGCAGCGTTGGGGTCTATAGATTATCTGTTCCTTATTATATGATACAGGGATTCAAGTAAAAAAAATCTTGAGACTGAAAATGATCTTTTGCAAATAAGCACTGAGCTAATTAAATGACCCCTGTGAAATCCTCAGGACTGAAATCAGTACCCAGTACTAATAGATTGCCTCCAAAAAAAGTGAATAAAAACGCAGCACCAGACTATTATATCCCCACTAAGGCGAGACCCCGGGGAAGACCAAGGACCAGATGGATTATATCTCTGCTGGGAGGAGACCCCGGGGCAGACCAAGGACCAGATGGATTATATCTCTGCTGGGAGGAGACCCCGGGGCAGACCAAGGACCAGATGGATTATATCTCCACTGGGAGGAGACCCCGGGGCAGACCAAGGACCAGATGGATTATATCTCCACTGGGAGGAGACCCCGGGGCAGACCAAGGACCAGATGGATTATATCTCACTGAGAGGAGACCCCGGGGCAGACCAAGGACCAGATGGAGGGATCTCATCGACTCTCTGGCCTTGAATCATCTCGAGGATCCCCCAGGAAAAAAGTCCCTAATGTTGCTCTGGAGGAGAGGGACGTCTGGAGCTCTCTGGTGGAGCCGTTTTGCCCCCAGGAAAACCGACTACGGATAAGCGGCGTAAAGACGGACGTTACCTTGACGGCGTCCTCGCTGCCGGCGCAGGCTCCCCTCTGGATCAGGGCGTTTCCCGTGTCGATGACGCCGCGGATGCGGTCCGCGTTGGCGTGAAGCTCCGCCTCGAAGGCCTGGTGCTTCTGGTGCTTGCTCTGTCACAGGAAGTCACATGACACGCAGGCCAGACAGACAGGAAGTCAGTCAACATATAAAAGATGGGCTTCGTTTTAGTTTGTGTTGCGTTCATAAAAGCCAATCATCTGATGACCGACAGAGACAGAATCAAAGCTAACTGTTTCTGAGGGAAACGATTATTTAAAAATATATATTTTTTAATTTCAGAATGAGTTAATATCACAGGCAGACTCTTCACATACCAGAGCAAGTCTGAAATAAATGTCAGAGCTGGAATTTACACGTAAATATGAAATAAATGCGTACACTAATGTGGAGTAAAGCACAGAATCACTTTCTGAAAGGTTCACTACCTTTCAAACCTGTTTTTTTCAACCCGCCGTTTCTCTGCAAGACATTATTTTATACGATCTACAGTATACTTATGCAAGACATTACTCCACAGCATATATATCTATCTATACAAGACATTACTCTTAGTTACTTACTCGTAAAACTCTACTATAAAATAACGGTGCAATTTAATACTGTTGGTTTTGGAACGACAACAAACACAAAAGGACAATTAAAGGAAGTGATGTCACACATTGACAGACAGGTGGAAACACCACAGAATGGCTGAACGGAGCAGAGCGCTAGCGCCACCTACTGTACAGGAGGAATGGTCACTTTAAAATCGATTCACCGCCCTGATCGCAAACAAATCGAGATGCTCAAACCGATTCAACGTCGAAAAATGACCAGACTTTTTTTTTTTTTTAATGACAAAAATAAGCCTAAAAGTCTAACAGTAATAGAATTTGTTAGGCATGTCCACATATTTGGCTATGCCTTACTGTCAGACAGCCGCAAATCAAAACTGGCCTCTGTGAAATATGAGTCGCCCCTCCCATTCCCGTTTTCCCTTAATGTATATTTTTCTTTTCCCTGCAATCAGACAGAGGCAGATCTAGTGAAAACAGAATCGAAACCACCTCTGAATGTGGTTTAAATCTCACTGGAGAAAAAATAATAATTTAATTTCATCTCTTTCATTTCTGATGATGTTCCGTTTGGTTAATTATGTTCACTGAAGCAACTTTAACATGTGACCAAACCTCAGGAAAAATTAAATTAATTAAAAAAATAATAACAATAACAACAAAGACAAAAGAAAACAGCAACAGATAACTAAGATTAAAAAAAGGCCACAACCAGCAAATTATCGGCACGTGATGTCAAAACAGGTCTAATGACACAAAAACAGATCTACAAACACAGAACGGATCTACTAACGGTAACACGACACACAGAACAACAGAGCGTAGACTTGAACTAAGAGGCTGGAAAACTAAATTAACACATTAAATTAAAATGAAACAAAAAAAGCCCATTAAAAACAGAAAGCTGGACGAACTGATGGATGGATGATGGGATGGGATGGGATGGAGGTTCTACTGTGGGTCTACGACACAGGATACACACACACATACACAGTACAAACACACACGGGTGTGACAGGGACGTTTTGGGGGTGTTAGTTAAGCTCTGTTTAACACTAACTCCAACTTACCAGCAGCTTGGACAGCTAGGAGGAGACAGGGGGGACAGAACAACACAGGTTCAGTCTCTAGTCAACAGAGGAAACACTAGAACTGCACTCTTGTCGAGTGACAACGCGAGCGTTGCTCACTAGTAGACCAGGGGTTGACACGAACACTTGCCCGGGGCAAGTAAAATAAATGGCGGGGCAAGTGAAGACTGCTACCTGGTTGCCCGATCGGGCAAGTGTGCAACTTAGAGCACTATAACACAACACAAGATAAATTTGTCTTGAAGGCGGTCATTGCACTCTGCCTCTGTGTCTTTCCCTGCTTTCTAGATATCCACAATTCCAGGCTGGATTTGGGAAACAAAACAGTCAAATTAACTAATAACTAATGAATTTTAACTCTTGAGAGTGTAAAAATGAAACCAAATGGACCCGCAAGGGTCCATTTGGTTTCATTTTTACGTTCTCAAGAGTTACATCTGGTTAACCAAGTGACCATGGGCAAGTGACCATGACCTGAGGGCAAGTAGAACCTGACTTGCCCGATGGGCAAGTGCCTCGGAGACCTTAGTGTCAACCCCTGGTAGACCGTGCATGGCCTACTCGTGCACAAGTGGTGCACACGATTACTGGTAGCAACGATGACTGCATCGTTTGTGAAGCGTTTGTTGTCGTCGGTGTGATCATCATGGGGGGATTATTACACAAGCTTCCAAAACGTGGACTACTACGGCTGGATTTGGAGCAAATAAGCAGTAATGGGCACGAGTGTGGCCACATGGCCATTACCACCAACATTTTGCTATGTCATTCATATACAACTTAGAGATGTCGTGTGAACATAATAAAAAGGTCCCCCCCCCCCCACACACACACACACCATTTTGTGTTTCCTAACAATGGAGTTCTGAAAAAAATCATGAGCATGGTGAAACGCAACTTGTGTTCCACCATGTTAATGATTTTTCTTTTAGGAGCTTTTTTTTTTCAAAGAGTGTATGTAAATGGTATGAAATTGACCCACTGGATGTGAACGGGGTCTTTAGGGGGTAGGTTTAGGGGTGTTAGAGGCGTGTTTCTGGGTGTTCGGGGTACCAACACCTCTATGTGTAGGTTTAGGTTCAGAGAGGTATCAAATGGGGTGTTCTGGGGTATTTGGGGTACCTGTATGTTGGTAGAGACCTTGTCCGACTCTAGGTGTAGATTTAGAGGTATTAGAAGGGTATCAGAGGGGCGTTTTGGAGGTTTATTTCGAGTACCTGTATGTTGGTAGGGTCCTTGTAGGACTCGTCGGTGGCGGTCTGCAGCTTCTCGCTGATCCAGGCCTCGATCTCGTCCACGTCTCTGCTGAACTGCTGCAGCGTCTGCGACTCGCCCAGCTTGGAGCGCTTCTCGATCATCTGGGCCTTCAGGCGGCGCCACCTGCGGGCGAGCAGAGAGCGCAGCAGCCGTTTTAGAATGCGAAGCGAGTGCAACCCTGAACACGTTTTGGTGTTTTAGCTGTTGAAAAAATAGCAGATCTACAAGCTCATATCGCGCCACTCGGTGGCGCGATATGAGCTTGTAGATCTGCTATTTTTTGAAACATTGTGAAAATGTGGTGCGAATCTTTGAATACATTATTTCGGAAGCAAACATTTTTAACTCAAATCTTTGCTTCTGGGGGATCACCTAGAACATGTTTTTAGATGAGGTTCTGCAGCTAAATAATAGATATTTCTGGGGGTCCTTCCTATGAAATATGTTAACCATCACTGACACAGAAAGAGATTGTTCCTAGAAAAACTACAGTAGAATCTCGCGCCAGGGACTAGAATTTAGTGTCACAAACTAGAATTCAGTGTCATGGGCTAGAATCTAAAGTAGTGTCAGAAACTGGAATCTAACTTCAGAAACTGGAATCTAACTTCAGAAACTGGAATCTAACTTCAGAAACTCTAATCTACTGAGATGAACTAGAATCTACCGTGGGGGACTAGAATCTAGCATGAGGAACTAGAATCTAGCGTGAGGAACTAGAATCTAGCATCAGAAACTAGAATCTGATCAGGATACAATGGATTAAGTCTTAGTAGACGTGTCGTTACCTGTCCAGAACTTCATTGCGGCGGTTGTAGATGTCGGGCTTGGCGTAGTGGTCTTGTCCGATCAGCTGGTCGGCGAACGACTGCAGAGCTGCGATCTTCTCCTCCTGAAGAGAGAGAGAGAGACGCTTTGTTTAGTTCAGATTATCAATATCCTGCTGAGAATGTTTGTTTACTTTACTTCATCAATATTCTCCTCCTGAAAGATTGTTTACTCAGCTTTTGTTCATGTTTAATGTAAGTCACTCTGGATTAAAAGCAACTGCAAAACGCCTACATTGTAAAAATGTAATAGAAAGTAATACACAGGTGCGATTGTGCAATTTGTGAGTTTACCAGAGCTTGCTGGTAAGTTTAATTAACCCTTTGTGTCCTGAACGCGTTCTGGTGTTCAACGCATTATGTTACACTTTAGCTATTGAAAAATATCAGATCTACAAGCTCATATATGAACTTGTAGATCTGATATATATATATTTTTTTTTTTGAAAAATAGTGAAAATGATGCTGCAAATCTAAGAATATATTCTATTTGACACCTGGTTGTAGTTTCTGACACTAGATTCTAATTTCTGACTAGTTTCTAGTTTCTGATGCTAGATTCTGACAGATTCTAGTTTCTCTGAAAAATCTAAGTTCCTGTGTCAGTGATGCTTAACCTATTTCATGGCAAGGACCACCAGAATTATCTATATTTGGCCGCGGACCCCCCCATCTGAAAACATGTTGTTCTAGGGGATCCCCAGATCCTGAAGCAAAGATTTGAGTTAAAAAAAAATTGCTTTGGAAATAAAATACATTCAAAGATTTGCACCACGTTTTCACGATTTTTCAAAAAAATAGCAGAGATACAAGCTCATAGCGCGCCACTCGGTGGCGCGCTATGAGCTTGTAGATCTGCTATTTTTCAATAGGTAAAGCATAATGGTTAGAACACCAAAGCACGTTCAGTACACAAAAAGGGTCAAAGTGTAATATGCAGTACACTTCCGTATTCTACTGATGGAGTGCGACAGTGACCTGGACGTTGATGGCCTTGTCGAAGTCTTCGTGCTTCTTGATCAGAGCCTCCACGCTGTCCAGGGAGTCTCCTTTGTCATCGCTGGCCAGGAACGCTTCGCGAGCGGCCATCCAGTTCTCTGCCTGCTCACAGTCCCTGTTGAAGAGCTGAGACACACACACAGACACACACACACACACACACACACACACACACACACACACACACACACACACACACACACACACACACACACACACACACGCACACAGGTTATTCTAAGGAGCCTTTCACACAGGGATCTAGAAAACATGCCTCTAGTTCATTTTCAAGGAGACGTTCTGTGTTCTGTGTTTTTTTGCTGTGCGATGAGGCAAACGTATCATCGCACCCTTGAGTTCCTTGATTTTGCTGCGTGTGTGTTCGTTTCGTGCACACACCTTGATTCGGGTGAGCTTTTTTTTCCACATATGTTTTTTTTTTTTTTTTGTGGACACCGAGAGACACGGTGGAATGTAAAAGTATTGATTTTACTTCCACACTGAGGTATCGTATGTACGGTATGACACCTTAGTATTAGAAATAGTACCGGTACTAGTATTACAAGTAGTACTAGTGCTTCTAAAATGTTGTATTTATTTTATTTTACCTTTACTGAAGCACTAGACCAGACCTGGGCATTATAAGGCCCGAGGGAAGTAAGAAAATTAACATACTTTCTAATTTTGCCTGTCTTTATGCATGGACTAAAACTTGCTTTTATTTTGAAGCACATGCAATGTTCCTGCACTGAATTGCATGTGATTGGCTACTTGTTGTTTTTCAATGCTTAACAATAACATTATGCTCTTTCCAGCTTGTCATAACAATGTAATTTGCTGCTTTTCATATAGAAATAAAATGTATATTACTCAGAATTTACTTCATTCTTTTGGGTCCGGCCCTCCACATATTTCACCGTGTATCATTTGGCCCTTTAGGAAAAAATAATTGCCCACGCCTGCTCTAGACACTGTGGATTTTCTAGTAGTATAAAGACCATATAACCCAGGGGTGCCCACACTTTTTTTTTTACTTGAGAGCTACTTTCAAAATGACCAGCTCAACAAGATCTACACATCAAAAATGTGATTGTTCCATTACTGAAAATCCATTTCAAGGCCACCTAGGAAGTTTGAGCTTTGAAATAGTGGTGATGGTGTTACTTACTGTTATAGTGCTTAAGAATAATGCACTTAAAATGAAAAATGGAGGGGGGGGGGGGGGGGGGAATTGGATTTTTCTTCCCCATATATGCTATTACTGACATTTGAAAACAGTATTTGAGGTTTGAGTTGACAGGTTGTGATGTTGAGCTGGTCAAAATAACAATTATTCTCCATTTCCTAATTGTGTGGACTCTTGAAAATTACATAATTCAGATGTGTAAATATAATTTAACTCTTGAGAGCGGTAAAATGAAACCAAATGGACGCGTATTACGGGTCCATTTGGTTTCATTTTTTACCGCTCTCAAGAGTTACAGATCTACTGTATAAGGGTCCACGTGCTGGTGGGGACTTGTCATATGATCTACCTGCATGACCTGTGTGATCTACTGGTAGATCAGCATCTACCTTTTGGGCAACCCCTGATTCCAGGGGCGGATTGGCACATATTTTCCCACCGGGACAATTTTGCCTTTGCCAGGCCACCTTGGGGGGGGGGGGGGGGGGGGGGGGGGGGGGGGGCAGCTGGTTAACCAGATGTAACTCTTTGAGAGTTACATGAGAGTTAAAATCCTCATCATGTGAATTAGCCCACACAACTAGAGAATGTAGAAGATCAATGGTCATTTTGATCTGTATGTTCCAGGCGAGCATCTAGCGCATTCTAGTGCATTTTGGAAGTGCCACTATAGTGCATTTTGGATCTTGTCCAGGCCACTAGGTGGCGCAGGCCACCAGGAAAACTCCCTGTACTCCAGATGGCCAATCCGCCTCTGATTTGGGCCCTTGGGAAAAATAATTGCCCAACCCCCCTGATTCTAACCTGCAGTTCCAGACACTGGTCCAGCATCATGCGCCTCTGGACCCAGGCCTTCTCCAGGTCGGCCCTCTCCTGGTCCAGGGCTTCCAGTTTCTGCTGGATCTCGGGGCTGGCGTAGTGGCCGCGGCCCAGCAGCTGCTGGCCGAACTGCTCGAAGGCCTGGAAGGTGCCGGCGCGGGCGTCGATCTCCGTGCGGTGCTCCTGGTGCCTCTCCAGCAGCGCCTCGGCCCCCGTCACGTCCTTGGCCAGCTCCTCGGAGGACACCAGGCCCCGGATGCCGTTGATCCACGACATCAGGTCTCTGTGTGTGGAGGTAATCGATAACGTATTAGGATCGATAAACCGGTCACCAGAGTTGCTGCTTCTCATGGTTTAACCCCCTTAGCCTGGATTCCAGTCTGATTTGCTGCGATCTGCGCATCTGAGTCCTAGTCAAAAAACATCCTATAGGATTTTAGAAAAGTCCAACAGAAAAATCCAGAAAAAATATAGGATTCCTATAAGAATCCTATAGGATCTTAAAGGAATCCTATAGAAAAATCCTATAAGATTTTCTTAGATCTTATTATATATATTCTTATATTGGATTCCTATTGGAAATCTAATAGGGTTGTTCCAAAATCTGATAGGACTTTTCTATTGGAACCCTAAAGGATTTTTTGACTAAGGAAATGTCAATTTGTGAATCAGTCGAACCAGGAGCCTATGACCACAGATAGACGGGGCATATGAAAATTGAAATGTAGCCGAGGCTTCTGATTGGTCTATGGTTTGTTTTGAGGGGAAAACGTCCTTTGTTTGACCACCAGGTGGGAGGGGCAGTCAGTGGGCGTGTCTCTCAATCGAGGTGGGAGGGGCCATAGATATATATCAGAAAGCGAGATGGCTCGCCTGCGCTGCTGGCCAATGGGGAGTGACGTCGTTGCGTGGCGGCCATCTTACAAGGGTATAGCATAACATTGTGTCAATGGGCATATACTTTTAAAATGACCATAATGCGCTTATTTTTAAACGGATGGGTTTGTTGTAAACGCCAGAGACGTCCGCATACATACGAGCCTTTATATGGCGTTTCTAGGGGGGGAAAAAAAGCAATTAAGCATCCTAAATCATAGCCACGTTGATAACGTTTACGATAAAGCCATCCGTTTGTAAATCCGTCAAGTTTTGAGCGAGTTATAGCTGCTTTTGCTTGAGCTGCCATAGAGCATACTGTATTGAAGTACCCTAGTAAGATGGCCACTCATAGAGTAATAAAATAATAGAGAACGGACTCGAGCGACAGCCCCGCCCCCTTGCCGTTCATTTCAATACAAGTTGCTCATTGGCGCTTTGAAGCACCCAGAAGACCGCCGGAAGTGCGCCTATTTCCGCATTTGACCACCAAAATTTGGTGGTCAAATGCGGAAGTATTTCTCCATGAACGCGCCCGAAGCAAGGGATTATGGGAACCATGAACGAGCGCCGTCGCGCACGAGCAAAGGAAAAAAACATCAAAAAGCATTAAAAAACAAGCTTGTGGGTTTCCATTGAGCTTATTATCTGTCATATAATACATCCGTTGTGTTTTGAGAGGTAGTATATGACGTGAGGGCCGCTGGTTTATTCAGAAAACAACTTAACAGTTTTCATGCCGTTGAAATGAATCTACGTCATCCGTTATCATTATGATTTACAGCAGGGGTAGGCAACCTTTTTGACATGAAGTGCCATGATTTTTTCCTTGACACTCCGAGTGCCACAGTAAAAAAAATGACTATAAATTCCCTTATAGTCAATAAATAGTGCATTTTCACGGTCATCACATATTCAATGGCCATTTACTGCAGTTATGTGATTATTAGGCCTTATTTTATTTCTTATCAGAACAGGCAGACTGGTAGATATTTTTCTATCACAATAGATTGATCAATCAGACTTAAGGTGACCAAAACATCTGAGGGACAGAAGTAGGCTATTACTTGAGAGGGACATTTAATTGCAGGGTAGCAACACATGGTGGGTATTAAAAATGCCTCATGTCAATAGTCTTAAAAGTGCCCAGCCATCATTTTGTTATTTATTCATGTTAGTATGTATTTCTCCTGTTATTTTAACAGGCTTAAAACACATCTAGCATGAAAAGAGACAGTGAGAAAACTTTATAACAGAAAACATGAGGGGGGCAATTGGGACAATTGACCACTGTAGTCTGTCAGTCAAAATGTGGGACAGGGTCTCAATTTGTGGGATTGAAGTCTTTGAAATGAGAGACTGTCCCATGCAAAGAAGGACTTCGGGTCACCCTGTGACTGTCCCACAGAAACGGGGATATCTGGCCACCCTCAAACTACTGTACCCCGCTTCGACACAAACACAGACGCACGCACGCACGCACGCACGCAGCAGCACACACAAGCTACAAGCTAGCCTCATTGCTAATAATATTCAACAGGCAGGGAGAGGGAGGCTAAAGTGAAGCCATACACCAGTCGAAACGCAATAATTTCAGCGTGGATGTTGTCTGGTTAGGTTGACATGACGGGGGGTCCGCGGGACAGACGACATGCGCTGGCTAGCAACCAGCCAGCCACCGACGCGACTTTTTACTGTTTGGGAGCAAAACAACTTGCTCCACTGCTCTGCGCACGTGCACAGAGCAGAGGCACTGCAGGCGCACTGAGTGACTGGGCAGGGCTGCGCGCAGCACAGAAGTGTCAACACTGGATCAGAGTCGCTCCGGTTGAATATTGATTAAATTAATGAATAATCGTTGCGATTTGCTAATGACATGGTTTCAAATCGCATTTTCGGTTTGAAGCCTTAGTGCAGATAACTTTATTTTATAACATGCACATTCAAGAGAAATGCACTTATTTTTATTACCAAAAGGGGAAAAAAAACGTCTTCCAGAATCTGGCCGCGTGCCAGCCGATGCCACCCGGCGTGCCAACGTTGGCACGCGTGCCCTAGGTTGCCGACGCCTGATTTACAGTAACAACTGATGCCGCTGACGTTAACGCTACTGTACGTGACGTAACTTACCGGCGCCGGTTCAATACGATCCCCATGCTAACAGCAGCTAGCAGCGACCGCGGCGACCATTGCTAGAGCATAACAAGGGACGGACTAACCCGGAACCAAAAGTGTGTGTCCGTCCACTAACTTGTCCGTCGGGAAACATGGACCGAAATATGAAATATGACTTTTAGATGAAAATCGTTGGCACTGGCGAGCTCCAAAAATATGAAAAAGGCTGGCACTGGGAGTGTTAAAAACAAACTGCCCTGTCCACGTGCACAAAGCAAACGAGCGTGCGTGCTCTCGGGGCGTTCGTGCATGAACTCCACCCGCCTGCAGTACCAAACCTGACCACCAGGGGACCGTTGCTTCACGCCTGGATCTACTATCTCTGGATGTGTGGCCACTGGTGAACTACGTCAGAGACTCCGCCTTCAGCCATCTAGCCTTTATATATATAAGATTATCTATGGGAGGGGCAGTAAGTAGGCGTGTCCCTCAACCGAGGTGTGAGGGACAACAGGAAGTTGGGCGTGTCTCCCACCCGAGATGGGAAATTGGGCGCGTCCGTTCTCACCTGAAGTCGGACAGGAAGCGCTGCAGGTCGTGCGAGTTGCCCAGCTTGTCCTTGCGCTGGTCGGCCCGTCCCACCAGGGCGCTCCACGCCGCGTTCAGCTCCGTGCACTTCTCCTGGATGTCGTCCACGGCCTCCGGGTGGGACTGGATCAGACGCTCCGCCGTTTCGCCCAGAGAGTTCACCTGCGAGAAGCGCACAGGTTACACAGGTCACAGCAGAACACAACAGAACTAATGTGCGTATAATTAAAATGATTTGAAACACTACTACTGCTACTAACTACAGTTGTGTCACCACTAAACCAACAGCATTTCATCATTGAAAACAGAAAACTCTCTGAGTCAGACCTTTAGCTTTATGCATGCTGCGTGTCTGTTGCAACTTCAACAACAACTGATGTCATTATTGATGCTTTACTTGCCTAATAGAAGTGCTGTAACTGGAAATGGCATGGGGGCGGCCTCATCGGCCAAATGAAGCCTCCCCATACCACCCCCCCCCCCCCCCCCCCCCCCCCAATTGGGAAATGTTACATCCAGCCCTGCTGGGGAGTTCAGTGTATGATGCAAAAATGTACATGGCAGAAAACCTTTTTTATTTGGATTCTTATTCTTATACTTATATCTCCCTGTCTAATTTCCACACTCACTCCAGAGGAGCCAAAGTGCCGATTTCCCTGTCAAAGCAGTATCAGCTGATCTACAAGCTCAAAAAATGCAAGGTGCAATGTGTTGCGTTTTGAGCTTGTAGATCGATTCATTTTGCCATATTTTTAGGGCCCGAGCACTGCAAAGCAAGTGCGAAGCCCTATTGATTTCGCAATGTTTCTTTCTTCTTATTGTTATTCCCGAGAATAAATCGCGTTTTTCGGCCACATAGCGTTGACGAAAAGTTGCGAAACTTGGCACGCATGTTACTAGTGGCGTAAATTTACACATGGTAAAATTGCTAAAAGTGGGCGTGGCCTAATTGTGCAACAGCGCCCCCTAGAAAACTTTGTGCCTCAAGCCCCGCCATACGGTTTGACGTACATGCATGAAAATCGGCACAGACCTGTATCATGTCACAACTTAAAAAAAACTTTTAAAAAAGTGCAAGTACAGGAAGTGGTACTTGCACCTGATTGGTCAATACTATTTTCTGCCATAACTTCTTAATTTTTAATTTAACCCTTAGTGTACTGAACGCGTTTTGGTGTTCTAAGCATTATGTTTTAACTATTGAAAAATAGCAGATCTACAAGCTCATAGCGCGCCACCGAGTGGCGCGCTATGAGCTTGTATCTCTGCTATTTTTGAAAAATCGTAAAAAACGTGGTGCAAATCTTTCCTATTCAGAAACTAGAAATCTAGACAGGACACAATGGGTGAAATATGTTGTGTGCGTACCTTGTCTCCCAGAGCTGCCAGGTCTCTCTCGAAGCCCTCGTGCTTCCTCTGCAGGGCCTGGACCGAGGCCAGGTCGTGTCCGTAGTTGTCCGTGTTCAGGGCCTGGTTCTTCTCCTCGATCCACTCCTTGGTCTCGTCGGCGTCCCTGCAAGGGGCCAAAGGTCAAACACCGTTATGGTCAAAGGTCAAAAACCGCTACCTTCGTCCCTGCAAGAGGTCGAAGGTCAAGCACCGCTACCTCCGTCCCTGCAAGAGGTCGAAGGTCAAGCGCCCGTTACCTTTCGCCCCAGACGTGGCGACGAGGACAGCGCTGTGTGTATCTGACCCGTGTCGGGCGATAACACTTAGGACAGAGGGGAGGTGTCTGTGTTAGCCTGGGTTCAGCCCACAGGCCCCGCCCACTCAGCTGGGTTCTGTGGTCTGGTGTTGTGATAAAGAGTTTCGATTTATCTCGTCCGGAAAAACGGCTCGGCCAATGAGCTGGAGTTGGAGGCGGGTCTAAAAAAATAGCCAATCAACACCGAGGATCATCTAACTGCCACAACAGAACAGTTTCCCTTAAAAAACAGCACACATCCATTCAGTTTCATTGTAACTAAAGTTTCATTGTAACTAGAGTTTCATTGTAACTAGAGTTTCATTGTAAATAGAGTTTCATTCTTTAATACTGCATTTAGTTATAAATAGTGAAAATGTCCGACGCCAACTGCACTGCTAGTCAGTTAACTGCTAGTTAACTGATAGTTAACTGATAGTTAACTGTTGTTGTCGACTGCAAACAACGTCTCCAGTGATTGGTCGAGGGAAAATCAAGGGCCCGCCTCCTTGTAAATCGGTTACAATGGGGCCAATGTCAGACTCTTGAGCCATGGCTCAGAGTCTGACAATCAGGCTATGTCTGTGTAAGTGTGGTAATAAACCCTAATAAGGAGGTGTCTGTGTAAATCTGGAACTAAACCCTAATAAGGAGGTGTCTGTGTAAATGTGGAATTAAACCCTAATAAGGAGGTGTCTGTGTAAATCTGGAACTAAACCCTAATAAGGAGGTGTCTGTGTAAATGTGGAACTAAACCCTAATAAGGTGGTGTCTGTGTAACTGTGTAATTAAACCCTAATAAGGTGGTGTCTGTGTAACTGTGTAATTAAACCCTAATAAGGTGCTGTTTGTGTAACTGTGGAATTAAGCCCTAATAAGGTGCTGTCTGTGTAAGTGTGGAATTAAACCCTAATAAGGTGGTGTCTGTGTAAGTGTGTAATTAAACCCTAATAAGGTGGTGTCTGTGTAAGTGTGTAATTAAACCCTAATAAGGTGGTGTCTGTGCTACCAATGGAAGTAAACCCTAATAAAGGTGCTGTCTGTGTAACTGTGGAATTAAACCCTAATAAGGTGGTGTCTGTGTAACTGTGGAATTAAACCCTAATAAGGTGGTGTCTGTGTAAATGTGGAATTAAACCCTAATAAGGTGGTGTCTGTGTTACCTATGGAATTAAACCCTAATAAGGTGGTGTCTGTGTAACTGTGGAATTAAACCCTAATAAGGTGGTGTCTGTGTAACTGTGGAATTAAACCCTAATAAGGTGGTGTCTGTGTAACTGTGGAATTAAACCCTAATAAGGTGCTGTCTGTGTAACTGTGGAATTAAACCCTAATAAGGTGGTGTCTGTGTAACTGTGGAATTAAACCCTAATAAGGTGCTGTTTGTGTAACTGTGGAATTAAACCCTAATAAGGTGGTGTCTGTGTAACTGTGGAATTAAACCCTAATAAGGGCGTGTCTGTGTACCTGTGGAATTAAACCCTAATAAGGGCGTGTCTGTGTACCTGTGGAATCGTTGGACCTCATGGGCGCTGCCCAGCATGTTGCTTCTCTCCTCAGCCAGTTGTTGCAGAGAACGCCAGCGGTTGTTCAGCTCCTACACACACACACACAGCAACCATTTACATTTTGACCTGACCCTGGCCTAGAGATTCTACTAAATGTCTTCAGCAAAGTGCTTCTGGGACCTTAGTGTCAACCCCTGGAATATTTTACCATCGGGCCACAAATCGACACTTTAAAAAAACATGCAGCATGCGAGAAAATGTACTTTCCACCATCGTGAATGAGTAAAGGCCTGTTTATAGTCCAGTCCTAGGTGAGCACCAAAACAGTGATCACCCTACCAAGTCCTCATCACCTCTGTGTGGACTATGAACAGACCTTTAAATCGTCAGGGGGGAGGCAGAGACTAGATCCTTACCTTGATGGTGTTAAAGTTGGCCGTGGTTTGAACAGCCAAACGCACACCCTGAAGGTCAGAAAGGTCACCAGAAAGGAAGGAAAGGAGAAGAAGAAAGAAGAGAGAGGAAAAAAAATACACCACAACCAGTGAGAGGGTCTTCATCCCCAAAGAGTACCACCACCATCTTTAAAGCTGCAAACCGGAAGATGCTCACTAGAAAACTTTGAAACGTTTAGAAAACGCTGTTAACACATTGAGTGCCTGCAAGGGACCTGTGAGCAATGTTAAATAATAATAATTTCAAAACAACGTATGGAATGTGTTAGGGAAATTTTACATTTAGCTATATGTTTTCTCTCTCTGTTAGTACAATGTGTGTTGTTTCAGGATTAACAAGTGTTTCTTTGTGACATATCAGGTGGTTTCTCACTATCTAGTCCAGTTTCTACCGGTTTGTGCCTCCGCTCTACAGGCATGTGAAGGTTCTCAAGGTTAGGACTGACCCACGCCTCTGGGTCTGCCTTGTCTCTGATTGACATGCAAGCAGCCATATGTAAACCTGCATTAATATCACACCAGTGTATTCCCTCCCCATTTGGGCTGTCTTTCTCCCTCTCAGAAGTTATATTAACTACTGTTTTCTTTATTTTCTTTATGTGTCTTGTAACTGTCGTCCGAGGCAGTTGCAACATTCATCACTTATCGTGCACGATATTTTAATAGATAATTCTGCTTAAATAAATACCACCTAAGACCAGACAAATTCTCCTTCAGTTATTTCTCATTGTGTGTAACAGAAGTGCAACTTTTCCCTATCAAATGACAACCAGACGCATTTATATTAATCACAAATTGGCTGTTCCTGATGACAGGAATGTTGTTGAATTAAAACAGCAGGAAACATTAATTCCTAACGACCAAATTATTAATACATAAAAACAAAATCCAAACCAGGGCTGGGACTTCATCACATTAATTATAATTGAATAATTAATTAATCACACATTTTAACTTAAATTCCTTTCCCTCAAACTGGATCATAAACCATGTGTAGCTACTGCAGAAAATGAGTGGAGAAACACTCCTAACCGCAGGCTTACCAGAAGGTAGCTTAGCTAATGTGTACCGTGGAACATATGCTAATAAGATGATTTGACATAACATCATATAACGTTGTCATTAAAAACTCATTTTAATGGACGGATTGCAGCTTTAATGAAGAAAGACACCGCCATAAAACCACGTCAGCACCGTAAAACACATGCAGGAACATGGAACTCTGTGATCCCTCCAAAAATAGGACACAGGGCATGTACCTTCTATAGAGCTGCGCAGTGACGTCACCGCCCCTGTTCCGGAAGTCATTTCCCCATTCATTTTTCTCATAGACTTTTCGAAAATAATTTATATCAAGACGATTACGCCGCGGCCAAAGCCAACTCAGGTCGTGACAAATCATGACAACAAACACAATATCGTCATATAATATATAATTGGGAAGAAGTAGAAAACGGCATGATACAAGACTTTTTGTTTCGTTTTTCATCTTAGAAATTATTTTATTGTCCCAAAAGTTTGTGTGTGTCATCATGATTCGTCACGACTCGAGTTGGCTTTGTCCGCGGCGTAATCGTCTGATATAAATTATTTTCGAAAAGTCTATGAGAAAAATGAATTGGGAAAAGACTTCCGGAACAGGGGCGGTGACGTCACTGCGCACCTTCTATAGGAGGTAGGGTTTAGGAGGTAGGGTTTAGGCGATAGGGAACATACCTTCCAAGGAGACAGGTTCTTTGAATCAGCTTCATCCTGATGAATAAACAAACAACCTGTCAATCACCTCTAGCTATAGATTAGACAACGTGATGAGTGCAATTAACGTTATCATTTGACATAATGAACAGTGATGAACAGTCATGGTTGATGGGTCTAACCTTGCCAGGAGCAGAGCCAAGCAGTTCTTGTTGCTGCAAAAAATAATGATGTGACATTATAAACCATGAAACATGATTTATAACAACCAGGATTGCGTATACAGGCCATGAGTCTAACCTTGGATGGATATGTACAGTATATGTACTGTAAATAATACATATTAGTGATGCACTGACTGCCGAAAATGGCTAAAAAAGTTAATGGAATTAATGCATTCAAATTTGGTTTCAGCCAAGAATATCCCTTTCGGTGCATCACTAATATATATATAGAGTATATAGACAAGCAGTAGTCTCATTATCAGACTGTTGACTCCAAATCATACGGTCTGGAGCAACAGAAGCTCTGATCACCAGTGAAATATAAACGCTTCCGTCATACGGTCTGGCTCAACGGAAGCTCTGATCACCAGTTAAATATGAATGTGGTTCGGGGAGAGTTACCTGGGCCTGGACCATGGGAGCCTCCTCAGCCATCAGACCTTCAGACTCCAGCTCTGAAGCCACCTTGTTGATGTCCCTCAGACGAGACTCGTTGGCCTTCAGGTCCTGAAAGAAGATTAAAACAAAGAAACAGCGTGTCCATGAGGCAGGACCTTGCAGAGGACACGTCCTCCATGTCCATGAAGACGTCTACAGACCAACAGATATCAGAGGGAATGGTCTAGACTCTATGGGCTCCATTTTCGTCACATGCTAAAGCCCTTATCCCAAACCCCTTATTCTTTTTTTTACTATTTTGAAAAGCTTTTTGGAATAGTTGAACGTGCCAATCTATTAACACGTTGTGAGCTTGTAGACTGGCCATTTGAACTATTGAAAAAAGTTTTTTTTGAAGTAGTTTAAAAAGGCAAAGAAGTTAAGGGATAAGGGGTTTAGCGGTTACGAAAATCTAGGCCTATACGTCTACAGATATTGGAGGAAGAGTCTAGGGGCTCCATTTTCATTACACTCTAGTCTAAACCCCTTATCCCAAAACCCTTATCTCTTTTTTACCATTTTGATAAACTTTTTTGAAAAGTTCAACATGCTAATCAATTGACACGTTGTGAGCTTGTAGACTGGCCACTTTAACTATTGAAAAATGTTTTTTGAAATGGTTTAAAAAGGTAACAAAGGACGAGTTTGGATGAGTTTGGACGAGTTAGCCCCGCCCCCAAAACAAAATGGCGGCCATTTATTTTAATTTTTTTATAAAAATAAAAAAAAGTAAAAAAAAATGTTTTGGCTGTGAAAGAGGTTAGACATAAGGGGTTTAACGGTGACGAAGATCTAGGCCTAGACGTCTACAGACATCAGAGGAAGGGTCTAGAAGTCTACAGACATCAGAGGAAGGGTCTAGAAGTCTACAGACATCAGAGGAAGCGTCTCTCGTACCTTCTGGAAGTCGTCGAACTTCTTCTGCAGGACCTCCACCTGCTCCAGGTCGGAGCCCATCTCCTCGTTGGTCAGAGCGCTCTCCTTCTCGTTGATCCACAGCTGGAGCTCGTTGGCCTCGCGGAACAGCATGAACTTCTTACAGCTCTTCTCCAGCATGTCCTTACGCTTGTCGCCGAGTTCCAGGAGAGTGCCGTACCTAGAAAATATTATTATTATTATTAGTAGTAGTAGTTAGTAGTGTCCCCTATCTATCCATCCATCCATAAATTTCAGTGATACATCAGGGTTTTATTTAATTTTTCATGTCATAAAGATTGACTGATGTTATCTGTCTGCAATTCTTATTGCAGTTAATATTGAAAAAACAAGTACGATAATAACAGCAAACATAATAACATGGGGGGAAAAAATCGCAATATTTTGGAATCACAATATACCGGCGTTTAGGAATGGCACTATAAGTGAAATTGTATCAATATGTACACATTGATCGTGTTGAATCACCGTAACTCCTGCTGAATATCTATAAAATATATAACATGTCATTATGAGTATCAAAACATCCATGTGCAAGCTTGGGATGGGAAGGTTCTATTGGAATACCACTGGTGAACTGGAGATGGCAGTGAGGAGAGAGAGAGTGAGCGAGAGAGAGAGTGAGCGAGAGAGAGAGAGAGAGAGAGAGAGAGAGAGAGAGAGAGAGAGAGAGAGAGAGACTATATGGTTCTATGAATCCCCAGTGAATGCCAGAGTCAGAGCTTTTTTAACACATTGAGCACCTCCGGCTGGACGGACCTCCGGACGTCACATGATCTGTTCAACGCACTGCTGTTGGTTGACTACAAACAGACGGGAGTGCGAGGGGCGGGACCTGAGCAACGCGGATCGGCTCATACAAATAAACACAGTGAATACTAACACGGACTACAGCAATACTCCAAAGAGCTGTACTTTTTACTCTTCAGAGAGCTGAGATTTGAGATTTTCATTCTGAAAATACAGCTCTCTGAAGAGTGGGTAAAAAAGGTTAAAAGTAAAGGGTAAAACAAAAAAAAAACATTCTCAGCTTGCCAGTGATTGGATTTGGCAATATAAGAAGAACACAATATAAGAATAATATTTACATTATTCTCTTGGCTAAGTCCTCCACTTCTCTCCCAATTCATGAAAAAAACTAGATCAGCACTCGGCAGAGTGCAAACTTGCACGTTGTGCCCCAGTAGGCCATGGCCTACTCGTACGCGAGCAGAGCGGGCTAATACTAATAACATTAGCTATAAAGGTCTTTTACTCACGTCATCACCTAAACCGGCCAATCGGAGTACCCCGAGGGACCGACCGCCGAACACCGCGCACCAATCGCCTTACTTGCACCCGCTCTGTTTGTGCAAGTGAACATGAACACTTTCAAAATCCCATGGGTTTGGATGGGGATAGAGTTAGGCATCTCTGTTCAACTGTCAACGGGGGTGTCAGTACTCTCCGTTATAGAACTCTAGATGGGGGAGAGCATCTAGAACCAGAACATCTCTCCTACATGCAGGCCTTTTCAGGTGACTCCAAATTTCTGAACGGTAGTGTAAAAATGCACACAAAAAATTGTTAAGATATGTGTTGAAGGGTGTGATCTAAAGTGCGCCTAAAGCAAGGTCAGAGCTCCTCGATCTGGTGCTCAGCGGGGATTACAACATGATGGTGATGATGATGATGATGATGACATCACTATGACATCACGGTGACATCACAACGACCACAAGACGGAAGAGGACAGAGAGACAGAGAAAGACGACTCACAGCTCTTCAACCTGCTTCATGCGTACAGACACACTGCACGACTCCTTGGTTAGCAGCCTGCCCATGAGCAAGGCATTAGAGAGAGAGAGGGTAGAGAGAGCATGTTATACACTACAGCAGAGAGAGAGGGGTAGAGAGAGCATGTTATACACTACAGCAGAGAGAGAGAGGGTAGAGAGAGCATGTTATACACTACAGCAGAGAGAGAGAGGGTAGAGAGAGCATGTTATACACTACAGCCGAGAGAGAGAGAGAGAGAGAGAGAGAGAGAGAGAGAGAGAGAGAGAGAGAGAGAGGCAGAGACTATGTTAAATAAAGCAGAGAGAGAGGGGCAGAGAGACTATGTTAAATACAGCAGAGAGAGAGAGAGAGAAGGTCATTGACCTCTATAGAGATAACAGTTTGGTGAAATGGTGCCACCTGCTGGTCCGTTAACTAACAACAGCATGTGACTACAGCAAAGTTGGGTTTAAGAGGTTTTAACTGGCTGTCACTGGTTTGAACTAGTTCTTACTGGGCCTCTGTCTGGCCCTGGCTATGAACATATGGTTCAAACTGGTTCTATCTGGTTCCGACAGGTTCTAACTGGTTCACTATCTGGTCTGGGCTATAAATACCAGTTCACACAGGTTCTAACAGGTCCAAACAGATTCTTACTGGTTCTCTATCTGGTTATAAGCATGTTCTTACTAGTTCTCTATCTGGTCGTGGTTATAAACACGATTCTGAGAGGTTCTGACTGGTTCTAGCAAGTTCTGACTGGTTCTTACTGGTTCTCTATCCGGTCCTAGTTATGAACACATGATTCCGAGAGGTTCTAGCAGGTTCTGACTGGTTCTTACTGGTTTTCTATCTGGTCCTGTCTCAGTCCGATGCTTCCCTGCTCGTCCAGAAGGTTCTCTCGGGAGGACGACTGCGTCGGGTCCAGTTTCTTGACGTAGGCAGCAGGAACGAAGCCCTGGCGGTCGTTGACCTCCACCTTCCACCAGTCCTACAGGCAGAGGAAACACCTCATAAGGCTCTGACAGAACAGGAGGCTATAGACCTGCACAGTGACGTCACCAGCCCTGTTCCACTAGTGGATTCCTCATTCATTTTCCTCATAGACTTTTCTAAAATGGTTAATAAAAACACGATTGCGCCGCGGCCAAAGCCAACCCGGGTCGTGACAAATCATGACAACAAACACAATATCGTCACATAATATATAATTAGGAAGAAGTAGAAAGCGGCATGATACAAGATTTTTTGTTTCGTTCTTCATCTTAGAAATGATTTGATTGTCCCAAAAGCTTGTGTGTGTCATCATGATTCGTCACGACCCGAGTTGGCTTTGTCCGTGGCGTAATCGCCTTCATATAAATTATTTTCTATTGATTATGGGGATCAGCCGTCTCACGGTTCCACTCATAACATTCTTGTTTCGATCTAGTGGAACAAACAAATGGTTGAAACCAGAAAAAAAAAAAATATATGCTTAAGCTTTCTTTAGGAACATGGCTTCTTAAAATATAAATCCTTTTGGCCCAAATCAGGCCTGTTTTGTATTTTATTTATCTGAGGATAGTTTATTTTGTTGACAAAAAGTCTGTTAAACAGCAGTTTTTTTTTCTCCCCGACTCAGTGGTTTCCTCTTAACTTAGTTAAGAGTTAACAAAGTTAAGAGCCTCGCCGTTGAAAATGAGCCGATTTCATTGTATGTAGGCTCTCTCAATTTATCGGATTCACACGCAAGATTAGTAGTCATTTCTTTCTGCTGAAATTGAGACAAACTACGACATGTAGGAGCTTAGAATAGAACACTCACACACGCACACGCACACGCACACACACACACACACGCACACACCCCTACCTTGTTGGTGGAGTTGAGCAGGGTGAGGATGTCTCCTTTCTTCATGGTGACCTCCCTGGGACTCTTCTCCTGGTAGTCATACAGAGCCAACACCAGCTCCTTACCAGTCTCATCGTCTGTAGGAGCCACTTGTTGCTGCGGAGGTGAGCCAAGATGTATTTTTTTTAATTATTTTTTTGTTCTTGCTAAGCACATTATGTCACACTTTAGCTATTGAAAAATATCAGATCTACAAGCTCATATCACGGTGGCGCGATATGAGCTTGTAGATCTGATATTTTTGGGATAAATTGTGAAAATGATGCACAAATCTAAGAATATGTTCTATTTGACACCTGATTGAAGTTTCTGACACTAGATTCTAGTTTCCGACTAGTTTCTAGTTTTTGTTTCTGAGAGATTCTAGTTTTTCCGAAAAATCTGTTGAATATGCTCAACATATTTCATGCTAAAGACCCCCCAGAATTCTCTATATTTTCTGTGGACCCCCCCCCCCCCCCCCCCCCCCCCCCCCCCATCTGAAAACGCTTTGTTCTAGGGATCCCCCTAGAAGCACGATTTTAGTGCAAAATATTTTTCTCCGAAAGACTGAATTCAAAGATTTGCATCACATTTTCACTTTTTTTTCCCCAAAAAATATCAGAGCTACAAGCTCACAGCGCGCCACCGAGTGGCGCGCTGTGAGCTTGTAGCTCTGGTATTTTTCAATAGCTTAACATATTGCTTTGAACACCAAAACGCGTTCAGTAGAGGATGGGTTAATGTAATAAAGTAGTGTATGTTATTCAATTGTAATTACCCTGCAGTTCTGGGCCTGTTCCTTCAGAGCGTGGATGCTGCTGCCGTAAGCACTGAGGTCAGACATCAGAGCTTCATGTTTCTTCAGCAGAGCCTGGAGGAACCACACACACACAATTGTGAGAAAACAGCGTGGAAAGTTTTTTTTGTTTTGAATGGAGCCCAATGGAGTGGAGGAGGACGTCGTGGCATACGAGGAGGACAATAGCGATCTAGTTTCTATGCACAACTAGTAGAGGTCGAATACATTAATAGAAGGCTCGGCCCAAATAATACTCGGACCAGCCGAAATGCTGCGACATTGAGGAGTCACAAAACTGAGCTGTCGGGAGGGCTGTAGCGGCCTGAAAGAGGGACAAAAGATCATTTCCAATTTTCCTGAGGGTGTACAAAGGCCTATTTTGCTTTTGGTCTATTTTGCTTTGGTCCACAATACCAGGCTGGATTTGACCATTAATCTTCTAGTTGTGTAGACTTGGGGCTAATTAAGATGATGCATATTTTAACTCTTGAGAGCGTAAATATGAAACCAAATGGACCCGCCAGGGTCCTCAAGAGTTAAAATATCACCATCTTAACACAACTAGAAGATTAATAGTCATTTTGCCTGTTTTTTTTTCCCCTCAAGTTCAGCCAAAAGCAAAATAAATCTTATGGTTTGGGGTCTGTGGGGCTGAGAGAGAGAGGACTTTGGCACACCCGATCTAGTTTTGGGCAGGTGCGTTGGTCTAGGGCAGACAAAGCAGCAAACTTTAGAAGGGAGGAGACCCGCACACCTGTGGGGCTAAAATGTCCTTGAAAACCCCCTGCCCTAGAGGTTGGGGGTCTAGGAGGGCTCTCTCACCTCGGCAGAGTCCTCGTCCTTGCCGTAGTCCATGCTCCCCACGATGGGCTCCTTCTCCCTCATCCAGGACTCGGCCTCGTTGGCGTCGGCGAAGTACTGCTGCGCCTGCAGCGAGTCCTCCAGGTCGGTGCGCCGCTGACCCGCCTTGTTCTTCAGGGAGTCCCAGCGGCCCGTCAGCTCGCCCAGCTTGGCACGCACGTCGTCCGACGCAAAGTGACCTGGGGAGGAGGGGACCGGAGAGAGGAGGAGGAGGAGGGGCGGTTAGAGAGACACATGCTGAGATACAATCAGAAAACAAATAGCTGATCTACAAGGAGGCGTCAGGGACATGCTGGGTCTACTGGGAATTCAGTCCATCAACACAGAAATGGTGATCTAATGTAAAACCTTTGTGATCTAAATAGGGCTGTCATTTTACCCATAAAAAAATCCCATTTGAAATTAAGTTATTTAATATTTTTAATAATCAAATATTATATTTGAATATTTACATTATTTTAGATCATTATATAACATAATATATCCCATATTATAACCCATGAAATACTCTCGGTAATTATTAGGGATGTCCTGATACTGTCATATCGGTTCATATCGGCATCGGCAATACTGTATCGGTACCAGCGGCAGATTCGTTCTATTTAACGGGGGGAAATAACATATGAAACCAAATAAAAATATCATATAGAATTCATTCATTATAAAGGCTAAATTCGACTGGCAATTTAAGCTTTCAAATCCTATCATTTCTTAAATATTCAAACGAATTTCATTGAATGAAATTCGTTCCAACAACACTAGATTTAAATGTTATCTAGGGCTGCCACTAGCGGTGATTATCATAATCAATTCGGCCGATTATTTTAACGGTTATTTTAACCTAATGGATGATATTCCTCCTGGTTGATGATGGTGGTGTTGCCTACCTTCCTCCACCATGGCCTCTCCCTTCTGGCTGACAGCCTTGATGCGAGGTTCATGTCCAGAGATCTCAGCCTGCAGGGCCTGGTGCTTCTTCAGCAGGTTCTGAACGCCGATCAGATCTTTACCTGGAAGATATGAACAAATGCCATATTAGGCATTACCACAGTTTACCATACTTTGTTATCACGGTGTTGATACCGTGAGGTTTCAGAGGGCTTACAGTATTTTAAACCAGCTGTCATGGCATTAGATTCTAGTTTCTGACGCTAGATTCTAGTTACCGATGCTAGATTCTAGTTTTCTGACACTTGATTCCAGTTTTCTGAGACTAGATTTAGTTTTCTAACAATACATTCTAGTTTTCTAACACTCGATTCCAGTTTTCTGACAATAAATTCTAGTCTCTGGCACTAGATTCAAAATTTCTGACACTAGATTCTAGTTTTCTGACACTAGATTCTATTTTTCTGACACTAGATTCTAGGTTTCTGACACTAAATTCTAGTTTTCTAAGACATAAATAGAGCGCCACCGAGCAGCGTGCTGAGCTTGTAGGTCTGCTATTTTTGAGAAATTGTGAAAATTTGGCACAAATCTTTGAATATCCTGTCATAACCACAAACATTTTGCTTCTGGGGGGGCTGTTACTACATATTTCCAGGTGGGTAGTCAGCGGCCGCATACAAACTGTCAAGATTTAGAAGACACTTTGTAGAATCAATCAACGTTGATGTATTGGCCTACAAAATGACTGGTATATCTGTCAGGCTCCAGTGTGTGTGTGTGTGTGTGTGTGTGTGTGTGTGTGTGTGTGTGTGTGTGTGTGTGTGTGTGTGTGCGTGCGTGCGTGCGTGTGTGTGTGTGTGTGTGCGCTGTATAAACCTCTGTTGGTAGAGGCAGCGATGGGCTCCTTCTCCCGTATCCAGGTCTCCTCGTCCTCCACGTCTCTGAAGAGCTGCTGCAGCCTCAGGGAGTCGCTCAGTTTGCTCTTCCGGGCGCCCATGGGCTCGCGCAGCGCCTCGTAGCGCTGCACCAGCGCCTCCTGCTTGGCGCGGATGTTGTCGGCGTCAAAGTGCCCCGCCTCCTGGAACTGCCGCGCCTGGATGGTGATGCCGTCGATGCGGTCCTTATAAAAGGAGAGAAAAGTATTACTACCAAACCCTGGATGGTGATGAATTCCGTACGGTCCTTATGAGGAGAAAGAAATATTTCTAGTAATGCTCCGTGCTGTGATACATTGTGTGTTCAGTATATATATCTATATATATATATATATATATATATATATATATATATATATATATATATATATATATATATATATATATATATATATATTAAGGCTGTTGAAAATAGTTAATTAATGGGATTAAATTAATTTTGTTGATTAATCTGATTAAATTTTTTAACTCAATTAACTCATGTGCACACTGACTCAACCCACTGAGCATTTTCTCATTGAAAGAAATGGGTAGAGCACGGTTTTACCGAGACGTATAGCTGTGTGTCTCCCTGTAACCAGAGCCATAGAGTATATAGGCAGTTGGGATTTCAGAAAAAAGGCCTCCTATAAGGAGGTTAGAGGCATTTGGGGGTAAAAGTGGGGAACCAGGCCATTTTACACAATTCAAGGGTGCTGAATCCGAAAAAAATGGTTACCAAGCAAAATTTTGAGTCCTTACCCCCCAAATCCAAGATTTTGGGGGGTAACCAAAGGTTTTTCAGACATAACTTGAAATGCATTGATTTTACGCCCCATAAGTGTATTGAACGTTAATATAAAGTTGGGCATTGCGGACGATTTGGTACCAAGTACATGTCTGTACCTCCTACGGTTCTTGAGATACAGCATTTAGGTACTTTCACAGATTGAGGAGAGCAGGACATCTGTAACACTAATTCTTAAGTCCACCAAATGGTGATACAGGCGTGAAAATTGGTACACACACTCCTCAAACCCAACTATTTCCAAAAGTACCGCGTGTCCTGCAAAATTCCAAGATGGCAGCCACCAAAATCCAAGATGTCCGTCCAAAAATGTGGTTTTTCATCAATAACTCGAAATATGAAGATTTTAAGCCCCATACATGTATTGAACGTTAATATAAAGTTGGGCATTACGGACATTTTGATACCAAGTACATGTCTGTATGTACTACGGTTCTTGAGTTACAACATATCGGTAGTGATGAGGAACCATAATGGTAACATTTTGGCACGTTTGACTCTTTTACTCAAAGATCCCTTTATCATCATGTCAACCATTTTCAGGAAACGGACCTACATCTGTCCGCTATCATAAAACCACTTCAAGTTTTTTAATTGATGAAACGGGTCGGGAGTTATTAAACCGAACGTGAATGCTGTTTTAGTGTTAAATTTGCTGCGTATATTTTGCAAAGATAAGCCACCCAGAAATGTCTGTCTGTGCATCACACTGAGCCTGTCCTTCACAATAAGAGTACATGTGAACCGGACGCACCAAGTGTCGCATGTGCCATATAGTAATGGTATGCTGTAAGTAAGTATGCTGTGTAATAGTGTAATAGGCTAATACGTGTAATAGCATAATATATGTAGAATAGGCCAATAGTGTAATAGTGCAATATATGTGCAATAGGCTAATAGTGTATTATATACAATAACGTCATAGCGTAATAAGTACAGTAGGCTAATATGTGTAATAGTGTAATACATGGAATAGTGTCATAGGCTAATATGTGTAATAGTGCAATACATGTGCATTGGGGTGAAAGTGTAATATATGCAATAGTGTAATAGGGCTAATAGTGTAATAGTGTAATATATGTGCAATAGGCTAATAGTGTATTCATATACAATAATGTCATAGTGTAATAAGTACAGTAGGCTAATATGTGTAATAGTGTAATACATGGAATAGTGTCATAGGCTAATATGTGTAATAGTGCAATGCATGTGCATTGGGGTGAAAGTGTAATAATATATGGAATAGTGTAATAGGGCTAATAGTGTAATAGTGTAATATATGTGCAATAGGCTAATAGTGTATTCATATACAATAATGTCATAATGTAATAAGTACAGTAGGCTAATATGTGTAATAGTGTAATACATGGAATAGTGTCATAGGCTAATATGTGTAATAGTGCAATGCATGTGCATTAGGGTGATAGTGTAATATATGCAATAGTGTAATAGTGTAATATATGTGCAATAGGCTAATAGTGTATTATCTACAATGCCATATTGTAATAAGTACAGTAGGCTAATCATAGGGTAATATGTGTAATAGTGCAATATTTGTGCATTAGGGTAATGTTGTAATATATGCAATAGTGGTATAGTTTAATTACACTATTACACATATTGCTCTAGAACACAATTACATATATTACAACATTACCCTATTGCACATATATTACACTATGACACTATTAGCCCTATTACACTATTGCATATATTACACTATCACCCTAATGCACATGTATTTCACTATTACACATATTAGCCTATGACATTATTCCATGTACTACACTATTACACATATTAGCCTACTGTACTTATTACACTATGACATTATTGTATATAATACACTATTAGCCTATTGCACATATATTACACTATTAGCCCTATTACACTATTGCATATATTACACTATTACCCTAATGCGCATGTATTTCACTATTACACATATTAGCCTATGACATTATTCCTTGTACTACACTATTACACATAATAGCCTACTGTACTTATTACACTATGACATTATTGTATATAATACACTATTAGCCTATTGCACATATATTACACTATTACACTATTATCCCTATTACACTATTGCATATATTACACTATTATCCTAATGCACATATATTGCACTATTACACATATTATCCTATGCATTCTATGCATCCTATGTATCCTATTACACTATTACACTTATTAGCATATTATACCATTACTGTATGACACATGCTACACTTGGTGCGTCCGGTTCACATTCACTCTTATTGTGAAGGACAGACTCAGTGTGATGATGCACAGACAGACATTTCTGGGTGGCTTATCTTTGCAAAATATACGCAGCAAATTTAACACTGAAACAGCATTCACGTTCAGTTTAATAACTCCCGACCCGTTTCATCAATCAAAAAACTTGAAGTGGTTTATGATAGCGGACACATGTAGGTCCGTTTCCTGAAAATGGTTGACAGAGTCAAAAGAGTCAAACGTGCCAAAATGTTACCCTTATGGTTCCTCATCACTACCTATATGCTGTAACTCAAGAACCGTAGTACATACAGACATGTACTTGGTATCAAAATGTCCGTAATGCCCAACTTTATATTAACGTTCAATACATGTATGGGGCTTAAAATCTTCATATTTCGAGTTATTAATGAAAAACCACATTTTTGGACAGACATCTTGGATTTTGGTGGCTGCCATCTTGGAATTTTGCAGGACACGCAGTACTTTTGGAAATAGTTGGGTTTGAGGAGTGTGTGTACCAATTTTCACGCCTGTATCACCATTTGGTGGACTTAAGAATCAGTGTTACAGATGTCCTGCTCTCCTCAATCTGTGAAAGTACCTATATGCTGTATCTCAAGAACCGTAGGGGGTACAGACATGTACTTGGTACCAAATTGTCCGTAATGCCCAACTTTATATTAACGTTCAATACACTTATGGGGCGTAAAATCAATGCATTTCAAGTTATGTCTGAAAAACCTTTGGTTACCCCCCAAAATCTTGGATTTGGGGGGTAAGGACTCAAAATTTTGCTTGGTAACCATTTTTTTCGGATTCAGCACCCTTGAATTGTGTAAAATGGACTGGTTACCCACTTTTACCCCCAAATGCCTCTAACAATCACTTTTATCACAAATCCCACTGGTCTAATAGCTGGAGGATCTACAACCATTGAGGGCTTGTAGATCACCTATTTTGATAAATATTTGAAAGATAAATAGTTATTTTTTTTCACAGATTCTTTTTCTTTTTTAAATGTTGAAATCCTGTCGAGGAAAACATGCATATTTTAGACATAGTTCGAGTGGTGATTAATCATGATTAAATTAATTTTGAAGCTGTGATTAATTTGATTAAAATTTTAATCATTCAACAGCCCTAATATATATATATATATATATATATATATATATATATATATATATATATATATATATATATATATATATATATATATATATATATATATATATATATCTAAATGCTATAGAGTGTGTGTTCAGTAACAGTCTTAAAGGTATAGTTTAGGGGGTATTATAGGGTGTAGTAGCAGTGTACCTGGTGTTTTAGGGTGTATTTTAGGGCACAGTAGTAGTGTACCTGGTGTTTTAGGGTGCATTTTAGGGCGTAGGCTAGCAGAGTACAGATAAGTTAATAAAAGTCGCGTTCAGTATAAAACCACCGCAGCCAGTCATAAACAACATTAGTTACAGCTGTGTGATGACCGAGTTACATGGAAACTGTGGTCATTATGTTCTGCCATTTATGGTAATAGCGTGATCATTCGAAGGTGCTGGTTTCTATAGGTCACCGCTTTTGATGTGGCCTATGGGGCTTCATGTAATGCACACAATTCAATTTCAATTCAATTCAATTCAAAGGAGCTTTATTGGCATGATATAACAGACATTTTACATTGCCAAAGCAAGAGTCACAAAACAATACAATAAAAACAGTTGAAAATGGGGACAAATATATACAGTTGGAGTACAATTTTTTGTAGACAGAGTTATGCTACAATGCATTGTATAAAAGGTTATAGCACATTATAACAACATTTTTATTGCTACTTCAAGACAGATCATGCAGAATAAGAAGAAAACTAACAGATTCCCTATCTGTTTAAATGTAGCAGCTCTGTTTACATGGAAGAGTCTGGATAGTACAGATTGTAGTCCTTAGGGTGGTTGAGTTCCATTGGCCAGTCTTCTTTCGTCGCAACGGTGCACAAATCTTGCTGCTGTGTTTGCACATTGTTGTATTTCTCCCAATAGGTATGGAAGTTTTCCCTCGTTGGTCATAGTTTCGAACTCGCGTTGGGTGTGTGCGATTTGTGGGAAGTATGTGTCTCTGATGTCTTGGTATAAGGGGCAGGTGGTTAGAAAGTGTAGCTCTGTTTCGACCACATTTTGTGTGCAGTGACTGCATAGTCGTTCTTCTCTTGGGAGTGGCGTCTGTCTGTGGCGGCCTTTCTCTATTGCGAGGCTGTGATCACTGAGTCTGTATCTGGTCAATGTTTTCCTAAGTTTTGGGTCTTTTACTGTACTTAGGTATTCGGCCAATGTATATTCTCTTTTTATTGATATGTAGCATTCCATTTTGCTTTGGTTTTTGGTAGACTCTTTCCAGTGTGCCAGGTAGGTTTCTTTTTGTTTTCTTATAATTTGGTTTGGTCCAATGTGCTTTCCAACTGGTGGTTGTGCTAGTGTTTGTGTGTATAGTCCCTGGACCAGCTGGCTAAGAGGGCATCCCTCTGAGTTTACTCTATGGTTAAGGGCTATGTTATGGAACGTGTCTGGGTTGCTTTCTTTGAGGTGGTCATGAAATTTTAGTGCTCTTTTCTTTATTTTGATGTTGAGTGGGTATCTCCCTAGTTCTGCTCTGCAGGCATTGTTTGTTGTTTTCCGTTGCGTGCGGAGGATAGATTTACAGAGTTCTGTGTGCAGAGTCTCGGTTTGGTGTTTGTCCCATTGTTCGGGTTCTTGGTTGGTAAGGGGACCCCAGATCTCACATCCGTAGAGGGAGATGGGTTCTATGACGGAGTCTAGTATTTTTAACCAGATTTGTATTGGGATGTCTAGCTTAATGTTCCTTTTGATGGCATAGAAGGCTCTTCTTGCCTTTTCTCTTAAATCGCTTGCGGCTTTGTTGAAGTTTCCTGTGCTGCTGATGTTTAGGCCAAGGTAAGTGTAGTTCTTTGTGTGTTCTAGCACTGTCTCGTTTAGGAGGAATTGTTGGTTATAATGGCACACAATGGCCCACATTTGCATGTGAAGGGGGGCCTCTAGTGGACAGAGTATGCAGTGACTGCAGTCAAAGACAATGCATAGAATACAGGTATGCCTAATTACCAGAGTATTTTATGGGCTATAATCTGGGCTATATTATATTAAATAATGAGATAAAATAACGCAAATATTCGAATATAATATTCGATTATTAAAAAATATTAAAGAAATAAATTTCAAATGGTATTTTAAAAGGAAAATGACAGCCCTAGTGTACTTGGTGTTTTAGGGTCTATTTCAGAGTGTAGTATTAGTGTACTTGGTTGTTTTAGGGTCTATTTCAGGGCATAGTAATAGTGTACTTGGTTTTTCAGGGTCTATTTCAGGGTGTAGTAGTAGTGTACTTGGTAGTTTAGGCTATGTTTTAGGGCGTAGTAGTAGTGTACTTGGTGTTTTAGGGTCTATTTCAGGGCGTAGTAGTAGTGTACCTGGTAGTTTAGGCTATGTTTTAGGGCGTAGTAGTAGTGTACTTGGTGTTTCAGGGTATGTTTCAGTACCTGGTGGGCTGCCACGTCGGCCTCCAGCAGGGCGTGTTTCTTCTGCAGGTTCTGGACCCCGGTCAGGTCCTTGCCGTAGTCGTCGGAGGTCAGGTGACCTTCCACCTCGTACAGCCACAGCTCGATGTCCTCCACGTTGCGGTTGAACTGCTGCTGCTGGTTGGCCTCGCGGAGCTTCACGCCTACGGCAGAGAGAGAGTTAACACAAAGACTGCCATCTCATAAGATCAAGGTTATTACTTTTTACTTATTATTTCAGTTATTAAAACTATACATGTCAATTTAAAATGTATATGACTAGGACAAAAAGATCTAACAACTAAAACTAAAAGATCAAAACAATAAGGCCTAGATTTTCGTCACGGCTAAACCCCTTAGGCCATAACTTATTTGCCTTTGTATACTAATTTAAAAAAAATATTTTTCAATAGTTAAAATGGCCAGTCTACATGCTCACAACGTGTCACTAGATTGGCACATTGAACTATTCCAAACTCCAACTATTCCAACTATTCCACTAATTCAAAAAAAAAAAAAGGATAAGGGGTTTAGTGTGTGATGAAAATTAAGCCCTAAGTCTAAAAGACGAAGGGCCCGATTTTGGTTACATTAGCCCTTATGCGTAATTAACGCACATAGCATTGGGGAAGAGGCGTTCCCCCGCTAAAGTCGCTAATTTCGTACCATGCCATCTCCCTTAAATACCTCCTTTACCCGTTAAATTATGCATAGGTGTGGTTTGGGCGTTTTTAGCTTTCATCCAATCCGTGTTGGTCTTGCCATTCCCTTTAATTCATCCCTTATCTATTTCCCTTATCCCTACTGCTATGTCTGACCCTCCGAAGCACGCAGCCTGGCTGCGGGCTTAGGACACACACATGCATGAGTAGCCTATTCTCAAAGATTATGCTCTCATTTTGAAACAATTATAGCTCAGTCAATTCTCAATCATTTCTTACCATTCAACATGTTATGTTGAAAAAACATGTTCCATGTTTTTTTTGCTGTATGTGGCGTGCATTTATCCCAAGTCTGCGAAATGTTATAAAGTAAATTGCAAAAAACTCTGGAATTCGCGGCAAAAAAACGTTTTTTTTTGATCATTGATTTCTCGGTCAATTCTGGACCATTTTTTACATTTCAAAATGCAGCATGATGGGAAAAAGCTCCTCTTTCAGATGCTGTATAGAATATGTGGGTAGGTCTTCTCTACGATGCGGGACCGAGCAAACTGCAACTGTCGGGGATTAGGCGGAAACGGTCCGCCTAATCCCCGACAGTTATAGTTTGCCCGATCCCGCATCGTAGAGAAGACCTACCCACATATTCTATACAGCATCTGAAAGAGGAGCTTTTTCCCATCATGCTGCATTTTGAAATGTAAAAAATGGTCCAGAATTGACCGAGAAATCAATGATCAAAAAAACATTTTCTTTTCCGCGAATTGCCGACTTTTTTGCAATTTACAGCATTGCGTCACAAGTTAATGAATGTATTTAATTATATTATATACTGTACATTACCTAAACACAAGGAAGTGACCGACAGCAGGCAATCTACAGCTGTTCATAGGACAATCCAGCATAAATAAGGAGATGAATTGAACTGGCGCCTTTCCACGTGGAGTTGTGGACATCTCCAAAGGCGCACAGACGCGCATCGTGCGCACGTGGCTCTGCCTTCGCGGATCGGTTAAGGGGTGGTCTGATGTGGCGTTATCTAGTTCCCTAATCTATTTGACGAAATTAGCAACTTAAGGGACTGCGCAACAAACACGCCCATGACCACACCTCCAGCCACGAATAACGGTGTCGGCATAAAGAATAGTGGCTAAGGGAAGAGAAAAGGTAACCAAAATAGCAATAAGGGAATTCGCTGCGGGTATCGGGTAACGTTAGGGACAACGGGGGGAATGAAAATCGGGCCCTAAGACTAAACCACTAAGACCAAGACCAAAAGAACTAAGAAAATCATTTTTTTATGTTTCGTAAACGACTAGACTAACAAAAATGAATTTGAGAAGACTAAATGGGACTAAAAAGGGGACTAAATGTGTGTTATTCAGAAGACTAAGACTAAATCAAAAATAATCTCAAATCAACACAGTTTGAATAGTTTCAGGGATGAAACAATTAAACTCTTTGCGTGCCAATTACAAGCTTTTCTGTCAGTGTGCCAAATATGCTGCTCAAGCACAGGAACATATTTCCTAGTTATTGTTTTTGCTGTTGTTGTTGTAGTAGTAGTATAACTAGTACTAGTAGTATATTATAGCTGTACCTTTGAGTTCGGTAGCCTCCAGCAGACTCTTCCACTGGGTCCTAACCTCCTCCATGCGTGCGGACACCTCCTCAGAGGCGTAGTGAGGGGCGTCCACCAGCTCCTGACCCGACGTCTGCAGGGCGTCGATGCGGCTCTGGTTGGCTGACAGCTCCGCCTCGAACGCTTGGTGTTTCTGGACCTTCCCCTGGAGGTTGGACGGGTCCTGGGGGGAGGGGAGGGGGCGGATCGGGGGGTTATTTACCCTGGAGGGAGAATACACTGGAAATACACTGATTTACCATGGAGGAAAAAATACATGTATTTACCCTGGAGGGAAAAATACACTTATTTACACTGGAGGGAAAATATACTGGAAATACACTGATTTACCCTAGAGGGAAAAATACACGTATTTACACTGGAGGGAAAATATACTGGAAATACACTGATTTACCCTAGAGGGAAAAATACACGTATTTACACTGGAGGGAAAATACACGTATTCATCCTGAAGGGAAATTACCCTGGAAATACACTGATTTACCATGGAGGGAAAAATACACGTATTTACACTGGAGGGAAAATACACTGAAAATACACCGATTTACCCTGGAGGGAAATACACTTATTTACCCTGGAGGGAAAATACACTGAAAATACACTGATTTACCCTGGAGGGAAAAATACACTTATTTACACTGGAGGGAAAATACACTGGAAATACACTGATTTACCCTGGAAGGAAAAATACACTTAGGGAGATACAATGGAAATTCACTTATTTGCCCCAGAGGGAAAATACACTGGAAATACACTTATTTACCCGAGAGGGAAAATACACTAGAAATACACTTATATAACCCAGAGGGAAAACACACTGGAAATACACGTATTTGCCCCAGAAGGAAAATACACTGGAAATACACCTATATTTACCCCAGAGGGAAAATATACTGAAAATATACTCATTTACCCGGAGGGGAAATACCTGGAAATACACTTATTTACCCCAGAAGGAAAATATACTGGAGATACACTTATTCACCCGGAGGGGAAATACCTGGAAATACACTTATTTACCCCAGAGGGAAAATATACTGGAAATACACTTATTTACCCCAGAGGGAAAATACACTGGAAATACACTTATTTACCCGAGAGCGAAAATGCACTGGAAATACACTTACCCTATTGGCCTGAATATAAGACTATGTTTTTTTTTCCCAATGGAATTATCATAAAACCAGGAGTAGTCTTATATTCGGGGCCATATTATTTGACATTCAATGTTCTTTTTCTGTAAATGATTCTTGAAAAATGGGGGTCGTCTTATATCTGGGTCGTCTTATATTCGGGACAATACGGTATTTACCCTGGAGGGAAAATACACTTATTTACTCCAGAACGAAAATGCACTGGAAATACACGTATTTACCCCAGAGGGAAAATACACTAGAAATACACATATTTACCCTGTTGGAAAGTAGTAAAAAGCACATTGGACATTGGAGTGCTATTTTCGCTATTTTTGTCCAAAAGTAAGAGTTCAAACATCCATACCTTGTAGCTCTCGTCGGTGGCGGTCTTCATCTTCTCGTTGATCCAGCTCTTCAGCTCATCAGAGTCTCTGAAGAACTGCTGCAGGTGGAAGGAGTCCTCCAGCGCAGCGCGGCGGCTCTGGGCGCGGCTGTGCAGCGCGTTGCGGCGGCTCAGCAGCTGTTGGCATATTAGAAATATAAATATATAAATATAAATATGTCGGACGATGAGGTTTTACAAAACCCAGCGCTTCTTTGAAGAAACGATTCATCAGAGGTCAGTTCAACCCATTGTCTTCTGATCAGATTCTAGTTTCTGATGCTTTTCACATTTTTTATTCAAAAATAGCAGAACTACAAGCTCATATCGCGCCACTCGGTGGCGCGATATGAGCTTGTAGATCTGCTATTTTTCAACAGCTTAAAAACACCAAAACGCGTTAATAGCCAGATTGATGATTGACACAAACATGGCTCACAAACATGACTCTGAATGTTCCGGAGAAAATAATTGAAGGTGTTTTTTTACCACTAAATTAGTGGTTAGTGGTACTTATAATGTACAGTAACATTCATACTAGTGGTTAGCAGTACTTATAATTAGTGATGTCCCGAAGCCGCTTTTTCATTTCCGATCCCACAATTTTTGTGTTAGCCGATACTGATACCAAATACCGATATCAGAGAAGAATATATATACCGTATTTTCCGGACTATAAGGCGCACTTAAAAGCCTTTAATTTTCTAAAAAATCCACAGTGCGCCTTATAATACAGTGCGCCTTATATATGGATTGTTTGACTGCAGGTGCTTCTATTCTATGTTAACTGTAGTAGCTTCTATTCTCTGCGCCTTATAATCCAGTGCGCCTTATATATGAAAACAGTTTTACAAGGTGCGCCTTATAATCCGGTGCGCCTTATAGTGCGGAAAATACGGTTATAACCAAAGAAAAAAATACCTTTATATGAAGTCACCAACAGGGAATAACATACTAACTGCCATGGTGTCAACCCTTTAACCCTGTGTCTGATCACTGGTTAGACAGGCATATTTGCCAATATGTGACCCGATAATGACAAATAAGGGCGAATACTGATACTTTTCTGATACCCATACAGTATAATAAAAAAGGGACAAAAAGAGCCGATCCGATACTTTGGTATCGGGACATCCCTACTTACTGTATAATGTAACATCAGTGTTGTAGTGGTACTTTTAGAAGTGGGGGGACGCCTCTTAAAAAGGAAAATTCCACCCATTTTATTGTTTTTTTTTCTGAGAGTGCACAAATGTGAACCAAATGGACCCTAGCGGGTCCATTTGGTTCCATTTGTGCACTCTCAGAAAAAAGGAAACTCATTAACATGGTCAAACACATCTTGATGATGTCATTAAGATGTATTTCACCATGCTGTTTTTTTTCCTTTTGCCCCAAAAATATTTTAGAGAAGTGGGGGGACGCCGTCCCGCCGCGTCGCCCCTCCACTACACCCCTGTGTAACATTCATAGTAGTGGTTAGCAGTAGTATAGCGGTACTCACAGCGTCTCTGCGCGTGGCCACGTCCTCCTTGGCATAGTGGTTGTTCTGGATCAGCTTGGTGGCAAACTCATCCAACGCCTGGAGAGAGAGAGAGAGGGAGAGAGAGAGAGAGAGAGAGAGAGAGGGAGAGAGGGAGAGACAGAGAGAGAGAGAGAGAGAGAGAGAGAGAGAGAGAGAGAGAGAGAGAGAGAGAGAGAGACAGAGACAGAGAGAGAGATGAAGCCATCTTGTCCTGACACCAGATTTTACAAAATGTCTTCCAAATCCTAACAGTCTTCTCAGAAAAAAAAAAACAATCAGTAAAAAAAAAAAAAACAGTCCCGCACAGGGCTCTACTCCAGGATTCTGCTCATTAACATCAGTAATGTGTGCATCGAAGCCCCCTGGGGATGCTACTCACGGTGATCTTCTCCTCCTGGGCGCTGAGGGACTTCTCAAAGTCCTCGTGCTTCTTCAGCAGAGCTTCAACGCTGTCCAGGGAGTCTCCCAGATCCTCGTTCAGCAGGAAGGCCTGGAACGCACAGGATGATACGTCAACGTTCAAGAAAGGGACAAGAAAATACGCATTCATGTTCAGGAGGACAGCAACAAAAATCATCCAACGCCAACTCTGTTTTCAGTCTAATTTAATGTTGACCAAGACTAACGTTTAGGATATTTAGTCTGTGTGTTTATGTAGACACTGAGGTCCAACAACAGCCAGAGGGAGTACTACTAACCATGTCCAACCCGGATTTGGCACAAACAAGGAAACTTAATCCCTTTCGCTCATGTGCCACCAAAATGTGGAACGCCCTACCGACAGTCATTAAGACCTGCGAATCCTTTGACTCCTTCAAAACCGCTCTCAAGGGGCACCTACAGGTGGGTGCAATTCCAAACTGGCCTTGGTGAAACATAATCCCCCCTGCTTCGACCCCCCCACACACCCTTTGTACATTTCTCTTTTCTTTTTTTACTTTTATAAAACAAGTGTATTCTTAACTAGTGTGTCCAATTATAGTTATTCTCCAAGCTGTTATCAGTTTTGTTGTTGCAGCGTGTACTTGAATTATTCTGTAACTCTCATTTTCTGTTTCATTCATTCATTAGTGTGTTCTGTACACTCAAATGCGCTCCATCTCTGGGAAAAGAGTTCTTAGACGCTGGTTACACAACGTAGGTTTTGGGTGGAATAAATAAACATTAGCGGGGGTCCGTTGCATAGCGATACTCTTCCTTACTCTTGGTTTTCCGAGTGAAACGGCTTTCAGAGTAAGGTTCGAGGTTGCACTTTATTGTTTTATTTATTTATTTTTTCTACAGGTCCATCAGAGAAACCTATTCTCGTTTGTCTTTTGTTTACAGACAATGAAGCAGCATAAAGAAATTGACAGTTATCCAAAACGACTGTCTGGCTGTCGGTCCTGCAGTACCCGAGTCAGACAGCAGGTGGGGGCGTTGTTGTTGTTGTTGTTGGCCTTTTACCTCCTGTTTGCTCATCCAGTTGTCCACCTGCTCCGTGTCCCTGTAGAACAGCTGCAGGTCCATGCACTGTTCATACTGCTGTCTGCGGACCTCCCACAGGGCCAGGAGAGACTCCTTCTCCTCGGACAGGACCCCCAGCTGTGAGACACACACGCGCACACACACACAGATGATCAGCAAATGTAAGGTACCATCAGGCATTTCCGATCACTGAAAAAATATTAGAACAGTGGTTTTCAACCTTTTTGATCCCAGGGCCCACCATTTATTCGGCATTTTTAGCCCCACAGACCCCAAAACTAAAGATTTATTTTGCCTCTGTCCATGACCATTCATCTTCTAGTTGACTTGGACTAATTCATACATGATGGATATTTTAACTCTTGAGAGCGTAAAAGTGAAACCAAATGGACCCGCAAGGGTCCATTTGGTTTCATTTTTACGTCCTCAAGAGTTACATCTGGTTAAACTACCTAGCTGGGGACCACCTGGAACCCTCTCAAGGACCACTGGTGGTCCCCCGGGCCACTGGTTGAAAACCCCTGTATTAGACAGAAAGCGCGTCCTATATTTGGGACAATCTACCGGTATGAATCTATACATGCAAGAGGTGAGAGACTCCGCCTCGTAGACACACAGCTACACAACTCCTTACGACCCATTCCATTTCCCATTTATAAGAAATATAAATAATCAACTGCTCTTTTTTCTTTTTTTTTTGCACCGATACTGATGAAAATTATTCATATCGAAGTTGATAATGGATCTATCACTAGAGGGTACCTACCCTAGGGGACACGGAGAGAACATGCAAACTCCACACAGAGAGGCCCTTTCACCCATAGATACAGTATTATACAAGAAAGCTAGATGGCTCTCCCACGCTGCTGGCCAATGGGGAGTGACGTCGTTACGTGGCGGCCATCTTGTGAGAGGACAGCATAACATTGTGTCTATGAGCATATACTTTTTAAATGACGATAACTTGCTTATTTTTCAAACGATTTTCAAACGGATTGGTTTGTTGTAAACGTCAGAGATGTCCGCATACATATGAGCCGTTATATGATGTTTTTTTAGAAAAAAAAAATAGCAAAAAACATAGCCACGTTGATAATAAAGCAATCCGTTTTTAAATCCATCAAGTTTTGAGCGAGTTATAGCTGTTTTTGTTTGGGCTGCCATAGAGCATACTGTACTGTATTGAGTACTTTTCAGAGGCTCCAACTCGAGCCATCTAGCTTTCTATATACAGTATATATCCATGCTTTCACCAACCCCGCCTCAGTTATAAGGGCACTGATGAAGTCATGTATACACGCCCACCAGCACCCACAGCGTCCCCAGCTGGGAATCGAACCCTTGGACGTCAGAGGGGTCTTACCTTCTCCTTGACCTCGTCAGAGGCGTAGTGGTTGGTGTTGAGCAGAGCCTGTCCGGCCTCGTCCGTCGCCCTGAAGCTGTCCTCGTGGGCGTCGATCTCTCCCTGGTCAACGGAAAACAAAAGCTCTACAACGTGTTTTTTTTTTTTTCGTAACGTTATGCACTTTTTTTCCCACAACAAGCTGCAGATCTCTGAGATCCCAGGAACACTGCACAGGTTTTAGATGTCGGCAGAATGATTTGTTCTTAGAAAAATGGTTTTAACGCAGTTTTAACAGTGTACTGTTCTTAGATAAAAGGCCTAATCTTTATAATACTTCATACGATTAGAATAGTACATACAAGTAAGCTATGGTGTAGTGTAATAGCTGGTATAAAGGCACAACATTAAGCTGTCATATTGGATAATCTAATGTGAAAGTGATCTCTCTCTCTCTCCTAGATTGAACAGGCACGACGTGCACCTAAGTGGAGAGGCCGTGGATGCTTTTGCCCCAGTAAGGGGGTCTCCCGACCTATTGACCCTCATGAATCTCGATCAAAGCTCTCAAAAGATAAATGCTGCAACTACAAGGGAAAAAGTGCTGCGTTACATCTGTTAGCAATTCATGGCAAAATGGCATAATCATGAGCATCATTTCCTTTGATCGCAATTGATTTGCATCGACTCTTGTTTAAGTATAGCATCCATTGCTAGTCATGCAGCCCTGACGTTATTTTCGCTTGTCCGACTATAGCAGGGGTCAGCAACCTGCGGCTCAGGAGCCGCATGCGGCTCTAGAACACAGCCCTAGTGGCTCAGTGGCTGTAGCAAATTATTACATACACACACTGGGTTGATCCACACCAAAATAATATAAACATTTCAGTCACCCAAAACGCACTGCGCTGTCTGACAGTTGCCAGTTAAAGTAGCACTTGGCCATGTCAAAAAGCCCAGCAGTTACGGTATCAGAGGTGGAGCTTTCAGTCTGAACCACCCATTTTCAAAGGTTTACTCAGTTTACTATGTCATTAATGTACCTTAGAGACGTTGTGTGGACTAGAAATTGGAGTTCTGTAAAACTCCTTTATTTTTTTTAGAAACTCCATTTCTGAAGAAAGGTTCACCATGTTAATGATTTTTCTTTGAGGACCTTTTTTTTCTGAGAGTGTGCAAATGGAACCAAATGGACCCGCCAGGGTCCATTTGGTTCACATTTGCACACTCTCAGGAAAAAAAATAATAAAATGCGGCTCCAGAGAGATTTTAAATTTAATTTTGGGTCGAAAATGTCTCTTTCAACATCTTGGGTTGCCGACCCCTGGACTATAGAGACGGCCAAAGAGTAGCACTAGCACGTAATGCTATGGTTCTCGGATAAAAGGGTGAAATGGGTACCTTGTGCTCCTGGTGTCGGTCCAGCAGGGCCTCGGCTCCTGCCACGTCATTGGCCAGTTCGTCAGCGTTGATCAGAGCTTTCATCTCCGTCACCCAGCTGGTCAGATCCCTGAAGTCAGCTGTGAAACGCTGCAGTCTGGGGGGAGGCAGCAGAACGCAAGAGGGGGGCATGAGGATACATGCTACACTACATGCTACACCAGGGGTGCCCACACTTTTTTGACTTGAGAGCTAATGAGCGGCTCAACAAGATCTGCACATCAAAAAATGCGATTGTTCCATTGTTGGAAATCCATTTCAAGGCTCCCCAGAAAGTTTGAGCTTTGAAATGGTGGTGATGGTGTTACTTAACAGTCTGCGTGCCCTTGCAATAGAGCTACGTCGCCGGTTATCATTATGAAAAATAGTTATGACCGATGCCTCTTAGGTTGATCTACGTCACGCTATGTCACTCACCGTCGCCGGTTTGATACGATCCCAATGATAACGGCAGCGAGCAGCGACCACATATTCCATTCAGAACAGACCAAAATAAGGGACGGACCAACCCGGAACCGGAAGTGTGTCGCCAACTAACTTGTCCGACGGGAAACATGGACCGAAACATGAAATATGACTTTTAGATGAAAATCGCTGGCACTGGCTACCTCAAAAAATATGAAAAAGGGCTGGCACTGGGTGTGTTAATGTTATTGTCATTAAGAATAATGAGCTTGAAATGAAAAATAGAGGGAGAGAATTGGAAGGGTCTTCTACTACTACTGACGCTACTACTGACGTTTGAAACCAGGTATTTGGGGTTTCAGTTGACAGTTCGCGGCGTAGAGTTTGCACGCAAAACTAACTAACTTTCACACTTTTGTCAACAATTGGGAAAGAGAAGTGGCAAAACATTGGTCAAAATAACAATTATTCTCCATGTTCTAATTCTGTGGACTCTTGAGGGCGTAAAATGAAACCAAATGGACCCGTAAGGGTCCATTTGGTGTCTCTAACCTGTATGAGTCGTTGAGGTGGGCGTGTCTCTCAGCAGCCAGCGTTCTGATTTGCTCCCAGTTGTTCACCAGCTCGTCTTTCTTCAGGTGGATCTGGGAGGCGTTCTGGGGGTGTGTCTGCTGCAGGCGCTCGGACTCCTCCCCCAACGCGTTCACCTGGAACCACGACACAACGGATCCTTATTTACACTTTGAGCTTGTAGATCGGGTATTTTTTGTTATGACAATGATATGCAATGTGGAGTGAGTGTGGAACTATAGTGGTCCCTGTGTGTGTGTGTGTGTGTGTGTGTGTGTGTGTGTGTGTGTGTGTGTGTGTGTGTGTGTGTGTGTGTGTGTGTGTGTGTGCGTGTGTGTGTGTGTGTACCTTGTCTGCCAGAGCAGCCAGGTCTCTCTCCAGCCCTTCGTGTTTCCTCAGCAGGGCCTGGACAGAGGCCAGGTCTCTGCCGAAGTCGTCCGACGCCATGAGCTGCTCCTTCTCCTTGATCCAGCTGATGGTCTCATCCACGTCCCTGTGTGGGGCATTGATTGATTCATTGATTGACATTGGTTTATTTCACAGTATGTGGATCCGAAAGCACAATAGTTAGGGTGTTTATATCAGATATGTATATCTGACCAATCTGGGAGCTAAAGCGTTTCTACTGGTGTCTTAATAACCTGTACTAAAATGCTTAAATTCAACTACCTGTGGGAAGCCTCTTAAAAAAAACAGGTTGAGGCAAAACATGCAAAATGTCATCATGCTTTATGTAGAATTACTATTCATTTACTTACTATTTATAAAGCATTACTTTTGCACAAAAAACACACTCAAGAGTTAAAATATTCACCATCTGAATTAGCCCAGAATTAGTCTACACAACTAGAGAATGTAAAAGATTAATGGCCATTTTTTATCTGTATGTTTGTGGTTTTGTTTGCGAAATCCAGCTTGGAATTGTGGGCAAATCCAAAAGAAATCTTTAGTCTTGGGTTCTGTGGAGGCTAAAATATCCCCAAATGGTGTTCCGTGGCTCAAATACAGAATAATTAGTGGGACCCTGCTGTCAAAACGGTTGAAAACCACTGTTGTAAAGTATCAGTACACTTTTAAAGAGAGACATGTTTGTTCCACTGTACAGTTACAGTATTTCTCCTCTCATTTCAGGTTTAGGGGTTCCAAGTTCACTCCCTAGTCGTCAGGCAAAACAGCCGTCTGATTGGCCAGCGTCACTGACCTATTGAAACGCTGCACCTCGGCGGCTCCAAACAGCCGGCCCTGCCTCTGATTGGCCAGGCCTTTGAGGCGTTGCCAGGCGGTGTTCACCTCCTCCTGTCGGCGAAGGATCTCCTCTTTCTCCGGGTGGCGCTCCTCCGTGGTCAGCCTGGAAAACGGGAAATATTATCATTTATAAAGAAGTTTTGGTATTGGTACGATACACTAACAATCTTACTAGCAATATAACAACGTCAACATCAACGGGCAACATGATGAGACACATGGCAACAGGCAACACCATGGGGAATTACACCCATTTTTATTTTTTTCTTGAGAGCGTGCAAATGTGAACCAAATGGACCCGCTACCATTTGTACACTCTCGAAAAAAAAGGAGCCTAAAAGAAAAATTATTAACATGTTGAAACACGATGATGTTATAAGATGCGTTGTTCTGGTTACAAAAAAAAATGTTGTTAATGGCACTTAGTATTTAAAAAATATATATAATTCAAATTTTCATTTGTTTCGTTTTAGTTTGATTTTTTTTATATATATATTTTTTTATCCCACGATTTTGCGACTCATTTTTTCACCCAGTGCCAATTCCTAATGTGATCCTGGGCTCTACACACCCTCCGCCAACCTGAGGAGGCAGCGGACTGGCCTCATGCTTCCTTCAAAGCATGAGGAGTCCAAGCTGCCTTCTTTTCACCTGACAGGGGGGAGTTTCCCTGGTTGGACGTAGCGTTGTGGAAGGAACACGTTATTCCAACCAGTTCCTGTCCCCTCCATCAGGCGCCCCAGCTGGCCAGGGGGAGGCAGTTTAAAGTCCAGGATTACAGCATGTTTTTGTGAGGGTATCTCCCCTAGGGGACACGGGGAGAACATGCAAACTCCACACAGAGAGTTTGAATTGAACCATTTTCACTCAACAGTTGTTCTCAAAATGTTCAACTGGCAAAATAAAAAAGTCATAAAATCTTCCAGTGAGGCAGCAGCAGCCATGTTGTTTTCAGAACAGTTTATCTGTGCGAGTCTGGGAGAAAGGATCACATGACGCCAAGGAGGGCTGTGATTGGAGGATTCCGAAATGTTGACCAGTAGAGTGTGCTAATGATCTGACCTTTCTAAACAAACACTCATGTATAGAGAAGTGAAAAGTCAACGCTGATAATTGACATTACTTGTTGATATTGATGAAAACATTGCTAGGTGTATCAGAGGCCTTATTTGTGGAGGACCCCCCCGGGGCGTTCCCCACCCACAGCCCCTACATTACCTGATGGCCAGCTGGTTGACCTCGTTCACCCTCTCCTCGTGGGCCGCCAGGTCCGTCTGGAACTCCTCGAACTTCTTCTGGAGGAGTTCCACGTGCTCCAGGTCCTGGCCGAGCTCCTCTGAGGTGGCGATGGCCTCCTGATGGATGGAGGAGAGAGAAGAGCTTTGATCATGATACTATGACGCTCCTGGATGGTTTAGAGAGGGCATGAGAGCTTTAATCATGATACTAAGACTTCTGGATGGTTTAGAGAGGGCATGAGAGCTTTAATCATGATACTAAGACCTTCTGGGGGGTTTAGAGAGGGCATGAGAGCTTTAATCATGATACTAAGACCTTCTGGGGGGTTTAGAGAGGGCATGAGAGCTTTAATCATGATACTAAGACCTTCTGGGGGGTTTAGAGAGGGCATGAGAGCTTTAATCATGATACTTAGACCTTCTGGATGGTTTAGAAAGGGCAGGAGAGCTTTAATCATGAAGAATGAGCCGACTCCTCTTGATTGGTGGAAACATTGTGAATCATTTTTTCCCCCCCATCGGTCACAACTAAACCTAACCCTAACCTTAGCCCTAAACTTAACCCCAGTAAATGCTAAAATGCTATGCCTAAACCTAAACTAAACAGCCAACCGCTTTGACCTACGCTCTCAAAAAAAGGGAAAAAAAAGGTCACAAAATGCTTTCTCCCTTCCTAGTATCTTTCACGCAAAACTAACAATAGCGTAATAACTTTCATTAAAGGGGAACCCATTTTCAACATTTTTTCTGAGCGTACAAATGCAACCAAATGAACCCTAACGGGTTCATTTGGTTCCATTTGTACGCTCTCAGAAAAAAAGAAGCGTCTAAAGAAATCCATTAACATGGTGAAAATACATCTTGATGATGTCATCAAGGTGTTTCACCATGTTAGTGGTTTTCTTCAGACCTCCATTTCTTGGGAACACAGAATGGAGGAACTTTTTTTTATTATCATCTCCACCCAGCACCTCTAGGGTATACTAATGACATATTAGAATGTTGAAAATGGGTGGAGTTCCCCTTTAATGTTGGATCTTACAGAGGTAGTTAATGGAACCACCACCTCCAACCCCCTGGACTGGGTCCACTGATCAAATCCAGTCCAGGTTTTCCCCCATGGCAACGGTACCTTATCGGTCATCCAGTGCCGTGTTTTCCCCCCATGGTTAACAGTTACCTTGTCTTGGATCCAGTCCAGCGCGTCCTCGCACTCCCTCTTGTACTGCTGCATCTTCTGGGCCTCCAGCAGCTTCTGGCCTTTGTCCTTGGTCCTCCTGAGGAGCTGGTCCCACAGAGCATGGAGCTCCTCCAGACGGCTCTGGAAACATCACAGAGAGAGAGAGACGTGTATGAACGGCAGGAGGAGGAGAGAACCTTCTAGAGCAGAGGCTCTGGAAACATCACAGAGAGAGAGAGAGACGTGTATGAACAGCAGGGGGAGGAGAGAACCTTCTAGAGCAGAGGCTCTGGAAACATCACAGAGAGAGAGAGAGACGTGTATGAACAGCAGGAGGAGGAGAGAACCTTCTATATTAGAGGCTCTGGAAACATCACAGAGAGAGAGAGACGTGTATGAACAGCAGGAGGAGGAGAGAACCTTCTAGAGCAGAGGCTCTGGAAACATCACAGAGAGAGAGAGACGTGTATGAACAGCAGGAGGAGGAGAGAACCTTCTAGAGCAGAGGCTCTGGAAACATCACAGAGAGAGAGAGAGACGTGTATGAACAGCAGGAGGAGGAGAGAACCTTCTAGAGCAGAGGCTCTGGAAACATCACAGAGAGAGAGACGTGTATGAACAGCAGGAGGAGGAGAGAACCTTCTAGAGCAGAGGCTCTGGAAACATCACAGAGAGAGAGAGACGTGTATGAACAGCAGGAGGAGGAGAGAACCTTCTAGAGCAGAGGCTCTGGAAACACCACAGAGAGAGAGAGATGGTGCTAAACAGTAGGAGGAGGAGAGAACCTTCTAGATAAGAGGCTCTGGAAAACACCTCAGAGAGAGAGAGAGAGAGAGAGAGAGAGAGAGAGAGAGAGAGAGAGAGAGAGAGAGAGAGAGAGAGAGAGAGAAAGATGGTGCTAAACAGCAGGAGAAGGAGAGAACCTTCTAGAGCAGAGGCTCTGGAAAACACCTCAGAGAGAGAGAGAGAGAGAGAGAGAGAGAGAGAGAGAGAGAGAGAGAGAGAAAGATGGTGCTAAACAGCAGGAGAAGGAGAGAACCTTCTAGAGCAGAGGCTCTGGAAACACCACAGAGAGAGAGACGTGTATGAACAGCAGGAGGAGGAGAGAACCTTCTAGAGCAGAGGCTCTGGAAACACCTCAGAGAGAGAGAGAGAGAGAGAGAGAGACGTGTATGAACAGCAGGAGGAGGAGAGAACCTTCTAGAGCAGAGGCTCTGGAAACACCTCAGAGAGAGAGAGAGAGAGAGAGAGAGACGTGTATGAACAGCAGGGGGAGGAGAGAACCTTCTAGAGCAGAGGCTCTGGAAACACCACAGAGAGAGAGAGATGGTGCTAAACAGTAGGAGGAGGAGAGAACCTTCTAGAGCAGAGGCTCTGGAAACATCACAGAGAGAGAGAGACGTGTATGAACAGCAGGAGGAGGAGAGAACCCTCTAGAGCAGAGGCTCTGGAAACACCACAGAGAGAGAGAGATGGTGCTAAACAGTAGGAGGAGGAGAGAACCTTCTAGATAAGAGGCTCTGGAAAACACCTCAGAGAGAGAGAGAGAGAGAGAGAGAGAGAGAGAGAGAGAGAGAGAGAGAGAGAGAGAGAGAGAGAGAGAGAGAAAGATGGTGCTAAACAGCAGGAGAAGGAGAGAACCTTCTAGAGCAGAGGCTCTGGAAAACACCTCAGAGAGAGAGAGAGAGAGAGAGAGAGAGAGAGAGAGAGAGAGAGAGAGAGAGAGAGAGAGAAAGATGGTGCTAAACAGCAGGAGAAGGAGAGAACCTTCTAGAGCAGAGGCTCTGGAAACACCTCAGAGAGAGAGACGTGTATGAACAGCAGGAGGAGGAGAGAACCTTCTAGAGCAGAGGCTCTGGAAACACCTCAGAGAGAGAGAGAGAGACGTGTATGAACAGCAGGAGGAGGAGAGAACCTTCTAGAGCAGAGGCTCTGGAAACACCTCAGAGAGAGAGAGAGAGACGTGTATGAACAGCAGGAGGAGGAGAGAACCTTCTAGAGCAGAGGCTCTGGAAACATCACAGAGAGAGAGAGACGTGTATGAACAGCAGGAGGAGGAGAGAACCTTCTAGAGCAGAGGCTCTGGAAACATCACAGAGAGAGAGAGACGTGTATGAACAGCAGGGGGAGGAGAGAACCTTCTAGAGCAGAGGCTCTGGAAACATCACAGAGAGAGAGAGAGACGTGTATGAACAGCAGGAGGAGGAGAGAACCTTCTAGAGCAGAGGCTCTGGAAACACCTCAGAGAGAGAGATGGTGCTAAACAGCAGGAGGAGGAGAGAACCTTCTAGAGCAGAGGCTCTGGAAACACCTCAGAGAGAGAGATGGTGCTAAACAGCAGGAGAAGGAGAGAACCTTCTAGAGCAGAGGCTCTGGAAACACCAGAGAGAGAGAGATGGTGCTAAACAGCAGGAGAAGGAGAGAACCTTCTAGAGCAGAGAGGGTATCAAACCCAGGATCCTTGGAAGGTTAGCATGCAGCTAAATGATGGAAAAGTTCGTAACCAATGGAACCCTTATAGATTCTTAACGGGGTGACGGAGGGGGTCCATTTGGTGTCATTTTGGTACTGCAATCGGTTCACAGCAATAAGAGAAAGTACAGAGAACACACAGACGCACACACGCACACACACCTGCGTTCAGAAAAGTATAATCCAATTACTTCCTACACCTTAATAATACCAATTGGTATTGTGTCGTTTTGATCGTTGGTTAGTCACCTTTACAATATGCGGATTGCACCCCCAAAAGTGTGGCAAAATGAAATACCGTTCCGTTGGCATTCACTGCTGGCGGGTGTGTCACAGTCACAGGTGTGTGCCACTCAGGCACAGGTGTGTGACAGTCGCACGAGTGTGCCAGGCACATAAGCATGGGTCCTGTCACTTTCTTGACTTTGCTGATGCCGTTTATGAGCTCGTATCTTCAGAATCTGCCTCAATGCAAAGGTCGAATTTGCCACTTTGGATTCAACCCACACATTCAGCAGTGTTACTCATTCCAGGAACGTCCGATCTCTACCAAGCCATGCCTTATTGTAAAGGTGACTAATCTATGATTAATACGATATAAGATACAATACCAATTGGTATTACTAAGGTGGATAAAATAATTCCCAAAGTTGGGTTTCTGAAGATATGGGGCCAGTACATATAAAGTCCAAAGTGGAATCAGAGAGAACGTTTCGTTTCACACACAGTAAAATCTCCAGAGAGTGAAAAACTGTCTAGGGACGGGACCATCATCCTCTATTATCGTTTAGCATTTTTTACAATAAAAATAGCTACAAATAGCTATAAATAGCTACAAACTCAGCACAATCTCTATAAGTTGTTGAGTGGTGAGTATGCCTATCTTTAGTTTTGGGGTGTATGGGACTAAAATGCCCTCAAATAGTGGTCCATGAGTCAAATTCTGAATAATGAGTGGACCCTGGTATGAAAAAGGTTGAAAACCACTGTTTTAAAATCACCCATGGTTGTGTTCCAAATATGAGATAAATAATTAGTAGGCTCCAGTATGGTCCAGATGATGTGTTAGATTTATCACACAGTCCCGTCCTTAGAGGTGTGTACACACACAGGCACGCACACACAAACACACGCACGCAGGTACCTACTTTCATATACTCAGCCATATTGACACATTTAACTATGGGTCTCTGTTGTGTCCGGTAAGGCGTGTAGGACTGGATTGCACAGTGAGGGGTTAAAATATATATATACAGGACCAAACAGGAAAGGGTTAAAACATATTGACGACACACACACACACACACACACTGGGTTAGTTGGCTCACACCATGTTCAAACTCTTCCGTCATATGGTCTGGAGCAACAGCAGCTCTGATCACCAGCAAGATATTAATGCTTCCGTCATACAGTGGAGCGATAGAGGCTCTGATCACCAGTAAAATACAAAGGTGAATTGACATTGCTGTTTCTTTTTTTTTTTTTTTTTTACAGTCGCACAAATGTACTTACGCGGATGGTCTCGGAGGCGAAGTGTCCCTCTCCGATCATGGCGTTGCCGGTCTCGTCCAGTTTAACGATGGCTCCGGAGTTGGCCTGGACCTCTGCCTCGAACGCCTGGTGCTTCTGGAGCTTACCCTGAAAACGAAACAGTTCTGACGTCAGGCTAAAAACACCATTGGTCAACGCTCCACGCATCCCAGACTCTTCTCCCTTCTCTAAAACACCCTGGACGACGCTCCACGCGTCCCAGACTCTTCTCCCTTCTCTAAAATACCCTGGACAATGTTCTGCACGTCCCAGACTCTTCTAACTTGTCTAAAATAGCCTGGACAACACTCCACACGTCCCAGACTCTTCTCTCTTCTCTAAAACACCCTGGACAACGCTCCACACGTCCCAGACTCTTCTATCCTTCTCTAAAATACCGTGGACAATGTTCTGGACGTCCCAGACTCTTCTAACTTGTCTAAAATAGCCTGGACAATGCTCCACACGTCCCAGACTCTTCTCAATTCTCTAACACACCCTGGACAACGCTCCATACGTCTTAGACTCTTCTTCCTTCTCTAAAACACCGTGAACGACACTCTGCGCGTCCCAGACTTTTCTACAGTATCTTCCCTAAAACACCCTGGACAAAGCTTCACACGTCCCAGACTCTTCTCCCTTCCTAAAACACCCTGGAAAATGCTCCATCCATCCCAGACTCTTCTCCCTTCTCTAAAACACCCTGGACAACGCTCCACGCGTCCCAGACTCTTCTCCCTTCCTAAAACACCCTGGACAACGCTCCATGCATCCCAGACTCTTCTCCCTTCTCTAAAACACCCTGGACAACGCTCCACGCGTCCCAGACTCTTCTCCCTTCCTAAAACACCCTGGACGACACTGTGCGCGTCCCAGACTCTTCTACAGTATCTTCCCTAAAACACCCTGGACGACGCTCTGCGTGTCCCATACTCTTTTCCCTTCTCTAAAGCACCCTGGACAACGCTCCAGACGTTCCCTGAATCTTCTCTCATCTCTAAAACACCCTGGACAATGCTCCATACGTCCCAGAATCTTCTATCTTCTCTACAACACCCTGGGCAACTCCCCACACGTCCCAGAGTCTTCTATCCTTCTCCAAAACACCCTGAAAAATGCTCCACGCGTCCCAGACTCTTCTCCCTTCTTTAAAACACCCTGG
>CM076985.1:8181498-8276498 GCA_039105355.1 Benthosema pterotum
TGTGTGTGTGTGTGTGTGTGTGTGTGTGTGTGTGTGTGTGTGTGTGTGTGTGTGTGTGTGTGTGTGTGTGTGTGTGTGTGTGTGTGTGTGTGTGTGTGTGTGTGTGTGTGTGTGTGTGTGTTCGTTCGTTCGTTCGTTCGTTCTCTGGACTTCATTGAATAGAAATATCGGACATTCATTTTTTTTTTTCCTCCAAAGAGATTTACAAAAACTATTGAAATTATATAGGGAAATTCTTGGCCAAATATGATTGTTATTATATCTACTGTACATGATTTTGGTAAAGAGTGTAACTTAGTCAATTCTGTTATAAGCATCAGCTGGCATTAGCTTTAACTACTGAAAGCATTAACTATTGACAGCAGTGGATATTGAAAAATATAAGACGTACAAGCTCATATCGCACCATGAGCTATAAGCTGATATTTTTGGGGGGTGAAAATCACATGGTTGCAAAACATGGTTGCAAATCCTTGAATATTCTGTTTTTCAGAGCCTTAACCTTATTAACTCGAGTCCCTGGGGGGGGCGGGGTCATTATTAATGGCATGAAATATTATTACCATCGCTGACTTTAGATTTAGAAGACATTTTGTTGAATCTCTAGTGTCAGGTCGAAATGAATTAAATAAACAGTATTATGGTTCCATAAACAACTAGTGAATCCACTAGTTAAGCTAAACATTGAGCGGTTAAGAGCAGGTCATGTGACTTTGAATCTTCAGTGACGATAAGGAGAGCAGCGGTGAAGCTGTTCATAGCAGATAACACACACACACACACACACACGTGTGTGCTCTGGAGTGTGTGTGTATACAGTCTCGCAGCACGTGGGCCTATGGACCATGCTCACGCGTCGCGGCAGCCATCTTAGCATGTCAGTTAGGTGCCATGTCATTGTTGCGACCTTCGTAACAGTGGGCTGTTACGAAGTTACTAACCCCATCTTTTACCCTCACCCTCAACATAACCACCAGCACATCATAGTGTGGACACAGGGCTTAAAACAAGGTCAATATCGACTACTAAAACGACTAGCCTCCTCTAACCCTCAACATAACCACCAGCATGTCACAGTGTGGATACAGGACTTAAAACAAGGTCAATATTGACTACTAAAACGACTAGCCTCCTCTAACCCTCACCCTCAACATAACCACCAGGACGTCAAAGTGTGGACACAGGGCTTAAAACAAGGCGGCCAACCAGCATGCTGATGGTGGATTTCCAGCACATGTTCGGACTATAATGGGGGATAAATCGGCTTATTATAAACAGTTTAGTTATAAAACATCATCATCTGACGTGTACTGCTATCCTACTGCTCCGATTGGTTGGTATGAACCAATCACCGAAGACTGCTGCTTTGACAACGCCTGTCCTATAAGCCAGGGGTTTTCAACCAGTGGTCCGGGGACCACCAGTGGTCCTTGAGAAGGCTAAATGATGGAAAGTTGGTTAACCAGATGTAACTCTTGAGAATGTAAAAATGAAACCAAATGGACCCTTGCGGGTTCATTTGGTTTCATTTTTACACCCTCAAGAGTTAACATATTCAATCAGGGATAGACAATAAGGGAAATTTGCCATTGGCCCTTCGGGCCAGTGGCTTTTTAAGGATCACTGGCCCCACAACTGTAACCACTGGCCCAGGTAATCGATCCCCATAGTTTGCAAAAAAAAGACCACTTTCGATTCAATAGCACTTATTAATGCTGATCATTCAAAACCGTAGCTGACCCTACAATGCATAATGCTTAAAATAATTAAAGCAAGGAGTGAAAGAATGCCAGCATCCAACATAATATATAAATAATCATAACAAGTAGTTATACATTTCTACAGCCTTAAATGTATTTGATCGAACATAACATTTTAATATACATGAAGCATTAATTCTCTCTGCCCCTTCTTGGACAAAAAAGCAATACTTGTATTTTTTCACTGTTCAGGACAAATATACAGTATATCAAATAAATATCTATAAAATAGAGAGCATTAGATAGTGATCCAGGGCTAGTAAAGGCTAACAATGGGCTTATGCTGGCATACATGCACCATATTATAAACTGTACTTTTCTACTGCAGCTAATAAACAAATAACTGTCTGTCATACATTACAAGCAGTGGTTTCCAACCTTTTTGATAACAGGGCCCACTATTAATCCAGCATTTGAGCCAAGGACCACCATTTGGTGACATTTTGGCCCCACAGATCCCAAAACTAAAGATTTCTTTTGTTTTTATCCACAATTCCAGGCTGGACTTTTGCAAACAAAACAGGCAAACAGTAAATCAAAGTGACAATTAATCTTCTACATTCTCTAATTGTGTAGGGTTAATTTAGATGAATATTTTAACTCTTGAGAGTGTAAACATGAAACCAAATGGACCCGTAAGGGTACATTTGGTTTCATATATTTTAAAACATTGTAATATATAGCCTCAATCATGTACAGTATATTCGTTCGATTGAGGTTTTGCCTTATAGAATACATGGTGATCAGTTTTTCAAATCAATCCAATGCACTGGGAAAGCCCCTAGCAATTATAGCCTACGCGCAGCGCACCTGTGTCTCTAAGCTGCGCAGATACAAAGGACGACATATAGGCTATCTCTCTTCATATAGTTTGAAGTCATATAAAAACGTATACCTATACCCAATGGAATATAAAATATATAAAATATAAACTGTATTGACAAGTCGGAATTAAAGCAATCGCTTGAAAACAGAGTGAGAATGGGACATTTGCAATCTCAAAACTTTTTTCGATCGGAGCGCGTGGTCACTGCGCTGTTGACAGAGCTTGGATTCAGTATATGGTAAGTGCGTGCTTATACAATGCGCAGTGCAACACGTAGGCCTAGATACAGGACAACGTGTGAGAGAAAATGCAGTCTGAACAATCGTTGCACATAGGCTGTGTATGGCAGAATTAAACATATTTTGAGGTGGAGGACTGCTGTCGCATTGTGACATGCGAGATGCTGAGCTGAGGGCATGTTGCGCGTCAGGCAGAAATGAGGAGGTCTGCAAACACCATACGCTATAGTAATGATAGTATTAATAAGTGTTTTGTGAGCTATGCCGGTCTATGCCCGGTTGTGAGATGGGGGCGGGGGTTTTAAGAACATTTTAGAACGGGAACAAGTAGCTGCATCTCTTCTCTACAGTAGTGCGCTGCAAGTGAACGGGCTTACACGAGAGCCAGCCAAGTCAGCTGTATAGCTCTGCGTAGCCACTGTTCCATGCAGACGGTGGTGCGCACACAACAGGCGACTTGGGTTTGAGATCACATAACGTAAATGCGGTTGTTTTTTTGTGCTAATAAACGAAATATAAATGAAGTTGAAAAAAAAAATCTCTCTCTATATATATTGTGAAATAAAATTGTATTTATTATTAATTTATTTTTAAGAGGTATTTTTCTATACTGGCCCATCGGGCCAGTGAGTGGCGCCATTTGGTGGTCCGAAGGGGTTTTGAAACCATCGGGGGCCAGCGGGCCAATTATATTGTCGAACCCTGTTCATCATCTGAATTAGCACCACTTAATTAAGAGGTTTACACTGTTTTGTTGGCAAAATACAGCCTGGAATTGTGGACAAAATCAAAAGGAATTCTTTCATTTTAGGTCTTTGGTGTTAAAAAGTCATCAAATGGTGGTCCGTGGCTCAAATGCTGAGTAAATGGTGGTCCCTGGAGTCAAAAAAGGTTGAAAACCCCTGCTGTAAGCCGTTGTTGAGAGGAGGGCTTTCAGACTGAATAATGAAGTGAAACCAAATGGTAATTCAGTGTCAGGCAACCACCTGGTCTCTCTCAAGCATAACGATCAACCGGAAGCAACCTGATACCACCATAATAACGCAGGAAGTTGTTTACAGCCTCAATTTGTCACCAGTATCATCATATTATCAATTAATGTATTAATGATTGTTATGTTTTGATAAGGTTATCGATCAATTAACCGGTTCGTTGATAAGCATAAAAGTCTAAAAAACAAAAAAAAAGTCTAAAAAACAAAAAAAAAGTCTAACATACAAATCTACATTTTGCTGATATGCAGCAGTGGTTTTCAACCATTTTGATACCAGGGCCCAGTATTTAATCATCATTTGAGCCACAGGAAACCATTTGAGGACATTTTAGCCCCATGGACCCCAAACCGAGAGTGTAAACATGAAACCATTTGGTTTCATGTTTACACTCTCAAAAGAGATACATCTTGTTAACCAACTTTCCATGATTTCGCCTGGAAAGGACCAGGTGGTCCGCTGGTCCTTCCACGACTCTCAAGGACCACTGGTGGTCCCCGGACCAATGGTTGCAAACTGCTAATATACAGGAGTAATAAAAAGGCATTGACACAGGGCCAGGCGATGGCATGTGCGCCACACACACGCGCACAGACAGCGTTACGGCCACAGAAAACCACCCAATGACTGAACCCACTAATTACTAACTGTTGACCACTAACGACTCATTTATTAACGTCTATTAACCGATGGCGGTTCACGGGACAAACCAACGTTTGTTTGACAGCGGCATTTAAGCTAAATGAACGTTTGCTTCTTCACAAAACACAAAAAAATGTATTATAATCGATGTTGTATGACTATCACATCACACAGGTCCTTTTTTACTGTGTGTGTGTGTGTGTGTGTGTGTGTGTGTGTGTGTGTGTGTGTGTGTGTGTGTGTGTGTGTGTGTGTGTGTGTGTGTGTGTGTGTGTGTGTGTGTGTGTGTGTGTGTGTGTGTGTGTGTGTGTGTGTGTGTGTGTGTGTGTGTGTATCCCAGATGGATTCATTTGGGCCTGAAGGCAGATGAACTTAATGTCATGATGTAACGATGCAACAACTCCTAGTTACCATGGAAACCACGGGAGGGGTCAAGAAAAACTGACACCACACGCACACACGCACACGCACACACACACACACACACACACATATACACACCCTTCCTTCATTCCATAGCTGTGTGTGTGTGTGTGTGTGTGTGTGTGTGTGTGTGTGTGTGTGTGTGTGTGTGTGTGTGTGTGTGTGTGTGTGTGTGTGTGTGTGTGTGTGTGTGTAGGGTCAGAAAAAAACAAATGAGCTCATATCCTCACCCTACACCGCCCCTTCCTTCCAAACGCTTCCTGCGCGCATGCGTGCGCGTGTGTGTGTGTGTGTGTGTGTGTGTGTGTGTGTGTGTGTGTGTGTGTGTGTGTGTGTGTGTGTGCGCGTGTGTGTGTGCGTGTGTGTGTGTGTGTACATTCCATTCACTCCAGAAGGGATGTGCATGTTCAGCCCATCTCTGAATAATACATTAGTAAATACGTGATCTCCAAGCTCTCTGAGAGGATGAATGTCTAAATGATGGGACAGTTGGTAGCCAAAAGGGCCCTTATAGATCTAAAACTCTTGAGAGTGGTAAAATGAAACCAAATGGACCCGCAAGGGTCCATTTGGTTTCATTTTACCACTCTCAAGAGTTACAGTAAATTATAACATCTGAATGACTTGATTATCAAGAATTTATACAATTAGAAAATGTAGAAGAATTGTTATTTGGACCGAACGTTTTGCCAGTTTATCTCTCCTAAATTGTGGACACAAACTTGAAAATTCTTAGTTTTGGGTCCGAGAGACTGAACTCACCATCAAATGGTGGTCCATGGCTAAAGCCCAGAATGATTAGTGGGCCCTCGTCTGAAAGAGGGTGAAAACCACTGCTGTAATTACCTTTTCCAGGAAAAGCAGTGTAACGATATTACTCTGGCAAAATAGGTAATACTGTATGTAATGTGTTACTCAGCCAAACAGATAAACATAACAGCAGAAACGTGCAGTAGTTTTTAGATCCTAACACGCCGCAGCATTCGGCACACAGTACAAGTTGCCGCCATGCGAAAACAGAACAGATCTACAAGCTATCAACACTCTGATCTGTTCTAAAAAAGGAGTTGCTAAATAGACTGTGTTGCCCGCTGGAAGAGTATTTACATATCAATACAACTATATTACTCTTGATTCCAATAAGAAAGTAATATCATTACTTTTTCTGAGTAAAAGTAAGGATATTACTCGCCTAAGTATTGTTGCCCAAAACTGTTAAGTCATGACATCATTTTGGAAACAAATCAATTAAATAACTCCCTCCTCCCTGAAAGCATAAAACCGTCGAGGCACAATCCCGGCGTCACACGCTGCCGCGTGATGCGCGCAAGCGCGAGCCACTTTCCGCGTGCTCTTGTAGTGCCCTCTCATGGGATTGCCCCTCCTAAACACCATCTCTGCACGTCCCAGACAACAACATCTGGCCCGACGCTAGAGATTCTACGAAATGCCTGATGTTGCTGTGTCAGCAAAAACTAATATCGTTTCAGAAAAGACCTGAGAAAGATCTGTGTTTGGCTTACGAAGCGAGGGCCCCCCCCATCTGAAAACACACTGCAGGGGACCCCGTCCCAGAAGAAGCAAAGACTTGGAGTTAATAATGTTAACGCTACTGAAAGAAATATCAGATCTACAAGCTTTGGGGGAAGTCTGGAGCTCTCTGGTGGAGCTGTTGCCCCCGCGACCCGACCTTGGATAAGCGGATGTACAGTAGATGGATGGATGGATGGAAGCTTTTGTTGAGCTATGAGCTTGCAGATATGATATTTTTAAAACAGCTAAAGCTAATGCTTTCAATAGCTAACGCTAGCTAATGCTTGACGACACCAAAAGGCGTTTGCCTACAGGATGAGCGGCAGTGTTTATGCTGTACATATACTACACACAAATCATACATCGTCGGTCTGCTCACCCCACCAGTCCGATGCTGTGTTGGTGTTGCAGTTAAATGGATCCTCAGCTCTTCATCTGACCAATGAATGAACGTTTCTCGGGCTCTGCTGCCGTGATGATCCACTGGACTGACTGACTGACTACCGCGCTACCAAACCTTATCTCTGGCTGCTATGTGCGCGTGCGTGTGCTCTGCTAATCCGATGAAGAGGCGATGTGTTGTGTGTGTGTCTGTCGCACGCACACACAGACGCATTGCCTCTGCAGTGAGCCCAGCCTCTGCGTCGCCCACCCCCTCTCACTCCCTCTCCCCCCCCCCTCTCTCTCCCTCTCTCTCCCCCTCTCTCTCTCCATTATTCAGCAGAAACAACATGGCCACTCTGGAAGCTTCTGCACTTCCTCACAAAACACTCACAAAGTTTAGATACACACACACACACGTGTGCATAGGGTTGGGACTCGTTAGGATTTTATCGAGTCCGGGCCCTTACCGAGTCCCTCTTATCGATTCCGGGTCCAAACGGGTCCCTTAACGGGTCTATATATATATATATATATATATATATATATATATATATATATATATATATATATATATATATATATATATATATATATATATATATACATACTGTACATACATACTCCTTTTTTGTGACATACTTTACACTACTTCATACTATTATGTAAATACAAAAAGAAAGAAAAAAACAATAACAAAAGCCACTTTATTGGCAGAAAAAATGTACTTTATAGTTAAAGTAGGCATGCAGGCACTACTGCACTAGTAGGCAATACTAGGCATTGGTATAGTTAAGGTACATTATTTTTCCCCTCTTTTGTTTATGTCTCACAGACACATTATTTTCAAATATTAATAATCTTAACTAGTGTACTAGTAATAAGTCTTGATGCAGTTTGTGTCAGGCACAGCATGCTCTTCATGGGTCAGTGGGTAAGCAGAGCCATGCTTAATGTAGCCTAGGCCTTGCGTTGTCAAGGCAGAAAAATACCCCATTCCCGGACCAGTAGAGTATAAACAGAGTTACGACATCTCCCTTCACTTCCATGGAAAGGTCTAATGGCGGCTGCTCTACATAGACTCCTATTGAGCACGGGGGCACTTTGTCCCTATTGACCCTATGAACAGCGCCCAGTTTCTGACCCCTCAATGTCGCATTTCTGATATTAGATGGCTGTTCCTGAGAATCCCTTTAGTCTGTTGTTCATGCCGTCGTGTATTCAGCCTCTCTAAAGTTATTTAAATGTTATCCTTTATCGCACGTGTTTGGACCTGCTACCATGGAATACTGTAACTCTTGTTGGGGAATTGAGGATTTATACTGGACTACTCTTTTTTACGTGACAACGTGACAAACGCACGGAGGGCATCAGAGACTACAGTCAACTTTCTAGTAAGAACACTTTTACAGTACATTTGGGTGGAAGAGATTAAAGCAGGTGATGTTGTAGCAAGTGTAGAAGAACATTGACGCGCTACTACAGCGTGCGTGTAGTACACACACACACACACACACACACACACACACACACACACACACACGCAGCTGCTGCTGCTGCGGCGGCGGCGGCGGCTGCTGCTGCTGCTGCTGCTGCTGCTGCTGCACTCAGCAACAGCGTGCATGCGCTTCATTACACAGCGTAGCGAAATTTTGATTGATGGGACTCGTTAAGGGACCCGTTCATAAAAAAATGATGGAACCGGGTCGGGACCCGCGATCTCAGGCCCGGGTCTGAAATGGACCCGGGTCCGAGTCCCAACCCTATGTGTGCAGCATACGTGTACAGCCAGCTAATTCAAATTATATGAGGGGTTTGGACAGTGCAGAAACCAGTCGGTCTCATATGAGGGCTGTGGACAGTTCAGAAACCAGTCTGTGTCTTATAGGAGGGCTGTGGACAGTTCAGAAACCAGTCTGTGTCTCATAGGAGGGCTGTGGACAGTTCAGAAACCAGTCTGTGTCTCATAGGAGGGCTGTGGGCAGTTCAGAAACCAGTCTGTGTCTCATAGGAGGCTGTGGACAGTTCAGAAACCGCAAAATGCCTGCACATCAGACATTGGAAAGCATTAGTTTGTATTTAAAGTGTTAACTACATCCCTCTCTCTGCAAAAAAAGCTTGAAATAATCAATTCACTCATTCATACAAATTATCCGGTTTAAAATAAACAAAAAAAAAACACCCTATCGATGATGCCAGCGGTAGACGGGGTCCCTGAAATGTCCTCCAAATCCAATGAGACACAGTCAGACCATTACGTCATCACGAGCAACGTTGAGCAACGCCCGAATAAATGGGTGGAATGTTCCTTTAAGGCCAAGCGAGGGGCATTTGGGTTGAACGAGCGCAACACAGACCATTCTGTCAGCAGTCTGACTGCACCCCGCACGCCCAGAGAGAGAGAGAGACCTACATTCCATGTGGATCGTGTTAAAAATAAACGTCCATTTTGGTCCCATTTAAAGGACCTACATATGTAGCTGTCTTTCTGTACCGTGTTGGCAACAGTGGTCCCCAAAGTGGGGTCCGGAGATGGGACCCCTGGGGGGTTCCTTAAGGGAGTTCCTGGGGGTCCCTGGGTGCTTTTGTATATTCATCTTTTCGTCACTAAATGCCTTAATGAAATGAACAAGGCGGACCCTATTGTAAACAAGTGAATTCTTCAACTAGTGTGTCCAATCACCTTTTTGTAGTTGTACTTGAATTGTTTTTGCAGTGTCCGCTTGACACTGTACTGAAAATTAAAATGTAGTGTAACATTTCTGAAAATAAAACTACCAATGAGCCCTTCTCAAAACTCCACCCTTTGGGGTGGGGTTTAGTCATTGTCCAATGCCATTTCAAATACTTTAGCAACTGTTGCTATGCAGGTCAAGCTTTCCTGGACAAACTTTCCTCTTCCTAACGTGCCTATTGGACGACGGCTTGGGGGGGACTTAGCGAAGGGTCAATTCCTTCATTCATAGAGTTTCATTCGTACAACGTACATGAATGAATGTCAACAGAATTCCCATTCCATAGACAAATACAGTAGACTAGAGCAAAAAGTTATGTTCATCTATTACTACTGTGTGATGGAGGAGGCGTGGCTTTCACAAACCCGGAAGTACAATTTCACCACAGTTGTGTCTATCGCATCATAACTCGGATGGGGCCGAGTTCAGCTCATAGGGAACTTCTCACCAATCAGCAGGGTGACTCAGTCGGCTAGCTCCTCCCTAGGTAGAATATAAAAGTAGTATGAACTTCTCAAAGAGCGGCAAATGGTAACAGGAAGGCTCCGCCCAAAACAAACTCCTACCCTGAGTATAGACAGAGTTACGCCGTCGCAAACTCCGTTCACTTCACGGGGTCAGTCCAATGGCGTCTCTTTTACATATCATTTTCATATTATATTCACTAGAATATGAACTGACTTTTGGCTATATTAGTAGGTTGGCTACGAATTGTCAATTGTGTTCATTTACACTATATTATGTGACACTGCGTAGGTTGCGGATGTTGTTGTTCTATTTCTATGTATGTGATGTATCCCCAAGTGTTGTTCTATCTCGCTGTAAAGTCTCCCTGATAAAAGCATGCATTGTAAATTGAAAACAGCAAAGTGCTGCTGTGTGCAGAACTAGAGAGCTTATTGATTGGTTTTAAGTTGCTGTCTGTTAACCCTTCCCCCGCCCCAGACAGGACCAGGGACCAGCGCCATTTAAAATGTAGGCATTTAGCAGACGCTTTGGTCCAGAGCAACTTAGGGCCCTGATACACCTAGCAATGTTTTGATCAACATCAACAAGCAACGTCAACTATCAACGTTGACATCATGTGATCCTTTCTCCCAGACTTCCACAGATAAACTTTTCTGAAAACAACATGGCTGCTGCTGCTTCACTGCTGTGGACAAAAACAAGGATTTTGAGTTGGGTGGCAGTTGGGTGAAAATGATTCAATGCAAACTAACTTCTTTTTTTCTGAGAGTGTACAAATGGAACCAAATGGAACCGCTAGAGTCCATTTGGTTCAAATTTGTACACTCTCAGGAAAAAATGAAAATGTTGCCTGTTGCCATGTGTCTCATCATGTTGCCCGTTGATGTTGACATTGCTAGTTGATATTGCTCAACGTATTGCTAGTGTATCAGGGCCTTTACAATAAAGCATGAACAGAAAAGGCAAACTAGGGCTGCAGCGATTAATCGATTAATCGATTAATCGATTATTCTATTAGTATTTTAGTAATTGATTAATTACAACCAATCACTGAAGTTTTTACCCCTTTTCCCACTTAACCCGTATTTTTGTTAGTCTAACAAATTCCATCAATTTTCAACATTAACATGATGAACTTGACATCATCAAGTTGTGTTCCACCATGTTAATGATTTTTCTTGCATGGCCTTTTTTTCTGAAAGTGGACAAATGGACCCTAGTGGGTCCATTTGGTTCCATTTGTACAAAATGGGTGGAATCCCCTTTAAGCCTAAATAAGAGGCTTAATCGTATTAAACGATGAATCGGTTAGTCACCCAATGAATCGATTATGAAAATAATCATTAGTTGCAGCCATAGCGTTTCAGCTCCTGCCCTTCTTTAACCGTTGGAAAAACAACTGCCCTTTCCCAGGGGAATTTCTTTTTTTTACCCTGTAGTTCCTTGAACTTGAATACAGGATATTTCGTTTGTGTTTGTTGATAAAATCCTTGTTGTTACATAACTTCTATACATTCCCTCAATACTCTACGCTCATCCTGTAGCTCTGAGATGAGGTCGCGTCAAAGTTCAATTCAAACAGGGGGCATGGTTTACGCAGTACATCATTCTGACCCCATTCTGCACATTCAATCCAATTTTATTTCTGAGACCGTTTCATTATTAGATCCCTTCCTGAAAATATCTAGTATCTATGACAACCATAGGAGCCGCAGTGCATATACGAGTAGACTTTGATGTACTTCATCTCACTGAAAAATAGCAGATCTGCAAGCTCTCAACAAGAGGGAGCGCTCTCAGCCCTCGCCCCATCTGCTGCTGCTGTCTGGAAATGACTGACATGGTTCATGTTTTTATAAACATAAAAATAGCTCATCTACAAGCTTACAACACGCCATGAAGGTACTGTAACGAATACGCACAAATGATCCATTAACCAATGATGTAATAATTATGCAAACATTTGAACAGTACATTGTGCAACACACAGACACATATGGCAGAGGACACCAAGGCATCAACCTGCACAACTGACTATAAATGTGGCACATCTCTGCGTGTGTGTGTGTGTGTGTGTGTGTGTGTGTGTGTGTGTGTGTGTGTGTGTGTGTGTGTGTGTGTGTGTGTGTGTGTGTGTGTGTGTGTGTGTGTGTGTGTGTGTGTGTGTGTGTGTGTGTGTGTGTGTAATGCACGTAACTGAAGAACTGTTGCCCCCCACATGTGTCAAATTCGACACCTGTGTTTCACACCTCCACAGGGAGCCATGGCTCTTGCCATGGCAACTTCCACACCTGCCAATTGATTACTTTAACGGGTCCGGTCAGGAGCAACTGGGAGTCTTGCTCAAGGACACAACATTTAAACATCTGATTTACTTAATTTTCAAGAATCTACACAATTAGAAAATGAAGAATAATTGTTATTTTGACGTTATTTTGACGTCATTTTGGCATTTTGCCAGTGCATCTCTCCTAAGAATGGTGTTAAACAAATTTTGAAAATCCTTAGTTTTGAGTCAGAGAGATTAAACTCAACACCGAAGGTGTGTGGCGAAAATGCTGAATAAATAGTGGGCCCTGGTATGAAAACGGTTGAAAAACACTGTTCTAGAACAAAATCCTCAGACATAAAGGGAGTGCCCCGTGTGCTAAAAAGGCTTTTAGCCACGAATGATCTGAAGGACAATAAAACTAGACCAGTGGTGTAATCTGTAATGTGAATAAAGGCGTTTACAGCCGTTAGGGCAGTTTGAGCAAAGTGTGGGGAGAGAACACGTCACCGAATTACCCCGGGAATACATTTTAAAATATAATAAAAGTATTATCATTATAAATGTCACGTCATGTGACTTGCGTGCGGCATCAGCTGAGACACTGCCTCATGAAGCGAATAAAGCAGCTGACACACACACACACACACACACACACACGCTGTAGAAATTATCATCATCATCATCTCCCGGTTTCTCTGCTGAAGACATGGCTGACCTTTGGGCTGAAAGATCAAGGTCTAAAAATGACATAAGAACAGCCATAACTTCCAACCAAATGAAGCCATAACTCCTAACCAAATGAACCCACAACTCCGTCTCCTACCTATGTCAGGACTTAAAATAGACATCAATTGTTTAGTTCAGTTATAAACCATTCTGTAATCTACTTTTGGTGTTTTACCGGTAAATTCACGCCTGCTATTTTTTGGCGGGGAAATTGTGAGAATGGAGCACAAATCTTTTCAATATGTTCTTTCAGAGCGAACATTTTGTAGAATCTACAATGTCAGCTCGAAGTGGGTTAGAGTAGGGATGGGAGTATCGGTATCGGATAACCGGATGACTTAATTTCATGGGTATCGGATGTCGTCGATACCGATAAAATCAAGTTATCGGTACTGATCGGTATCTGTAGTATTCGCGTCTCTCCGATACACCTCGGGATACTCTGAAAATGAAGGCCTACGTAATAGATTGCAGTCTTGCAGCTTCCAGAGACCTAGTTTTAATAGCCAATGTTACAGTAACTAGGATATGTCACAGCACACTGCAAACCGCGGGTCCCCACAGCACTGTGACATTACACGGGAGCATGACAGACAGACAGAGAGCTAGTGGACCCACACACACTGACATTCTGTCCTTATTTGTTTGGTTAAGTGACAAACCTCCCGACACCTCCAGGAGATATTGCTCGTCACTTATCATTATCACCATTATGTCGTCAACTAAACCAGCCAATCAGGTTTTTTTTTTTTTTTTAAAGCGACCCACTGACCGACCCCCACGAGCCAATCACAGTACTTTGGTTCTCCTCGTGCAAGTAATGGCATTTTTCTGCACATAACAATTGTGACGTATGGGCCTGTGATATTCATTCACCTGCATTTCAGCAGGATTTACAGCAAGGGGTTCCTTAAAAATAACAAACAGACTGAATAACTAACCCCAATGAATGCAAACGGAGAGATTACTCGCAATAATGTACAGGATCATGACGGTTTAGGACTTCTGGAGTTATTTTATTGACACGAATGAATGAGCCCATTGTTAATGACACTGACAAGGACGTGTGCGTCACTGGTATTCAATTCAATGTGATCTTTTTTTTTGGGGGTGGGGGGGGGGGCTGAGCCTCTTCGCAGTCAGGTGAACGCTCAAGCTCAGGGCCCCCTGGCCTTGGCCTGGGCCCTGACAGAATATATTATGATATAAATGTAAAGTAAGGATGCACCAAAAACGATACGATTAATATTAGCCAATGTCTTCTTTTTCCTACCGTTACTTTCTTGTACCTTAAAGCTACCCAATTGATGCTACCTAACATGATTATGGCAAAACATAAATAAATCACTATTATAGGGCCATGAAACACTTATTCAGCACTTTAGAATGCATCAATTACATTCAGTGTGCAGTGCTATATTTTCAACATATTATTAACTAAGCGAACATTACATGATGACCATCCAGGAATGGAATGCATTTCCAGCTGCTCAGTGTGTGTGTGTGTGTGTGTGTGTGTGTGTGTGTGTGTGTGTGTGTGTGTGTGTGTGTGTGTGTGTGTGTGTGTGTGTGTGTGTGTGTGTGTGTGCAGGGTGGATCCCATACATTCCTAGCCAGCTCACTGCATTCAGACAGCCATGATGATCAATGACAGCTGCAGCTCTTTAAAATGCACCACTATCTGTGCTTTTAAGTCATTATTCATACTCCAAAATAAAACGTTTGGACGCGTAAAGAGACAAATGAAGACAAATAAAAAGCTTCGTAATGGCATAACTTTTTAAATTAACAGAAAACCACCACAGAACGACAACAACACCAACAACCAGCAGTTCTGGTCGCTTCGCAGGAAAACAGCAGATCTACAAGCTCTGAGCTCGTCGCGGAGGCAACGAGATCTGAGCTTGTGGATCTGCTGTTTTCCTGCCGTCTCGCGACAGAGCGGGAGGGAGCGAGCCCGTTGGCGAATCTATGAATCCCACCGCAGTTCAGCACTAGACCCGCCCTACCGTGTGTCTGATTGGCTACCTCAACACACAAGCAGGCATTACGGTTTTAGGGAGAGCTGTCAATCACTAGTAGTGGGCCAATCACAGCGGGGCGTCCCTAGAAGTGGGGTGGAATCCATAATAACTTCTACTCGTCAGTAATAATGGCTGCTGCTGCTGCTCTGAATGGACTAAAAAAACAACAGCAAGCTTCTACAGCTCTTTAACGACGATAAGCACACAATTTATCAACGCGTATCATCGCTGTTGTCGTTGTTACGCCATATTAAACGTTTAAACGGGCTTACCTTGGTGTTGTTGTAGCCGTTTATTCAAAGAGAAGAGGAGTAGAGGAGTAGAGAGGAGAGGTTGTCTCTGCTCTGCTGAGGAGAATGGAACAGGATGGGCGGGGCCAGAGCCATACAGACAGAGTTGCGTCAACCGAGAGCCAGAGCCATTCCATTCAAATTTAGCTTTATTGGCATGCGAAAACAAACGGCATACATGGCCAAAGCAAATGTCACAAAGGCAATACAATTAAAATAAAAAAAAAAAGTTGCAAAGGGGGTACGCAATGTATAGCCTATACAGTTGGAGGAGGTACAGAGTTTTGTAAAGTGTTATTATTGCATTGTTTGTTTTATACATTCTATAACAGGGCAAAGATTCTATTTTTAAAGGAGCATTCAGTGCTTTGGCACGGGGAGGAACTCCATAGTAGGGAGGATTATGATAAGAAAAAACAATTGAATTCAAGTCAAATCACTTAAACAAATGGCTTCAATTATTTGTCTCTCCAGCACAAATGGCAACATTATTTGTAATCAAGATTATGCAGATTATATCAGATTTAAACGTGAATGTAGTCCTTGGGGTGGTTGTATTCCATTGGCCAACCTTTGCACATTCTTGTATTTCTCCCAATGGGTATGGTTATTGGGAGAAAATTTCCTCTGATCACCACAAACATCATCGCCAATTAACCATGGTAACACAAATCTTTAAGATGCATGATTTTCTGGTGCTGGGCGGCAGTGGCTCAGGGGTAGAGTCACTGGATGGTAACCCGAAGGTAGCCGGGTTCGAACCCGCGGGCTCCCACAGAGTTAGTGTGTAAGGTCAGTACCTTACATGGTTTCTGCTGCCATTGGTGTGTGAATGGGATCTATTATCTATGTAAAGCGCCTTGGATAAAGGCGCAATATAAATGCACCATTTACCATTCTAGTGCATTGCAATAGGTGCTGCTGGGTAATTAATCATGTCACTTGCCAATTGTGTACACATTTGTGTTTCCCTGATGATCTTTGTTTGTATGTGAAAGTTCTGTGATGAATGAAACAACAGACACATTCTAGGGCTGCTACAGAAGACGGACACATTTCAAAACTGGCCTCTGTAAAAATTTTAATTCCATGACTCTCCCCCTTTTTCCTCTCCTTATATTTTTCTTTTTCCCTTTTACATCCTCTATGATTTGCTAATTCTGTGCATACTTGTTTGTCTTTAATTGTTTGATAAAAATGAGCATGGTGTTAAATCAATCAATCCCTGTTCAATATAAGTTTAGATATGTAGAAGAATTATGGTGCCATGAAGTGAGTTTGCATAACTGTCTATACTTTATGGCTCTGGGTGCAGACTTACGTCATTGCACTCATGGGGCGGGGGCGGGGCTGTTCTCTGCTGCAGAGTGACAGGCAGCGTCACACTGTCACGTGACATCGGTCCATAGTCCCGAGTATTCCCGTCCTCTGACGGAAACGGCCGAGGAACGCCGAAGCCGAAGGTCAGCCCGACTGCTGACGACATTAACCGAGAGTCCTGATGGAGCAGAGCACTGCCATCTAGTGTCACAGTGGCGACATTGACGGGCCAGAAACTGGGCTGCTGTTCATGCAACAGACACAAAGAGCTCTTTTAGGGCATGTGTGCACTGTGCAAGATTACTGTTTCAAAGTAGTGTACAGTAACAACTAAATCCTCTGAAATGCTTATTGTAGTATTATTACAAAACAATCAAGAATAAAGGGATTTGAGATCATAAATCTGGGTGTATTGATGTTGCTAGCATTAGGCAAACATTGATTAAAAGGCATTCTGATTAAATTAATAAAATGTACATTCAATATACAATTAATTAATAAAATTAATAACAGGAAATAGGGCCTAAGTCATGTTTACTTAAATTAATTTCCCTTGACACACCACCCACTGGCGATAATAGCTTCCATTGATATAAAACAAGTTTCTTTTTTTGTATAAACTAGTAATAGTAATGCTATAACAAGCTTGTTTCCATTGAGTCATAATAGTGATGCCAGATAAAGCCAGGCTTGTTTCTAGAGTCAGGAGCATATAGGCCTACAATGCTGGATAAAACCAGGCCTGTTCCCACTGAGTCTTGATGTTAGATAAAACCTAATCGGCGGACCTCCTAATTCTACGGCTCTAAGGGCTCCATTTCCGTTACATGCTAAACCTCTTATCCCAAATCCCTTATTTCGTTTTTACTATTTTGAAAAACCTTTTGGAATATTTCAACATATCAATCTATTAACACGTTGTGAGCTTGTAGACTGGCCATTTGAACGTTTGAAATGTTTTTTTTTTTAATAGTTTAAAAAGGCAAAGAAGTTAAGGGATAAGGGGTTTACCGGTAACGAAAATGGAGCCCTAAGAGTTATTCATAAGTGTTTTTGAGAATGACTTCATTGTTGGACCCCTGGGCATCCCCAGAGCCCACTTTGGTCCCAGTTTGAATAGAGTTAACTCAGCGGACAGATTAGAACTAGTTTAAATAGACACGCTCAACGGTGTCCATTTAACTCTGGGAAGCTCTGCTCTAGACAATACAGAGCTACGTAATCCAAACCATACATAATTTGTAAGCCAAAAAATAAGTTGTTTTAACTGGGTGGGACAGACAAACTCTGGTGATAGCAGAACAGGCTGAAATATCGCCTGAAAATAATTCATCTTTTGGGCGTAGTCGCATGGCAGTACTGGGCGATTTAAGCATTAGCCAATAAAATTCAAGTGTCCCACTGTTGAACTGACACTCATGGTGACACATCAACATCATCCAATCAAATCACACACAAAGCTGTGAACACATGCGTAACAGTGGATAGTGGTCCTCAAAAAACCCACTTCAGTGCATCAACAAAAATATAACATAAAACTCTAATCAAAATGTTAGCTTTGGTGGCCTCTGGCGGCTCCATCGTTACTTATGGTAGAAAATACATAACCCCCCCATAACTCCCTTTGTTCCCCATCGTTGGTTCTTTGTTGTGGATGCTCTTAGCCGCATCTGCTATGAAGCCCCGGTGATATCATCTGAAAAATCCGTGCTGATCAGATCCTACCCTATCAGATGTCAGCACGCATGGTCATCCCGCATGCAGTCAAAATTTGGTAGCTTAACATAACATAATATTATAGCCAGCCTAGACCTAATTCTTGGGATACGAGTAGATATGGGGGAAGCCCTTGCGAAGATAAAGTGTTCATTCAAAATATATCTAAACTAAATAAAAGTAGAGAATGCCGGTCAGTGACAGGACAAAAACATTATAGAAAATTAATACTTTATTTCAAATCACACCTGCCCATCTTCATATATTCCACTAATAGGAAATCAGTCATCACAGAAAGCTGCAGCCTGTAGGTTGTGGTTTCCACCACAACTTACTTCTTTCGGTCATGGACCCACACTCTTCGCCTCCATTCACCCATAAACCCCACAGTGACTCTTGTCCCGGGGCGCTGCTCACGGTGCTAACTAAGGGGCCCAGAAACGTTTTTTCCGACTTTTCCTTTCAGGTCCGGTAGCAGCACGACGTGGCCTCCTCGGGCCAGTTCCCCGTGACGGCCATCTGGTCGGCGAACTCGATGACCACGTGCACCATGACGCAGACGATGTAGACCACCACGGCGAGGACCGTCGCGCGCGGGTACTTGTCGTGGACGTGGCTCAGGTTGGTGCGCAGGTTCCACAGGCCCAGCGTGAAGTAGGCGGCCAGCGTGACGATGCCCGTCTTGCCCAGCACCACCACCACGGCCTGGCCGGCGTCGGTGCTGAGCGTCACGCGGCCGCCCTTCTCGAAGGTGTAGCTCCGGCGCAGCGCGTCGGCCGTCTCCTCGCTGACGAAGACGGCGGGGATCGTGACGCGCATCCAGGTGAGCGGCTGGCGCCAGCTGTACTTCATGCGCAGCAGCACGTTGGAGCGCACGTTGTGCACCACGGCCGCCTCGAAGCCGGCGAGCTGCGCGTTCAGCACCTTGGCGTCGAAGTTGCAGCCACCCGAGCCGCGGATGAGCGCCACGAAGCCGCGGGGCGCCGGCGCCGGCACCAGGGGCCCGCAGGCGTCCTCGGGCCAGGCGGGCACCAGCGCGCCGCGCAGGCCCTCGCCGTCGGGGGGGAGGTAGCCGAAGAGCGCCGTGAGGTCGGCGAAGTCGTCGCGGCTGCGGTTGTCGTAGGAGACGGCGGAGATCTTGGCGCGGACGGCGGGCGCCGGGGCGAGGAGGGCGGCGAGGAGGAGGGTTAGGAGGAGGTGGGGAAGAGGGGATGTGGAGGAGAGGTGGGGAAGAGGGGATGTGGAGGAGTGCCGCGACGGCATGTCCCGACGTTCGATTCTGTTAAGTTCGGGTCGAAAGAGGGGAAGAGGTTCTTCTCACCCTATCTCTCTGCGGCGAGACAGGGTGTTTCAGTGATCTGGTAGGTCAGATTCTGAACTCGACGGCAAAAATGGAAGGTGTCCACACGGGGCTCGTGCTTTTATAATGCGGCGACGGGAGTCGCGAGCCCATTGGATGCCTGCGTGACGTAATGGAGGATAAGTAAAGGATAATGGGTGGAATTCACAAAGGCTATAGTGTCTCGGTATGGTGTAAGTCTTCTCATTGGCTGTGTGTCAGCAAATCAGGTCTGGGGCCGTGCTCATTGGCTGCATGGCAGCCAATCAGAACTGGGGCCTTGTGTGTAGGCCAAAAGCCTGCACCACCAGACCTGGGCTTGGGCTTATCAAATAATTTCCCATAATAATTAAAACCTGCAATTCAAAAAGTCCAGAAATCACCTGACCCCCCAATTCCCCTACTTTGTTCATCACGAGTTGAAGCTCTTGATGGCTGGTTGTATTATTATGGGTAATTATTTGGTTGAAGCCCCAGACCTGGGCCCAGGCCCAGGTACAGGCTTTTGGCCTGCACACAAGGTCACGGTCACTATCAATGGAACCACACGAGCAAAACTCCTTTTAACACAATGATTTATAAACACCATGGGATATGTCCTCTTTGTACAGGCTTCTAAATATCCACATTAATGAAATCTGTATGTCACACAAACAAATATACGATGTAATGCCATATAACTGTACAGACAAATTAAGAAGTAACATAATGACATGGTGGTAACCATGGTAACGAGTGGTGTTTCCTATTCCTGCAGAAAGAATTTGTAGCCTGGTTCAGGCCTATCGATCTGGTTCTGACCAAGTCTCTTGTTCTGGCCTTCTATTGTCAACCTCTGATTTCATTCACTAACAAGATTGTGCCCCTACGGGGCACAGGTCTCCACCGTCCGGGCTCAGAATTGATGATATTATTCTAATATATATAAAATACTAATGTCTTTTCTGAATTTGAAATTTCTATTTCATTTCAGTTGCAAATAAAAAATCATTCAAATTCTATGGAAGAGTTCAAGAAAAAAAATATCTGGGGTCAGTCATGAGGTCATGTCGTCATGACCTCATGACAGACGGCCTGCGTGCACGGACAGACAGTCGTGGGACAGACAGATTCGGGGGATGGACGGGCTGCCTGCACGAACAGAGGGCGTTTTATATCCATAACCTATGACCTTCATACCTATGACCTCATCATGACGTCATCTCAAGCTTCTCAAGCTCAGGGTTCCTCCTATACCTGTACCCAGGTCTCCACCGTCTGTGCTCAGCTTTGAACGTTCACTGGTATTATGATGGTATTATGATGCTTGATGAGATTACCTCATCATGCTGTAATCATGGGACGGACAGATTCGTCGTGCCACAGACAGACTTAGGACGTGCACGGACGGAGGGCGTTTTATAGTCCCCACCTTCGGTGGAGACAACAACAACAACAAGATGTATTTAACCAATGAGAGTCGGAGTTGGGGGTTGGTCTAGCGACAGACCCGAACAGATGCAGCTGATTGGCCAGCTGCCCCACCACTCAACAGCACAACAGCTACAGTGTCGAACAACAAACATGGCAGCTGCAACTGCGGAGAATGGCAGACGAATCAATCTGTCCATTAAACCGACCTATGACAAATAGATTTTGTATAACCATCATCCGACATATTTTACTGCTTTTGTTCACATCCTAGTAGCGCTGGTTGGCTGTGTTTGTGTGGTTGGGAAACAGGCTAGCCCATTGGCAATATGATTGACAACAACCTCTGGTTTGGTTGGTATGAACCCAACCCCTACCCCTTGAAATCTCACAGACAGTGGGCAATTTCAGACTCAAACTTCAGGAAGCTTAACTCGAGTCTGACAATCAGGCTAAAGGAAGTGATGCATGGAGGGAGAGTGCATTCGAAAGGTTTTTTTTTGTTACCCAATCAAGGAAGGTGCTGGGACACTTCCCAAGAACAAGGTATGTTCTTGGGAAGGTATGGGTTTAAAAAAAAGGGGGGTTAGGGATCGGACTAATGAGAATTTAGAATGTGTGCAGTAGTACCTAAGCTAAGTATTGTCATGACTGTTCGGCAGTGATGTCACAAAAAAACACCATTTGTAATAGTCCTTTTCCCTTTAACTTTGACTCCAGTCAGAGGTTTTCCACCAGTGGTCCCTGAGAGGATTCCAGGTGGTCCCCAGCTAAATGATGGGGCAGTGGGAACCAAATGGACACTTATAGATCTCTAACTCTTTTGAGTGTAAAATGACACCAAATGGAGCCGTAAGAGTTTAAAAAAAAAGTAAAAAAAAAAAAAAAAAAAAAAAAAGAAAGAAAAAAGAAAAGCATCAAATGGTGGTCCGTGACTAAAATAAAGACTAAATAGTGGCCCCTGGTATGAAAACGGTTGAAAACCACTGCTTTGAGTCATTGGTATGCATGGAATCCACACCCCCTCTCAAAGAAGCCCAATGAAAGCGACCGAAAGCAGGCAGATCATGCATATTCTAATGAGACAGGGAATAACAATGAGGTGGGCGAGTAGGGGGGCAGTGAGGAGGGAGGGAGGGGGCCGTTTTTGTGGACATATCTGGCACTGCAGCCAAATAAAACACTGAGAAAATATGAAAAATAATTATCTGAGTGTATAAAAACATATTAAAACGCAACATTTATAGGACACATTAAATTCATGGTGGAAAGGGGAATTTCATACTACATTGCTTAATTGTTTCAGAAAATAAAAATGAAACAACAGTGTGTTCTTTCCAACACAATGTTCGTTAGTCCGTGGCAATATGCATTGCCCTTAAACGCCGTCAAAACGGTGGTCCGTGTCTCAAAATTCCGAATAAATAAACACACAACGTGTGTGGCGGAAAGCTTGGCGGAAAGCCACTGAGGCGGACATATCAGCGTCTCCGGTTGCGCGTAGAACGTCGCGGAGGAGGCGGAGGTTCTCCTTCCTCCGCGTGTTCGTCGCGTCGTGGTGGCGCCGGCGCCGACGCCGCCTGCTTCTTCCTGGCGTGCGACTTCATGTGTCTCCTGAGGTGCTGGGCCAGGCCGTAGTCCTTTCCGCAGAGCGCGCAGGCGAACGGCTTGTCGCCCGTGTGCACGGTGCTCACGTGCCTCTTCAGGTGCTGCGACTGGTTGAAGCTCCTGTCGCAGGAGGAACAGGCGAAGGGCCTGTCGCCCGTGTGGGAGCGCATGTGCCGCGTCAGGTTCTGCGACTGGTTGAAGCTCTTGTCGCAAAGGGAACAGGCGAAGGGCTTGTCGCCCGTGTGCGTGTTCATGTGCGTGTTCAGGTGGTGCGGCTGGCTGAAGCCCCTGCCGCACACCGAGCAGGCGAAGGGCCTCTCGCCCGTGTGGCTCATGGCGTGCGTGTTCAGGTGCTCCTTGCGTTTGAAGACTTTGCCACACGCCGCGCAATAGAAGCCTTTCTTCTTTTTCCCCGGTCGAGTCCTTGCCGCGGCGGGTGGCGACGGTTTCGACGGCGGCAGCGAGGGTGCGTTCTTGGGCGACGGTCTCCGCCCTTCCACGCGTCGCACAGTCTTCTTCTTTGGTGAGTTCGAAGCGCACCGACCGTCGCTGCTGGGCCTCCACTCGTCGCCGTCTTCGCCGTCGGATTCGGAACAACGCGAAGGCCAGTCGTCGCTGTCCTCGGTGACGTCAGATTCGGAGCAGTGTGAAGCGAAGAGCCGGTCGTCGCCGGTTGGTCGTGATGTTCCACGGTCCTCTACAGGCTCCGTGTCTCCGTTTTCACTTTCGTCGTCTTCACTTTTCACCGCTGGGAGCAGCAGCGACGAGCCACCAGCCTCCATCTCCTCCTCTGGTCCGTGAAGTAGCTCCTCGTCCTCCTGTTCCTCTTTAATCCGTGGAGATTCCAGTTTGACGTCCACCACACTGGAGCTTCTCATCTCCTCCTGCGGTGGTTCCTCCTTAATCTGGGGAGGCCGTGGCTCCTCCTGGACCACAGCGGATCCCCACATCTCCAGCTCTGTTCCTCTTTAACCTGGTGGAAGGTTTTAGTTCTTTACACGCAGAAAAGAGTGATGTGAAACCTACGAGGAGGAGAGAGTGGTCCGTTAGGGAAATGCTTGTGTATTTATTTCTTTATTATTATTATTATTTTTGCATGATGGTTTGTTAGGGTTAGCAATAATTGCTGTCCCTAACAAACCATCATGCAAAAAAAGTAGGATAGGATAAAATGCAAGAATTGAATTGTCAAAAAAATCATCCAAAGTCCAAACCCATATGACCTCCGTCAAAATCATGGGGAAACGAATAAAATTCATTCTGCTTTCATGTGCCATGTCAAGCTATTCTGAATCCATAATTTCTAAGTATTCGTTTTGCGCAAAAAACACACTACTTATTAAACCAGCTCTCTCTCTCTCTCTCTCTGATATTGTGCTCCAAATATGTGAGTTTATATAATATCTAAATAACTAATGGAGTAACTGAGACTGAGGAGCCGCAATGCAACTCTAGAGTTGCAATTGGCCGCACAATAACAAATGTTTTCATTTAGGATCTGCTTGTATTAAACGTTCAACTCAGCAACATTGCAGATGTATGGAAAGGTTGAATTATTCTCTATTTGTGCAAAGTGTTCGTTTCACACAACTCCATCGTAGACATGTTATAAGCTACTTTAGGTCTATACATTCTCTGCAGGTGATTATTTTTCTACTGGAGTTTGTAAGCCCCCCATTATTAGCAGTGTTGGGCAGTAACACATTTTAGATTACATATTACTGAGTGTAATATTATTACGTTTGCTCCAAAAATCCAAAAGTGGGTAATAAGTAATGCATTACTTTGCAAGTAACACCAAGTTACTTGTTTAAAATGAGCTTGTTGTTGCACGCAAAAATAGACAGTCCAATAAAACAGTCCAGCCCTTTTATTTACTGGCAGAAAGTAGCTCATGTCTTTTATCAAACAAATGCTTTGCAGATATGAAGAGGATCATTCAACCTTTCCATCCTACTGCTCTGTTGGAAAGTTTAGGATTGTTTAATACAAGCAGGCAGTGTTGCCAACTGACAAGATCCAAAATGCACTAGTGGCACTTCCAAAATGCACTAGAATGCGCTAGATGCTCGCCTGGTACATACAGATCAAAATGACCATTAATCTTCTACATTCACTAGTTGTGTAGACTTGGGCTAATTCACATGATGAATATTTTAACCCTTGAGAGCGTAAAAATGAAACCAAACCTTTTGGTTTCATTTTTACGCTCTCAAAGAGTTACATCTGGTTAACAAAACTGTCCATCATTTAGCCTGGGGACCACTGGTTGAAAACCACTGTCATAGGAGGGAAAATGGTGAAAAATGAGGCTTTTTATCTCTGGCGCCTGTCAATCAATTTCACCCCAACTCACCATCCAAAACGCACTAGATTTTCCGCCAGGAGTTTTTCACTAATTTTGGCGCTAGGGGGGTCTGGAAAAGAGCTAAATATAGCGACAAATGCGCCAAGTTGGCAACACTGCATAATAGTCTCCTAATGATCAGCCAGCGTCTTGCACCTGCTGCCTGGCTGGCGGACCAGAGACTAGAAAACCCCCCAGTAGTATAGAAGGAAAACAACCAAACAATAGCACCACACACACACACACACACACACACACACACACACACACACACACACACACACACACACACACACACACACACACACACACACACACACACAGGGTCTGATACATAACGGCACGTCGTTATAATGTTTCAAATCCGCCAAGTGATGCGAAACAAAGAAGCACTCCAGTCGTACACGGTGGTGGTGGTGGTGTTGTGCGGATGTTGGGCTTGTTTGCAACATTGTGGCGCTTCTCGTGTTACTTTATAACTGTGTGACTGTCGCCTCTTCCTCCTCCGGCAGGGATGGAGACAATGTAGCCATGTCATATCATGTAATGTGTGTGTGTGTGTGTGTGTGTGTGTGTGTGTGTGTGCGTGTGTGCGTGTGTGTGTGTGTGTGTGTGTGTGTGTGTGTGTGTGTGTGTGTGTGTGTGTGTGTGTGTGTGTGTGTGTGTGTGTGTGTGTGTGTTATTGGGGAGACAATGGAGGATATTGCAACTCTACTCATTCCATTGTAAATACAATAGAGTTGACCATGAAATGAAGTGAAATAGCCCTTTGCATTTGTACACTAAATCAGGGGTTTTCAACAGGTGGTCCGGGTAGTGTTGCCACAGGTCCCGGATTTTCCTGATTGTCCCGGATTTTCATGGTCTGTCCAGGAAAAAATAAAATAAATCCTGGACACTTGAATGTCCGGATTTTTATACATGGTCAAAAGTATTTTTTTTTTCTTTCTAGAGACTAGAGACCGTGTGCCTGTACGTACCAGTGTTGCCAACTTGGTACATTTGTCGCTATATTTACCTCTTTTCCAGACCCCCCTACCGCCAAAATGAGTGGAAAACTCCTGAATCTAAATCTGTCTATCTAAAGATAACTGAGATGAGAAAAATGAAAACTGGACTGCTCCAGATAGAGTTAAAAATTAATGGTTAAGTAGCCTAATTATTAATCTGATATGTAAAAGAGTAATAAAGTAATGAGAGCAGTAACATTTCAGTGTAAAAGTGTGTTATGTTTCTGGGTTTATGTTTAAAGAGGTGCGTTGCTTCCGACCAAAAGGCCGATAATCGCCACCGATAATAGGCCGCCGATTGGATGGTCAAAATGTCCAGGATTTTTGTCAGACACATGTGGCAACAGGTGGTCCGGGGGCTACCAGTGGTCCCTGAGATCGTTCCAGGTGGTCCCTTGGCTAAATGATGAAAAGTTGGTTAACCAGATGTAACTCTTTGAGACTCTTGGTTTTCATGTTTGCGCTTGGTATCATGTTTACACTCTCAAGAGTTAAAATGTTCATCATGTGAATTAGCCCAAGTCTACACAACTAGAGAATGTAGAAGATTAGGCTAATGGTCATTTTGATCTGCATGTTTGACTGTTTGGTTTGCAAAATCCAGCGAAATCGTGGTACAGTTACAGGCCCATATAAGGTCCATTTGTTACAGAGTTACAGACCCATATCCGATATCCATTTGGTTACATGTGTTACAGTCACACTCTCAGAATCACAGACCTGTAAGGGTCATTTTGCTTAGGCTACAATAACTATCATTTGGCTGGGGGGACCCCCAGCTGGAACTCCTTCAAGGATCATTTGCCCAGTCCCTTACCTCGTCCCAAACCACTCCATAATGTTAACCCGCTAAAACAAACAAGACGTGAAGGAGCCTAAATAAAATACTCATATGGTTTACCTGTAAACATTAGCTGTGTGTCGCTCAGCTCTCGGTCTGCGATCCATTAACAATAAGCAGACCAGAGGAGCAGATCACTGAGCAACCAAACACACTGCATGCACTGACAGCTCAACACCAACAGATGGCAGCAGAATACAGTGGAGGGTTTTGACCAGGCTGCTTTTTATACTGAATGAATGAATGAATGAATGAATGAATGAATGAATGAATGAATGAATGAATGAATGAATGAATGAATGGCTCTTTGTAGATTTATATTATTCCTAGAAATTACAAAATTATATATGTTTCACTTTACAAAAAAAACTATGGAACTTATACTTATAGGTAGGGGAAGTGATTTCACTTTTGTCAGATATCACCCCCCCAAAAAAAAATTCTGTTAAAATGCTATATTATAAGGTGTGCATACCATATATGGAGTCCCCCCCCCCCCCCCTGCAGAGGAGCTAATAAAAGTTCCCCAGGTGGTGGGTGAATTCTCCTCCAATCAGGATCGAGCAGCAGGTTCACATAGTGTAGCTACTCTTGGGCGCCCCTAGTGCATCAGGCTGGTACTACACCATGAATTTCAAATCACTTACCTTACCCTACCTTTATGTATAATTATACTTATACTTACGTCTTATTTCTTATTCTTATTTTCTGTAATAAACTTGTTTTTTATTTTATTTTATTTTTTCTATGTAAAGCGACATTGGTTATCTGGCATTTGAATCATAAATAGCCTACTTTATAAAGTTTGATAACATCATGGCACTTCATGTCAGAAAGGTTGCCAACACCTGAATCTGTTATTAGCATAGAGCCAAAGCAAATATGATATGCAATATAGATACAGAACATAGTTTCAGGAATTACAGGAAGTACAGTAGTGTGTGTGTCTGTGTGCGTGTGCGTGCATGCGTGCGTGCGTGTGGATGCCTCTCAGATATACAGTATTTCATCTTATTTATGTAACATTATAGGCTTCTAGGTCACTGTGGGTGCTTCATTGTTCATTCACACACACACACACACACACACACACACACGCACGCGCGCGCGCGCACACACACACACACACACACACACACACACACACACTGTACTTGCAGGTACTTTCCAGTCAGAGTGGTGATGGTGACAGTGTCAACATGAACACACTGACGCATCAAAGGTCAATCACGTGTTGTTATGATGATAAATACAGACCCTCGTGTCTGTGTGTTGTGTATTCCGTGTCTGCATGGCATAAGATAACTGTCCAACATTCAGCAAATACCTGTGTGTGCATTACGAGAAGGAAGGTATAGGTCAAAACAGGTGAATAGCTTTGTATTGAGTAGGCCTAGTGATTGAAATGCACTGTAAACAGGGGCGGATCTAGGCATGTGCATGGGGGGGGCAATGGGGGCAATGCCCACTCTGGCCCACCAAACACGATGGCATGTAAAACAACCCAAGTTATTTCAAATTAAAGTGCCTATGTTTAAAATGATTTGAAACACTACTACTGCTACTAACTGACTACAGCTGTGCCACCTCTAAACCAACAGCATTTCATCATTGAAAACAGAAAACTCTCTGAGTCAGACCTTTAGCTTTATGCATGCTGCGTGTCTGTTGCAACTTCAACAACAACTGATCTTATTATTGGTTTCATCTTTACAAACACTGGTTGAAAACCACTGCTATGGGTAAAAAGTGCACATGCAAATTAACCTGACACGCAGAAAACAACAGCCAGAGGATTGATCGATTGGTTGATTGTTTTTTTTTTTTTATTTTTTTTTTTTTTGTATTAACAGCTTGTAGATTTACAGCACAATTCAAGCACAACTCAAAACCAGACTGATGAATGGACCAACCAGTTAAGAAAACGCTTGTTTACAATGTCAGCCACCCTGTTCATTCCATCGAGACATTTGGAGACGTACAAATATTCACTTCCATAAAGTCAGAAGCAGCAGATCATAGTGGAGGTAAAAGGGAAAAGAAAAATACACAAGGCGGGGAAAAGGGAGAGGGCGGAGGATAGGGTTAGGTCAGGGGTTATGGTTTGAGCTCCAGCAACGTTTTGGAACGAAATCGGATCCAACGACAACAAAGTATAGTTTTGTTTTGGGTCTGAGAGTTTGAATGTCATCAAATATCACTGTGCAGTCACACTCCATATGCTGTTCAAACATAATACATGTTTTAATGCAGGGCCGGATCTAGGCATGGGTATGGGTGGGGTGCCCCCCTAAATGCCTTGACTGCCCCAACAAACATGATGGCAGGCAAAACAACCCACATTTCAAAGATATTTCAATTTAAATGAAACACTACTATACTGCTACTAACTAGGTAGAATTGTGGCACCACTAAACCAGCAGCATTTCATCATTGAAAACAGAAAACTCGAAACAGACCTTTTACTTTATGCATGCCTGTTGCAACTTCAGCAACTACTGATATTATTATTGGTGCTTTACTTGCCTACTATAAGCCCTGTACAAGATATAAAGCTTGTCGGTCACAGAACTAAAGAACTTAACGAAACGGTATGGGGGGCGGCTTCATCGCTGATTCGGCGATGAAGCCGCCTCCATACCATTTTCGTTTTTTCCCCCCATTGGGAAATGTTACATCGGGGCCTGTTTCAATGTGATAGAGGCTTGTTTGAACTGTTGACAATACAGGAGGTCACAACACCAAACAACAGGTCGCCTGGCTAAGGGTGCTTCTGCTTCTACACCTTGCTTGTGCACTGCCTGTGTTTTCCGAGTTCTCCGGCCGAGCTACCTGTATGATATCAAATCCTGTTTTTTTGAATGGATCTCAATGACACTTCCGGCTTGTTGCCGCTTGCATTTTCAGCGGTGGCCAGCTTGCAGGAAAAAAAAAGCCGGAAGTCTCATTGATGTCACCCATTCAAAAAAAAAAGCAGGATGTGAAGTCACAGCTCGGCCAAAAACACGGGCAGTACACAGGCAAGGTCTGTAGAAGGTCTCAAGCCAAGCCAAATGAGCCAATGGGCAACCAATCTGGCAACCCATTGGCAAATATTCTGGAAAACAGCACCAGCATTGTTGTTGGCAACTGGTCTGTCTTGAGAGAGTAGCTGTTGGCTGACAAACATGAAGTTTTTCGTTGTTTCCTGAAAAGGTAACATTTTACTGAATGTACCTTTAAAAGCTATTGGTTTAAATACTAATTATAATTGTACAGCTGTACATAGTGGACTTTATGAAAAGGCTTGAAAACCTCTTCCCTGAATGCCTGGCCCTAAACCCAAGCTTTTATTTTTGAAAACCCTCTTCCCTGAATGGCTGGTAACTTAACCTTTGACCGATTGTAAACCTCTGCTGTAAAATAAAATAAAAATCTGTTTTAATCATAAATAATTTCTCTTGTGAGCGGGAATGATTCCTCACGAGGTCTGAGTCTCAAATTCTACCATCTGGACTAGCACAGAACACCACATGCACGCACACACACACCCACACACACACAGGTTCTGCATCAGTGGAAAAACTGATCATAGACAGAGTAACTGGAAAATACTCTCTTCTCTCTCTCTCTCTCTCTCTCTCTCTCTGGGTCCATTTGGTTTCCATTTCACAGAGAACAGGGTATTCGTACAGGATATGATTCCAGTCAGACAGCACACTGATTTCATCTTTATTCATTAATAGTTTGTCACTGGGACTGACTGAGACAGACAGACAGACAGACAGACAGACAGACAGACAGACAGACAGACAGACAGACAGACAGACAGACAGACAGACAGACAGACAGACAGACAGACAGAGAAAAAAAATACAAAATCTTCTTTTTCTTTTCCTTCAGTACATTTCAAGGTTCTGTAACAAAAAATGTCCATACATTCTAGGGTCTTAAAGGACCACTTCACCACTTTCCAACACATCTTCGAAATATATGTCATCAACAGGCACGATTAGAGGTTTATTACTGTGAGAATGATATGGCTTCCATTTTCACCAAGCCTGCATAGTTTCTCCTGAAGCAGGGGAGCCCTATAGTTCTGGTCCATAGCTGCACTGCTTCTCTGATGATCTGCCTTAGAGCTATGTGAAAGACAACGTAATCTATAGGATGGACCTCTGACCAGCCCTCTCTTCTGGAGTAGAAATAAAAAGAACGGGAGTATAGTGAAGGAGGCGTTGTGAAGGCCACATCCACAGATAGCGCCTCCAGGCCTGAAGCAACGGAGTTTGGTACCAAGTTTGGTACTGCAGGTGGGTAGAATTCATGCACGAGGGCCCCGAGAGCACGCACTCTGGTTTGCTTTGTGAACGCAGACAGGGCAGTTTGTGTTTAAGTTGTTTTCTAAATGAACCACCGGTCCTCACGTCATATACCAACTCTCCAAAACATAACGAATGTATTATATGACAGATAATAAGCCCACAGCAAACCCACAAGCTTGTTTTTGGATGCCGTTTTCTTTTTTTTTCACCCTTTGCTCGTTCTCGACAGCGCTCGTTCATGAATCCTTTCCGTTCCCATAATCCCTTGCTTCAAATAGGCGCGGAAATAGGCGCACTTCCGCCGGTCTTCCGGCTGCTTCGAAGCGCCAATGAGCAACTTGTATTGAAATGAACGACAAGGGGGCGGGGCTATCGCTCCCGTTCACTCTCTATATTTTATTACTCTATGCGGAAGGCCAATCCAAGAACGCTGGGAAGGGAAGTAGGTGGAGTCTCCTATGGTGGCGTCCACATTGATCCATGGAAGGAAACGGACATTAGCCCTGGGCAGTGGGCACTGTGAGTAAATATCTGAGCTAGATTTGCTCTCTGTCTAAACCACGATCAAAAAAGTGGATTTTCTTTTGGGTCGGAGATTCCCAAATACAAAGTGTGGCGTACGTACACGTCGTCCACGCACACACATACACACACATTCGCGCGCACGCACAAACACACTTTTTCCTGGCTTACATACTAATCTTGCTCGCTGTGTTCGCAATTAAACAATCTCTGCAGTCGGGGTAGCATATGAGATCTGATATAAAGCATTCAAACTGTTAATATACATAATTAGAATATATACACACACACAGACACACACTCACTTATTTACAGCCATATGGCACTGCTGACTGACACAGATAAACATGAACACAACACAATAGCACCTCTAGTGGCAGGAAAATAATAACAGTCCAAAACACATTTGAAGATTGTCTCCCAAAATTGCAACAAAATAAGTGGCGAGAGAGAGAGAGAGAGAGAGAGAGAGAGAGAGAGAGAGAGAGAGAGAGAGAGAGAGAATACATTTTACCAAAGAATAAACAGTCTTTAGTGGTTTGGTGCGTTGGGACGTCATAAACACTGAATTGGAAGCATTGACTCCAGGGCAAGGGTCCATTTGGTTACAGGTTCAGAGCAGACAAATCAGACTCTTTCCCTCCTCGATCTCCTCCTGGACCTTATCGCTGGACGTGGCGATCTCAGCCTGGAGGACACAACACCAGATTTATGTTTTTTTTTTTTTTTTTTTTCTGTTTGTTTTTTACTTTATTTATTAAAAAGAAAACCCGCGCTGGATCTGTGGATCCGGATCCAAATCCTCAAATAGTAAAATCAACAGGACGTTAACATTTTTATGACAAAATAAAAGCATGCAAGTTTTGGTGATGCTCTATAGTGTCTGAATCAACTAGTTTTTATTTTTTGCTACATGAAGCATGACAAAATTTTGCACGTTTTGCCTTCTATAGGTTGTCAATAGGGATGGGCAAAAAAAAATCGATATGCCAATATATCGTGATTTTTAATGTCATGATATCAATATCGTATCTTCTGGGATGACAGCCATAGAGGCCAAGTTGATGCAGCATGTGGCGTATTGTCTGAGCACTGACAGGGTGACCCCCCACCCTTCCAACCTCTATAGCAATGCTGACAGAACTTCTACGAGTATTTCCCTACGTCTCCCTGTGGATTTGATGCTGAGAATGTGCACTCAACTTCTATGGTCAACCATGCTTTTATTATACTAGGACAAGGGGGATTCCACCCATTTTCAAGATTTTTACTGAGAGCGTACAAATTTGGAACCAAATGGACCTGCCAGGGTCCAATTGGTTCCATGTGTACGCCCTCAGAAAAAAAGGTCCAAAAAGAAAAAAATCATGAACAAACACAACACAAACACAACTTGACGATGTCATCAAATAAAATGGGTGGAATTCTGAATGGACCATGACAAGTTCAATCAACTAGAGCAAAAGCAATTTTAAACAATATAGATAACGAAAAGTTCAATCGTACACATCAATGCAGCCTGATAACACCAGTCAGTCATTCTGACATGAACAAATGAATGAATAGGCCCCACATAAGTATAAAAAAACGATTTTGGACCTGGCGATTCGATATTGATATCATGCCATTAAGCATTGCAATATATAACGATTTTTTTGGGCGTTTTTTTTGGGCGACTGACCTGCGCTGAGCACACGGCGCAGAGGAAGGTGAGCGCCGTGGAGCCCGCCGCCGCGTAGAACGCCCAGCCCATGGAGCAGAGGCCGGCACGGTACGGTGACGCGTCGCCGCCGCAGTACAGACGCACGCGGTCCGAACCCCAGCCGGCCGGGTAGAGGACCAGACCCACGATGAGGAACAGACCTGAGGAGCAGAGGGGAGGAAACACAATATCCCACGTTGTTAAAGAGGGGGTGCCGAGATTTTTGTATTTTCTCCAATTTTGCACATGTTTACTGTAAGAGGTGACAGTATGTAAATAGTCCCCTTTGTGTGTTTTTTATTTGCAATGATGTCTTCACTTTTGTATTTAGGGTTTCTTCCTGGGTGCTGAACCTTTCCAGTTAAACGCGCCAATGAAAAAATCTTCAATATAGTGACATCACGTGTTCAGCCTAACCTCTCCCCTAACCCCTCCCCCTTTATCATACAACTAAAGCTGTGGGTGTGGCTTCAGTTCAGGTGGATCTCCACCCATCACCACCCACCAGGCAAACCAGGCATACTTAATGAACTGGCAGGGTGGAATCATAAAAATGACAGTTTAACAAACACTGTACACTTTTTGGGAAAAAAATCTTACTTTTCATATAACATTAATACCTGATGATCATGTTTTAGGGTAGAAAAAAATCATGGCACCCTATCTTTAACGCAATGAATCCAGTGGCGTTTCTAAGCAATTTGGAGACCCAGACAAGATTTTCCCTGGCGTAAAAATGAGACCAAAGGGACCCTTACGGGTCCATTTGGTTTCATGTTTACACTCTCAAGAGTTAAAATATTCATCATGTGGATTAGGCCCAAGTCTGCACAAATAGAGAATGCAGAAGATTAATCGTCATTTTGATCTGTATGTTTGACAGTTTTGTTTCTGAAATCTGGCCTGGTATTGTGGACAAAAACAAAAGAAATCTTTAGTTTTGGGGTCTAGGAGGGAAAAATGTTCTCAAAAGGCTCAAATACTGAATAAATAGTGGGCCTAGGTATCAAAAAGGTTGAAAACCGCCGTTTTAAAGCATGTCTGGTGGTCGCCCCGGTGCCCCCCCGTCCCCTCATGGCGCCCCAGGCAACTGCCTAGTCTGCCTAACGGCAAAAACGCCCCTGGCTGGATCCAAACCCATAGACGCAGCTCACTCGCTGTACGGAGCGTGTCTTGACTGAGTGTACCTCAGAGTTTGATGTGTTTGGCCATCTATGGCGTCACAGTTCCGTGTGACAGTGTAACGTTGTTCTTCTTGGTTTGGCTTTTCTGTCGTATTACTGTGATTTTCTGAAGTTTAGTGTTTTCTATGAGTCTTAGGGTGAGATTTTCGTTACCGCTATACCCCTTATCCCTTAACTTCTTTGCCTTTTTAAACTATTAAAAAAAAACATTTCTCAGTAGTTCAAATGGCCAGTCTACTAGCTCACAACGTGTTAATAGATTGACATGTTGAAATAGTCCAAAAAAGTTTTTCAAAATAGTGAAAATGAAATAAGGGTTATGGCATAAGGGGTTTAGCATGTAACGAAAATGGAGCCCTTAGTTTCAGGTCCACTTTTGCTTTGCGTCGTGCACCTTTGTTTTGTAGCCTTTCTGTCTGTCTCGTGAAATACATATACTGTAATAGTTTGAGTGTGCGTGTTTGCGTGTGCTCACGTGTGCGCGCGCACGTGTGTGCACGTGTGTGCACGTGCGCGCGTCCATGTAAAGTAAACAAACTGAACGTGTGCGACCAGTGGAAGTAGGTCACGAGTTAAACAGGAAATGACCTCGTATGTCGCTCTCTCTCTCTCTTCCACACGCACACACACACGCACGCACGCACACACACACACACACACACACACACACACACACACACACACACACACACACACACACACACACACACACACACACACACACACACACACACACACACACACACACACACACACACACACACACACACAGGACGCTGTTCCTGCGGGGGTGGGGGGATTCGGGATTCCCCCTGGAAGAGGAATTTCCTCTTCCTGTTGTTGTTGAATGAGTCTCTTTACAGATCTACAAACCTCAACACAGGTGACTTGCGAACGACTCTTTTAGTGATATCTCAGGCTAACCCTACGTTTTAACGGCGGGGGACCTCGGGCGATGATAAAGCTGCGTCGACCGACATCCATAACCAAACAGAGCCAAGTGCTGCTTTTTTTTTGCCCTCGTCCCGAAAACCATTCAGCGCAGTTTGGTTCCTAGTTCCGCCCCACTTCCTCCTCCACCGTACTATTTTTTTTTCAGTGCACCACAGCACCGTCGTTTACGGTACTCATTTTGCATGCCATTCTAAGCGAGAATTTACGGTAATGTCCGTCACCGTCGCCGACATCGGGCGATGTTTTTTATCCATCACCTGCCGTTAAAACGTACAGTTAGACCGACAGAGAGACGACCTACCTACCGCTACGGGTTCATTTGGTTCCCATGTCACACTCTGCAGTTATACTATGGGGAGTGTTCACGTGGAGGCATGAATATTCCCCATACTCCACCCTCAGAGTTACTGAGTGGCAAAACAACTTGCTCTCCGTAGAAATACACTGTTGTGGCACCGTTCTACATTCACTCTAAAACACTGTTAAAAAGGCTTTTAAATGATGAGTTTAGTTTGTTCAAGGGGATCTTGTAGGACTAAATAATAAAAAATAAATTGCCTATTCTTAAAAAAAAAGAAAGAAAAATGATATTTAGCCCTGTGTTGGAATGTCCCGCCCCTGTCAAAAACAGATGTAAACAAATAAAACTGAATATAACATCATCTTTTACTTTTTCTAATAACTAAAACATGAACCGCATGGTTGAAAAAACTAAAGGCTTTTTTCACAGTGTTTAGAGTGAATGTAAGGACCGGAGAATAAAAGTTGTTTTGCCACCGACATCAGTACAGCGCAGAAATGTTAACTCTAATGGTACCGACATTAATACAGCATGGAACTGTTGTCTCTGTTATTTACAATGGTATCGACATCAATGCAGCATGGAATTGTTATTTCTAACGGTACCGACATCAATGCAGCGTTGAACTGTTGTCTCTGGGATCTTCAATGGTACCGACATCAATGCAGCGTTGAACTGTTGTCTCTGTGATCTTCAATGGTACCGACATCAATGCAGCGTTGAACTGTTGTCTCTGTGATCTTCAATGGTACCGAAATCAATACAGCGTTGAACCGTTGTCTCTGTGATCTTCAATGGTACCGAAATCAATACAGCGTTGAACTGTTGTCTCTGTGATCTTCAATGGTACCGAAATCAATACAGCGTTGAACTGTTGTCTCTGTGATCTTCAATGGTACGACATCAATACAGTGTGGAACTGTTGTCTCTGTGATCTTCAATGGTACCGAAATCAATACAGCGTTGAACTGTTGTCTCTCTGATCTTCAATGGTACCGACATCAATACAGCGTTGAACTGTTGTCTCTGTGATCTTCAATGGTACCGACATCAATACAGTGTGGAACTGTTATCTCTAACAGTACTAGCATCAATACAACATGGAACTATTATCTTGAACGGTACCGGCATCAAAATGCGTAAAACTGTTATGTCTACCAGAATAGAGACGAAATCTGGTCTGACGACAACAAGATATTCTACAGTTTTGGGTCTGAGGGGCTAAATGTCATCAAATGGCGGTCCGTTGCCCGAACGCAGAGTAGACAATGTACGCCGACGTGGGAAAAGGAGCCGAAAACCACTTCAGTCGGACATAATTCAATTAAATTTAATAAAAACCAAAAGAGGCACAACTCCAGACTGCTCTGTTTGAGTCTTTCTCCGGCCCCCCGGCGGCCCCTCCCCCTCCCCCTCCCCCTCCCTCCCCCCGCCTCTCTAGTGCAGCCAGTATGGTATTAAACACGGAAATGAAAAGTGGGTCACAGATTCTTTCCACATGTTGCTGCACTGTTGTAGCGCACGTGCGCTCGCACACACACACACACACACACACACACACACACACACACACACCACACACACACACACACACACACACACACACACACACACACACACACACACACACACACCATCCCCCAACTCAAGTAAGATGGAGTGGACAACCTTGCATATACCGTTGGACTTTCACTATGTATACACGTTTACATATGCCTTTGTTCTAAGTCCTGACATTTTTTTGGGGAAACAATCATGTTTTCTGTCAGTGGTCCTCAATATTGCACACCAAGGACCCCTAAAATCATTTGTGTATGACCACCGACTGAACCCCCATCTGAAAATATGTAGTTCCAGGGACCCCCCCTCACCCAGAAGCAAAATATTTGAGCTAAAAACGTTCGCCGTGACAGAATGTTCAATGGTTTGCGCCATGTTTTTATTTTGCACTATGAGCTTGTAAAATAAATTAAAAAAAAGCTAAAGTATAGCTTAGAACACCAAAATGCTATTGATACTTTCACTTATGAAGTAAAAAAATAATAATACCAATTGGTATCTTATCTTATATCGTTTTAATCATTGATTAGTCACCTTTCCAATGGCTTGTAGAGATTGGACATTACTGGAAATTAGGCACTGTGTGCCACTCAGTCGCAGGTGTGCGCCACGCCGCCACTCAGTCACAGGTGTGTGCCACTCAGTCTCAGGTGTGTGCCAGACCCATGTCACTTTCTAGACTCTGTTTATGCCGTTTGTGACCCCATATTTTCAGAATCTGCTTCAAGGCAAGGTTGAATTTGCCGTTTTGCCATGTCTTTATGGGGTGCAACACACTCAGAAAGCAGGGATGTTTTCGCCATTAGGCAGACTAGCCATTTGCCTGGGGCGTCATGAGGGGAGGGGGGGGGGGGGGCTCCGGGGCGACCACCAGACATGTTTTCAAAGGATATAAGCTAATAAACCTCATATGAACATTATACCCCCCTCTATAACTAGAATAGACCTTTAGTTAAGCCCCACACTCTTGTCCACCCTAGGACACTTTCCAGCTGGACTCATTCATTCCAATGTAAATATCATGGACTTTACACAATAAATACTGGTTCATTTTTGGAACCAGACCTTCAAAATCTCTTCCAAATCCATCAACAAGGCCTGCCCTATGCAGTGGAAAAATGTGTGTGTGGCATTTACTTTTTAAAACAACGTTTTATCATATAGGAAAGCTATTGGTGGAGAGGTTTGTCTATCACATGTTATGCTTAGCTGTGATTGGACCATAGTAGTTTGGGGAGGGGGTTATCTAAAGCAGGGGTTTTCAACAGTTGGTCCGGGGACCACCAGTGGTCCTTGAGAGGGTTCCAGGTGGTCCCCAGCTAAGTTGTCTAACCAGATCTAACTCTTTAGAGCGTAAATTTTTTTACACTCTCAAGAGTTAAAATATTCATCATGTGAATTAGTCCTAATCTGCACAACTAGAAGATTAATGGTCATGGACAGAAGCAAAGGAAATCTTTAGTCCGTGGCTCAAATGCTGAATAAATGGTGAGCCCTGGGATGAAAAAGGTTGAAAACCCCTGATCTAATGGTCTAACCAGGGAAAATCTTGCCTGCCTGGGGGCTCCAAAATGCTTCGAAACGCCACTGTGAGGAAAGGTTTCCGAAACGCGGGGTAGTAAATGTTTTAGTCGTCTTACCGGCGATGCCCTGCAGGAGGCCGCACACGTTGAAGATGCTCTTCCTCATGACGCTCTGCACGCAGACGCTGAACACAGACACCAGCGCCACGGCGCCCAGCATCACCCCGCCCAGCGCCAGGAAGATGGCCGCCGCCTGCCAGAAGCCGCTGGCCATGTCGCTGAAGTGCGCGGCGTAGGGCCCGCACAGCACGCCCGTAGGGCCGGCGCCCGGCCCGGCCCCTGCCCCGTGGCCCCCCGACGCGTGGCGCGGCAGGTACTGCGACGGAAGCCTGATGCAGCGACTGTACAGACCCAGCGTGGGCCGATACGCCTCTCCCGCCGCCGCGGCGGCATGGTGCGGTGCGCCACCTGTTGACAGGGGAACATTGTAGAGGTTACACCACTTGATGATAGGGGGATATTATAGAGGTTACACCACCTGTTGACAGGGGAACATTGTAGAGGTTACACCACTTGATGACAGGGGAACATTGTAGAAGTTACACCACTTGATGATAGGGGGATATTATAGAGGTTACACCACCTGTTGACAGGGGAACATTGTAGAAGTTACACCACTTGATGATAGGGGGATATTAAAGAGGTTACACCACCTATTGACAGGGGGACATTATAGAGGTTACACCACCTGTTGACAGGGGAACATTATAGAGGTTACACCACCTGATGACAGGGGAACATTATAGAGGTTACACCACCTGTTGACAGGGGGAGCATTATAGAGGTTACACCGCCTGTTGACAGGGGAACATTATAGACGCTCCATCGCGCCTGTTGACAGGGGGAACATTATAGAGGTTACACCGCCTGTTGACAGGGGGGACATTACAGAGATTACACCACCTGCAAGGTTACACCACCTGGTGACAGGGGGAACATTATAGAGGTTACACCGCCTGTTGACAGGGCAACATTATAGACGCTCCATCGCGCCTGTTGACAGGGGGAACATTATAGAGGTTACACCGCCTGTTGACAGGGGAACATTATAGAGGTTACACTGCCTGTTGACAGGGGAACATTATAGAGGTTACACCACCTGTTGACAGGGGAACATTATAGACGTTCCATCGCCTGTTGACAGGGGAACATTATAGAATTTACACCACCTGTTTGCAGGGGAACATTATAGAGGTTACACTGCCTGTTGACAGGGGAACATTATAGAGGTTACACCACCTGTCGACAGGGGGAACATTATAGAGGCTACACCGCCTGTTAACACCAAAGTGTCACGTGGCACAATCTTACCGTGGTGGGCGTGGTGGTGTGTGTGGTGGTGGGTGGAGCCAACCAGGACGCCGTCATCAGGGGTCCGCGGGAAGCCCACCAGCCAATCGGTGCTCAGGAAGGCGATCAGCTGACCCAGCGCCGCCGCGATGCTCAGGAGAGTCCACAGCATCGAACGACACGTCACGATCACATGACACATGACGGCGACAGCACAATGCGCAACGTCACTGTCAACCTACAGAGGTGGGAAGAGAAAGTCTGTGTTTCATAGGAGTACTGTGGGCAGTTCAGAAAACAGTCTGTGTTGTCCATGTGTCTCTGATGTCTTGGTACAGTGGATAGTATGTGTCTCTGATGTCTTGGTACAGTGTGCAGTATGTGTCTCTGATGTCTTGGTACAGTGCACAGCATGTGTCTCTGATGTCTTGGTACAGTGGACAGTATGTGTCTCTGTTGTCTTGTTACAGTGGACAGCATGTGTCTCTGATGTCTTGGTACAGTGGACAGCATGTGTCTCTGATGTCTTGGTACAGTGGACAGTATGTGTCTCTGATGTCTTGGTACAGTGGACAGTATGTGTCTCTGATGTCTTGGTACAGTGGACAGCATGTGTCTCTGATGTCTTGGTACAGTCAGTGTCTGATGTCTTGCTACAGTGGACAGTATGTGTCTCTGATGTCCTGTCACCGGTATAAGAGGCAGCTGGTAGCCATGTTTCTACCACATTTTGTGTGCCGTGGGTGCATAGTCTGCCTTCCCCTGGGAGTGGGGTCTGTCTGTGACGGCCTTTATCTATTGCAAGGCTGTGATCACTGAGCCTGTATCTGGTCAATGCATTTTTTGTGTCTTTTTCCTTGCTCAGGTATTCGGCTAAAAATATTCTCTTTTTCTTGATAGATAGCATTGCATTTTGCTTTGGTTTTGGGTAGTCTCTCTCCCGTGTGCCAGGTAGCTTTCTGTTTGTTTTGTTTTCTTATCTGGTTTAGTTGCAATGGGCTTTCCACTATGTGGTTTTGCTAGTGTTTGTGTACACAGTCCCTGGCCAGCTGGCTCAAAGGGCATCCCTATGCTTTCTTTGAGGTGACCATGGAATTTGAGTGCTCTTTTCTTTATTTTTGATGAGTAGCGAGTCCCTCCCTAGTTCTGCCCTGCAAGCATTGTTTGTTGTTTTCCGTTGGGTGCGGGGGATGGATTTGCAGAGTCTCGGCTTGGTGTTTATCCCATTTTTCCCTTGGTAAAGGGACCCCAGATCTCACAACCAAAGGGGTTCTATGGCCGAGTCTAATATCTTTAACCAGATTTGTATTGGGATGTCTAGCTTAAAGAGAGGGTGCCGTGATTTTTGTATTTTTTCCAATTTTGTACTTGTTTAAGAGTTGACAGTATGTAAATAGACCCCTTGGTGTGTTTTTTATGTGCAATGATGTCCCCCCCCCCCCCCCTCCTTTATTATACAACTAAAGCTGTGGGCGTGGCTTCAGTTCAGGTGGATCTCCAGCCAAACCAGGCATACTTAAGGAACTAGTAGGGTGGAATCATAAAAATGAAAAACACTGTACACTTTTTGGGGGAAAAAAAAGCTTACTTTTCATATAACATTAATACCTGATGATCATGTTTTAGGGTAGAAAAAAATCTTGGCACCCCACCTTGAACATTCCTTTTGAAGGCAAAAAAAGCCCTTCTTTGCTCTTTTATCTCACGCGGCTTGCAGCTTTGTGGAAGTTTCCTGTGCTACTGATGTTTAGGCCGACTAGGTAAGTATTGTTTTTGTGTGTGTTCCGGCGCTGTATTGTTTGGGAAGAATTGTTGGTTAAGATGGCTCTGCCTTTTTTAGACAGCCACAACTTGGCTAGGTTTACTAGTCAGGAGCCGGCCCATTGTCTGTGAGCATTTGAGTAGGACAGCGGTTTTCAACCAGTGGTCCGGGGAACCACCAGTGGTCCTTGAGAGAGTTCCAGTTGGTCCCCAGGCTAAGTTGGTTAACCAGATGTAAGTCTTTTGAGAGTGTAAACCTGAAACCAAATGGACCATTGCGGGTCCATTTGGTTTCATGTTTACACTCTCAAGAGTTAAAATATTCATCATCAATTAGCCCAAGTCTATACACAACTGGAGAATGTAGAAGATTAATGGTCATTTCGATCTACCTGTTTACCTGTTGTGTTTGCGAAATCCAGCCTGGAATTGTGGACAAAAGCAATCTTTAGTTTTGGGGTCTGTGGGGCTAAAATGTCAAATGGTGGTCCGTGGCTCAAATGCTGAATAAATAGTGTGCCCTGGTGTCAAAAACGTTGAAAACCACTGGCGTAGGAAGTCAAGGTGCTGCTGTAAACTAGTTTTGGACAATACCGGTATTACCGTTTATCGCGATATTGGACTTTTGACGTCTGTGTGTCTGCCAGTGGGCCGCCTGGTTTGTTGATTGATTTAGTGTTTTTCGCCAAATTCATTGATATATTAATGGTCCATTTGGTTAACAACTCTTGGAACTCCTGCCCACGCCCTCCTGGTTGAAAACCAACTATCCATTCTGTCCATCTCTGCCTTATCCTTGTCCCTGTGTGTGTGTGTGTGTGTGTGTGTGTGTGTGTGTGTGTGTGTGTGTGTGTGTGTTGTGTGTGTGTGTGTGTGTGTGTGTGTGTGTGTGTGTGTGTGTGTGTGTGTGTGTGCATGTTTTATGTTGACCCTTCTTTGTCTTCCATCCTGTTCAAGATATCCAAACAAGCCATATCTCTTCCAGCAGGGAAAATGACCCAGTTATCTGTGTGTGTGTGTGTGTGTGTGTGTGTGTGTGTGTGTGTGTGTGTGTGTGTGTGTGTGTGTGTGTGTGTGTGTGTGTGTGTGTGTGTGTGTGTGTGTGTGTGTGTGAGGTCATAGTAGGAACAGAGACGAGTATGTTGGCGTCGAATCAAAAAAACAACTTTTATGAATCACCAACCGTCATGGAGGAAACTTGCAGATGTTACTGTTCGTGTGTGTGTGTGTGTGTGTGTGTGTGTGTGTGTGTGTGTGTGCGCGCGCGCGCGTGCGTGCACGTCAGAATGTCATTATAAAACCATTTAGGTTTCTGTCTTTAGGGAAAACCTTCCACAACCGAAGCCTGTTATACATTTCAAAGACCCTTGATTCAATAAGCCATCACGTGCAACCCAGATTCGGCACAAACAAGGGACTGCATTCTTTTCGCTCCTATGCCACCAAAATGTGCCCTACCAACAGTCATTAAGACCTGCGAATCCCATGACTCCTTCAAAACCGCTCTACAAAGGGCACCTACGGTATGGACTACAGACGGCTGCCATTCAAAACTGGCCTCCGTAAAAATATGGTTTCTTAACACACCAGTTCCCCCCTCCTTGTATACGTTTCTTTTGCCTCCACTATGATTTGCTGGATTTACACTGCCTTTGTGTTTTTTTTGTTACAGCCCATATTTGGGCATCATTTCTTCATAAGGGCTGCAAAACAATTGGAACCAGCTTGAAACACGACCTCTAACCTCTTTCTGTGTGTGTGTGTGTGTGTGTGTGTGTGTGTGTGTGTGTGTGTGTGTGTGTGTGTGTGTGTGTGTGTGTGTGTGTGTGTGTGTGTGTGTGCGTGCGTCATTCATGTGCACTAGTGTGCCTGAGAGAGACAGAGAGAGACCATTACAAAAATCTTTAAACTATGGAGTTAATTACAACTAATGAAAAGGATAAATACAGTGGAATCAACTTTCACAATCACATGGACAGAGTTTGATACCTGACCCCCCAGAATAAATAAATAAATAAATAAATAAATAAATAAATAAATAAATAAATAAATAAATAAATAAATAAATAAATAAATAAATAAATAAATAAATAAATCAAGAAAAATCTGATAAAAAAAAGCCAGTGCTATGTATCAATAAGCTTTGGTCTTATCCGGTACCAGGTATCAATAAGCTTTGGTCTTATCCAGTACCAGGTATCAATAAGCTTTGGTCTTATCCAGTACCAGGTATCAATAAGCTTTGTTCTTATCCAGTACCAGGTATCAATAAGCTTTGGTCTTATCCAGTACCAGGTATCAATAAGCTTTGGTCTTATCCGGTACCAGGTATCAATAAACTTTGTTCTTATCCGGTACCAGGTATCAATAAGCTTTGGTCTTATCCGGTCAGTTTCCTTCAATCTGTTATTAAAGTTCTGTATGTGAAGGCTCTAGCAGTAACAGGCACTGGTCCTGTTCACAATGTATTGTTTCCTGTCTTTCCACAAAATAACAAAAACTAGACCCATGTTTGGCAAATGAACAGACAGTGTGACCTGCACACACACACACACACACACACACACACACACACACACACACACACACACACACACACACACACACACACACACACACACACACACACACACACACTGAGCGAGCGAGAGAGAGAGAGAGAGAGAGAGAGAGAGATACGTTTTTCCTAAAAAAAATACTTTAAACTCAAGTAAGACATTTGACAGAACTACGTTGACTGTGTGTGTGTGTGTGTGTGTGTGTGTGTGTGTGTGTGTGTGTGTGTGTGTGTGTGTGTGTGTGTGTGTGTGTGTGTGTGTGCATGTGTTTGTGTGGTGAGACAAACAGACAGAGTTCAACAGATTTACGAGTCCATTATCTACTCGCAAACCAATGTTATTTAGGGGGTCCGGTTACATGCAGTCACATGTCCACACACACGCACGCACACACACACACACACACACACACACACACACACACACACACACACACACACACACACACACACACACACACACACACACACAAGGGGTCCACAGATTGACCTCTTGCCCCTGGTGGGGGAGAGGGCCGCAGAAAGAGTGACATCATTGACTCCAAATGTGCAACACATGGAACCGAATGGACCCTTATGGGGTCTGTAACTCTGAGAGTGTTAACACGTGGAACCAAATGGGTTTCCATCCGCTACAGCTTAGTGGCATGGAAAAGGCATCAGGCTGAAGCCAAAACTTTGTTATTGCCTCGTAGCCCTAGTGCTTTTTGAGATTATTTTTAAAGGGGAATTCCCATTTTCAAAATTTTCCTGAGAGGATACAAATGTGAACCAAATGGACCCGCTACATTCAAGAAAAATCATTAACATGGTGAAATACTGTACATCTTGATGATGTCATCAGATGTATTTCACCATGTTAATGCTTTTTTCCCCAGACCTCCATTTTTAGGAAATAAGAGAATTGGGGGAACGGTTTCATCATGTCCCCACAACATCTCTAAGGTATATTAATGACATATTAAAGTGTTGAAAATGGGTGGAGTCCCCCTTTAAGCAAAGTGACACATTTTCAATTGTAACTTGATGACAAGAAAAACAAACAAAAGGCTATTACCACTGCCATTGAGACATTTGAATCCCTTGACTCCTCCAAAACCCACTCTCGAAGGACACCTACGCACGGCCGCAATTCAAAACTGGCCAACGTGAAAAAAAATATGATCCCCCCTACCCACCCCCTTTTCCCTTCCTTGTGTATGTTTCCTTTCCCCTTTACCTCCATTGTGATTTGCTTTAAATGTCTTGCTAAAAATGAACATGGTGGAAACTTATTGTAAACCAGTAGAAATGCAGTTTATGGCGTCTGGTCAGGGGCGTTACGCAGACTAGGCAGTTTGCCTGGGGTGCCATAAGGGGAGGGGGGAAGGGAGACACTGGGGCGATGCTGGAAGAGGGGCATGCTTTAAAAGGATCCCAGGCTAATAAGCCTCATACGGATAAATATATTATATTTGTCCTCTATAACTAGAATTGAACGTTTGAAACACATTAAATGTTCTTTAGTTTATAAATAGTTCGTAATGTTATCCCTTGGGGCAGGGGTCGACATTATAAATGGCCCGACTGGCCCCAATGGCTTGCAATACACGTTCGGACCACCAGATGGCCCGGTGGGCTGGCCCGGTGGGCCAGTAGGCCTCAAGCCATCTAGCTTTCTTATATATCTATGGCTCTGTCCAGGGGCGGATTGGCACATATTTTCCCACCGGGACAATTTTGCCTTTGACAGGCCACCCTGGGGGGGCAGCTGGTTAACCAGATGTAACTCTTTGAGAGCGTAAAAATGAAACCAAATGGACCCCTGCGGGTCCATTTGGTTTCATTTTTTTTGCCACCAGTGCATTTTGGATCTTGTCCAGGCTATTAGGTGGCGCAGGCCACCGGGGAAACTCCCTGTACTCCAGATGGCCAATCCGCCCCTGGCTCTGTCTAATGAAACGCTGTGGCTGGCTGCTGCCAGACCTCGCTCGGCGCTTAGCCTCGATCTCCAGGCTTACATTCACGCTGTGAATTGAACTGTCGTGCAAGTCGCTTGTCAAAACTAAAACCGAGTCATAGTGGGACAAACGTGTTTGACATTTTTAGCGCTATAAACTCCGCCGCCGCGTCCTCCTCTGTCCACACTAGCATGGCTATTGGGCGAAGTTTGCCATGCGCTAACGTATCCTCCTCCTCCTCTTCCTCATCATCATAAATCATAATACCAGACGAACTTAAAGGGGGTTCTCCGCCGCGAAAAGTCACAGATCATGCAAGTTCATCTTCTTTCTTAATAATAAAAAACAGCCCAGTTGATTGTTCAGATCAGAAGTGGAAACGACGAGTGTTGTAGATTATGCGTGCGTGCACGCATGTAGAGCCATGCGTGCAGACCACGACGCGTTGTTTATTGATTATTAAGTCTAATATTTATTTGTATTGCCTTTTTAAAAGGAGCATACATAAATGTATAGGATAGGTATCATTTGTCTACCAATATGAATGTAGGCCCATATTAAATTTACGGTAGGCCTATTAAAAAATACTGGAGAGGCTAGTTATAAATAAATAAATAAATAAATATCCAGTTAACCTCCGGTTAGTCCTGTCAGCTAGTCGGCAACAAAATTAACCGTTACTGACATCCCTAATAAAAATACAAAAAAAAGGAAAAAGGGCGATTCCCCTGGGCCAGTGATTTTAATGGTGGGGCCAGTGATTTGGACAATCCACTGGCCCGAAGGGCCAGTGCCAAATTTCCCTTAATGTCGACCCCTGCCTTGGGGGGTGCCATTTTAGTGTGTCTGTCATAGGTATGATGTCACACGAGATTTTCACAGGGGAAATCAGGGGAAAATCATTGCCTGGGGCTCCAAATTGTTTATAAACGCCACTGAGTCTGGTTGTAGAATAATATAGTTGTGCTTGACTTGTACTGTACATTTCCAAGCTCAGACAGTTTACAGACTTCAGACGTTTGCATAGATTTATTTTTGATGTTTTTGAAGACATATTTTACATTTGTATCATTGTGAGAATTTTTGCAATGCAACTTTTCAGGAAGAGAAAGTCTGCAGCTTGTATTAGCATGGATTCCCCATTGGTGTTGCACATGGTGGACTGGTTTCTGAACTGTCCACAGCCCTAGTAGGAAAACAAATAGTGCTGCTTTCTGAACAATCATGAACAACAGTGAGGAGAGGACCAAAATGTCAGTGGTTTTCAACGTTTTTGATCCCTGGGCCCACTATTTAGTCAGAATTTGAGCCAAGGACCACTATTTGATGACATTTTAGCCCCACAGACACCTAAAATAAGGATTTCTTCTGTCCACAATTCCAGGCTGGATTTGGAAAACAAAACAGCCAAACATGCAAAAATCAAAATGACCATTAATCTTTTACATTCTTTAATTCTGTAGACTTGGGCTATTAAAGATGAATATTGATGAATATTTTAACTCTTGAGAGAGTAAACATGATGGACCCTTGGGGGTCCATTTGGTTTTTTTTTACACTGTCAAAGAGTTACATCTGGTTAATCAACTTTCCATCATTTAGCCTGCATGGGGACCAACTGGAACTCTCTCAAGCACCACTGGTTGAAAACCACTGAACTATATATGTATTGTGAAGATATGTTGAAAAGTGGTCAAGTGGTCCTTTAAAGGGGAATTCCACCCATTTTCAACATTTTTTCTAAAGAAATCCATTAACATGGTGAAAATACATCTTGATGATGTCATCAAGATGTTTCACCGTGTTAGTGGTTTTCTTCAGACCTCCATTTCTTGGGAACACAGAATGGGGAAACTTTTTTATCATGTCCACACAACATCTTCAAGGTTTATTAATGACATAGTAAAATATTGAAAATGAGTGGAATTGCCCTTTAATAAAAAACAAAATTCATTCATTTGTGCGTTCATTCATTCATTCATTCATTCATTCATTCATTCATTCATTCATTCATTCATTCATTCATTCATTCATTCTTACTTGGGGGGATGAAGCACTGGTCAAAGGCACCAGACAGGATTCAGTGGCAGTGAGTGCAGTCCCACCCGGTTCCAATAGGATACGTACAAATGAGTAAAAAGCAAGTCAACGGAAGCAGACAGTAGTAGTAGTAGTAGTGGTGGTATCCATGGTAGTGTCCATGCCTCCAGTCCAGTCCTCTAATAGTTAGTGCGTTATTCCAGGCCGTTGGCCCAGGGACAAAGAAAGCTGTCCCAACACAGGACAGCACATAGTCTCTCTCTGGTGTAGTATTTGTAGGCTAGTGTTAGTATACGTTTGTCTGTCTGTCTGTGTGCAGCGAGGTGTCGTCAGCGCGCTGCTCTGTTCCTCTACTGGCCGACAGACTCCAACTCACTGCAGGCTGGCTGGCCGGCCCGGCCCCTCCCCTTAGCCACGCCCACCCCCGCTGCCCATAGGCTGCTGCCCCTCCCCGTGACCACACCCCCTGCGCGGCCATTGGCCGTGCTGCCTAACCCCCGACACCCTCCTCCTCCCCCTCCCCTCTCATAGCGGTCCCACATGGTGTCCAGAGCTATCACTCTGCTGAAACTGGGTTAGAATAACACTGTCTGTCTGTCTGTCTGTCTGTCTGTCTGTCTGTCTGTCTGTCTGTCTGTCTGTCTGTCTGTCTGTCTGTCTGTCTGTCAGCCTGCATGCCTGTCTGTATGCCTGCCTGACTGTCTGTCTGTCTGTCTGTCTGTCTGTCTGTCTGTATGCCTGCCTGACTGTCTGTCTGTCTGCATGCCTCTCTGTCTGTCTGTCTGTCTGTCTGTCTGTCTGTCTGTCTGTCTGTCTGTCTGTCTGTCTGTCTGTCTGTCTGTCTGCCTGCCTGCCTGCCTGCATGCCTGTCTGTCTGTCTGTCTGTCTGTCTGTCTGTCTGTCTGTCTGTCTGTCTGTCTGTCTGCATGCATGCCTCTCTGCCTGTCTGCCTGCTTGTCTGTCTGTCTGCATGCCTCTCTGCCTGCCTGCCTGTCTGTCTGTCTATCTGCCTGCATGCCTCTCTGTCTGTCTGTCTGTCTGTCTGTCTGTCTGTCTGCATGCCGTCTGTCTGTCTGTCTGTCTGTCTGTCTGTCTGTCTGTCTGTCTGTCTGTCTGTCTGCATGCCTCTCTGTCTGTCTGTCTGTCTGTCTGTCTGTCTGTCTGTCTGTCTGTCTGCCTGTCTGTCTGTCTGCATGCCTCTCTGTCTGTCTGTCTGTCTGTCTGTCTGTCTGTCTGTCTGCATGCCTGTCTGTCTGTCTGTCTGTCTGTCTGTCTGTCTGTCTGTCTGTCTGTCTGCATGCCTGTCTGACTGTGTGTCTGTCTGTCTGTCTGGATGCCTGTCTGCATGCCTCTCTGCCTGTCTGTCTGTCTGTCTGTCTGTCTGTCTGTCTGTCTGTCTGTCTGTCTGTCTGTCTGTCTGTCTGTCTGTCTGTCTGGATGCCTGTCTGCATGTCTGCATGCCTCTCTGCCTGTCTGCCTGTCTGTCTGTCTGTCTGTCTGTCTGCCTGTGTGCCTGTCTGTCTGTCTGGATGCCTGTCTGCATGCCTCTCTGCCTGTCTGCCTGTGTGTCTGCCTGCAATCAAAGTAGGAAAGGTCTCTATCTCTCTGCACACGCACATGTGCACGCACGCACACACACACACACACACACACACACACACACACACACACACACACACGCACACGCACACGCACACGCACACGCACACACACACACACACACACAGTTGTTTACTTACTTTTAGATGTAGACTATATACCTCTGAGAGAGTGCACAAGTGGAACATGAATGGGCAGACCCTTAATTGTGGTATAAACTGGGTCCACTTATCACTCAGCTGGACCCTCAGGTCCAGCTGTCTGTCTGCATGCCTGTCTGCCTGTCTGTCTGTCTGTCTGTCTGTCTGTCTGTCTGTCTGTCTGTCTGTCTGTCTCTCTGCATACCTCTCTGCCTGTCTGTCTGTCTGTCTGTCTGCATACCTCTCTGCCTGTCTGTCTGTCTGTCTGTCTGTCTGTCTGTCTGTCTGTCTGTCTGTCTGTCTGTCTGCCTGTCTGTCTGTCTGTCTGTCTGTCTGTCTGTCTGTCTGCATGCCTGTCTGCCTGTCTGTCTGTCTGTCTGTCTGTCTGTCTGTCTGTCTGTCTGTCTGTCTGTCTGTCTGTCTGTCTGCATGCATGCCTCTCGGAAACTAAACAATCAAACATACAGATCAAAATGACCATTAATCTTCTACATTCTCTAGTTGTGTCCCCCACAGACCTGCCTCAAATGAGCGGTTCGGATGGATGTGGTTGTCCTGGAATAGATCAGAGGAGGACAAACACAGGACGTGTAGGTGGAGGATGAGGGCGGAGGTTTTTCCTCCCCGTCGTTTGTAGGGTTATTGGTTTTTGTTTGTGTTTTCTTCTCCATTGTGTGTGTGTGTGAGGGTTTGGAGACAACACACCTGACATCTGCAGAACGCTGGTTCTTGCCAAATGTGTGTTATATTTTATTTATATTTAGCACAGGCCACAGGTCTGGTTTGTCTTTTGGGATGTCTTCACGCATGGCGACTTTTTAAAACAATGCCGTGCATTTATGACACGTTCACCCGAATTGCTTTGTTACATTGTAACTTCATATAGTGTCATGTTAACCTTAATTACTTTTTTGCATTATAACTGGTTATTTTTTTTTTTGCATTTTAAGTCATATTAACTGTTTAGCACCCAAAGACGGAAAAGCCGAGCTGTAAACAAGGTAAACAAGCTTGTTTACAGGTGCCATAAGCATAGAGACGAACGTTGTTTGTTAACCCTTTAGTTAGACATCTATGAATATTGTGTGGAAAAATGTATACAACTGCTGTTTGTGATTTGTTGTTTTTGAGATCAATCAATCAATTACTTAATGCATATGAATGGCACTCTGGACCAAGTGGGGGCGCTGCAGGCTGGAAAAGTACCACTCAAGGGTTTTGAAGGTAATATGGCAACTTTAGTGTGTGCAAACACTGTGTTTGTACACAGATTTGTTTAAAAAAAAAAACAGAATCTAACTCCACCTTACCGCCACTCTATTGGCTCATTGCAAATCTGCTAGAGACTGCTGTGCTGTGATTGGCTAGAACGCTGCCTCACCCCACACAACCTCCTCTCCCCCTCACATTAGCACCGCCTTCCCTGAGCCTGACAAATGTTTTGTTTTCATGGTTTGTTGACAACAACAAAGTTCTGGACCGTCTGCAGGACGAAGCAACTGTCTGTCTGCAGGGAAACGGCTGCAGCATCAAAGTAGATGCAATGTAGAGGGGGAAAGGGCAAAAAATATAGCTATATACTGTATCTAATTGGGTTTTTGGCTAAGAAGTTGCCTCTATTACCTTTAACCCTTTAAAGCCTGAACTATGAAGGACAAGTCAGAAAATTTCAATTTTTTGAAATTGAACTCTTTTTAGGTCATAAAAGAAAATTAAAAACAAGTTTTTTTCAAAAAACATGTATTTATATGTTATTTTTATTGTATCATAAATGATACATCGGGTCTTAACAACTTAGTGCTCAGTACTAGAGTACACTGTACTCACTGTACTCAGTGTAGTCTCCACAGAGTGGTGTCAAAGTCATTTGGGGTGGGGGCCGCATTGGACTTAATGTGACTTCATGGGGGCCGGAGCGCCGCGGTGCAACCAGTCGCAGACCGCAAGCATGCACGGCACACGCATGTTTATGTACACAGCCGTTACTTCTATACAGTATATCACACAAGTCATATTTATTATTAAGAATAGCTATTAATATATATTAATGACTTTCATTATTGGTTTTATACTTAGAACCTTAGTAGCCTATATTAAGACATTTGCTATGAAAGATGCTATTTTTATTTACAGAGCATCAATAAACCATACGAAAATAGCATTTAAATTTCAAATACTAAATTTAAGTAAGTATAGTTAACTAAGTATAGTTCTCGGTTATACACCCTTGTACTGCTGAAGTATAGTTCTCGGTTATACACCCTTGTACTGCTGAAGTATAGTTCTCTCGGTTACACACCCGTGTACTGCTGAAGTATAGTTCTCACTTTGCAGTGCCAGCAGCCTAGCCTGGTAAAACGACTCCCCCTGCTGGACAACATGCATTACATGCCGTTCAGAAGAGAGCTCAAAAGCATTTCTTTAAACGATCATAACTTTTGATAGGAACGTGCTAGAGACTTACTTTTTTTTAATATACTCAGACATTTTTGCTCTACAAGCCTGGGGCCGGATTAAATCATCTCGCGGGCCAGATCTGGCCCGCGGGCCTTGACTTTGACACATGTGGAGTACACTGTACTCACTGTGTTCAGTGTAGTGTCCGTAGAGTACACAGTAGTCACTGTACTCAGTGTAGAGTCCATAAAGTACACTGCACTCACTATACTCACTGTACTCAGTGTAGTGTCCATAGAGTACACTGTACTCACCGTACTCACTGTACTCTGTGTAACGTACATGGATTACACTGTACCCACTGTATTCAGTGTATTGTACATGGATTACACTGTACTCACTGTAGTCACTGTATTGTCTATACAGTACACTGTACTCACTGTACTCACTGTAGTATCCATAGAGTATACTGTACTCACTGTACGTAGTACTTATGTAGTACTCTATTCAGGTCAGTGAGGTCAGGCATTTGAGGTTTGGGGTTCAACATTTAGAATTTGAGTAAAGGTGTTCTCTATTACACATGCATAACAACATTGAATGCAGCATGTTTGATTGGTAGAAAAATAATTATAAGAATAAAAGTTGTGTAGAGCATAATAGATATTCCCATAGGCAGTGTGCAATGACTAAAGCCTGTAGTATCATATATGATACATCATTATATGGTAATAAAAACCTGTAGTATCATATATGATACATACTTTTCAAATGTGGTAAACAACAAACTAAAATGCTATTTTTTGAGAATTACTAAGTTCAATCAAGTTGTGCAACCCTTATTTCAAAATATCAGTAAAGATATACAAGGAAAACTCACCAAAATGTCCTCAAAACCAAAATGTTTGGACAGTGGCTTCTACTGCTGCAAATTAGATGGAGGCAGCCATTTTGGGTCATACCATCTGAGGCTCTGTATCCACTTGTAGTGCAAATGGTATGGTCCAGGTGGGGCAGGGGACGTATCAGATGTGAATGTGATACAACAGGTTTTTGAACCAAGTAGGCCTAGTGGTTACACTGAAACATGAGCCAGCTGAAGAATTGGTGTATCATATATGATACCAACGGCGTTATAGTATTACATTGTAACTTTATACACCCTTACATGTATGTCATATGGATGAAATTGAATCATATTTCTTTTGCTATAGTGTACATAAATTTGTATTGCTATAGGTGTGTGGGACAGGCTGTTGCTGGACCCAAATCGCAGACAAAGGCAGATGATGAGACAGAGACACAGAGCAGGACCAATACAAGCGGGTTTTATTAACACAATAAGCGCCCGGAACTATTAGCGCCTATTAAATCAGAGCGCCCCGTGATTGTTTCCATCCAGACGCACATTTCAGACGTACATGACGTCCCTGGGCTTCATCTTAGATGTGGCTAAGATTAGCCAAAACAAAGTTCCATCACTTTTAATGCAAAACCCACGATAATCTGCTCTGTCATTTTTCTCTTTGATCTCATTGAGTACCAATCAGTGTTTCAATTTTTTGTTTCGTGAGACGCGTATTCAGAATTTTCTGGGATGTGTTTATTTATTTTGTTGAATTTGGGATCCTTTTTTTTAGCATGTAATCAACAAGTTTTAAGAACAGTCCTGCAGAGAAATCTCCATTTGAGCTTTCCCATGTTTCACGAAGAGGAAGCTCATTTACTGCAAGAAACTGAACTTTGTTATGATATGATAAACATATAGAAAGCAGGCAAAGTTATGTATAAAATAGGAGAGCTTATAGAGGCATAGGCAAAACCTGTTGCTTAATTTATTTGACCCGGATCCAGTATGCAAGTAGGCATGATGTACTGTAATTACTTAATTAACCATATTATACACATTTTTACATATTGCAATAGCCCACTCATACACTGTAAATTGGGGTTCTTGGCTTATAGATCAATGCTCCGTTTTTTAATGACTCACTTTTCATTTGAGTGAAGTTAACCCAGGGCTTGACACTAACACTTGCCCGCTTGCCCGGGGCAAGTAAAAAAAAAATGGTGGGGCAAGTGAAGACTGCTACCTGGTTGCCCGATCGGGCAAGTGTGCAACTTAGTGCACTATAACACAACACAAGATAAATTTGTCTTGAAGGCAGTCATTGCACTCTGCCTCTGTGTCTTTCCCTGCTTTCCAGCTATCTCTACCTATCTCTCTCCCAGGTTCATTTGGTTCCAAACTATCATTTTGCTGGGGTCACGGACCACTGGGTCTGTGACCACTATGGGCTAATTAAGATGATGAATTTTAACTCTTGAGAGTGTAAAAATGAAACCAAATGGACCCGCAAGGGTCCATTTGGTTTCATTTTTACGTTCTCAAGAGTTACATCTGGTTAAGCAACTTAGCTGGGGACCACCTGGAACCCTCTCAGGAACCACTGGTGGTCCCCGGACGGCCTGTTGAAAACCCCTGGTTTAAAGCACCCAAGTAGGAAGTAAACTTAAATGCAAAATTTACAATATATTTTTGGGGGGCAAATGACCATGACCTGAGGGCAAGTAGAACCTGACTTGCACTTGCCCGATGGGCAATTGCCTCGAACTCTAATCAAGACACCTGTGATTGTGCACGACTAGGCTATTCAGACATGGGATAAAAACAGGTCAGCTTTCTTCCATTGGCTTTTATTGATGTAATAGTGGATATGTCATCACACAGCACGTTTTAGTTTTCAAGAAGTGATTCAAAATCAACTTTTTCAGGGAGTTTTTATTTTAAAAGTACAAAAAAAAAGTGATTTTTTAACATATCTACACACGTAGGTAATGACGTCAATTGGACTGGGACAGGGACCTGAATCTGTTCCATTCTCAAAACAAAGTAAGTGAGTAATATTGTATCCCTACAAAGTGCCAGCTTATTTCTCCCGATACAAGTATAAGTCAATAACTTCACCTGTGCAAAATCTGAATGAATTCTAAAACAAATATTTGATTCACAAAGAACCCATTATAATACAATAATTTAGATGTATGAACACATTGAATTATAGAGTGCGACATATATTATCCATTATGTATTCAAAACACCTTGATTCATAGAGTATAGAATCTATTATGTATTCCAAAAGACATTGATTGATGAAGTATAAAATATAATACAATCTCTTGTAAACGCGTGGACAGAATAGTCATCATGTAGTCTTTGCTGCCACTTTGTGGTAACAGACACAAAATGACAGTTCCTGGTGTTTATAATGAGAAGGAATTAATGGCAATATAACTATGAATCTACTGGTGTTTATAATGCCAACTGTGTTCATATAGTATACAATACAGTATACTATATGGATAATTGTAATACTAAAATCTATAAGGTGTGTGTATTCTATGTACATTAAATCATAACATAGAATACCATTTTTATATGACTAATTCTACAGTTGATTTTGTTGACTAAAATGTATCCTGGTGTTGCCTTGATGGTGCACGTAATGCCTAATTTTACACTGACAATGTAAGACTCTGAATACAGCAGATCTACAAGATCCCACTGCAGGCCACTATAAAATGACTTGTCTTTTTAGTTTAGTTTAGGATACAAGACTTATTTCGTTATTATTTGATTGTCCCAAAACATTGTGTGTAGAGGTTTTAAAATGGATAAACATGTTTACCAGATCTTACACAATTTTACTTCAGCTTCAACAAGATATATCCCTGCATGCAGAGGTTGTGTGAATGTGGTTCTCTCTGTGTGAATGAGACTCATTGTGTCTCCACTCACATCATAGAAACACAGAACACCTGCTGAGCGGTCTACGTACACCCCCATTCTATTACCACCCCACTGGTAGGGAAGAGGTTTTGACAATTTGGTGTGAATACCGTTGTGACGGAAGACGTAGGGTGGATCAAGACCATCATAATAGTATAACGCCCATGACTGGACGTTGTTTCCAAAGGCCTCGGTTCTGCTGATGTCATCCTGACTCACTGCTATTGCAAGCCATTCACCCCACCACTCGACCTCAAAGTAAGCAGGATCAGGTAGACGTTCTCTGCTCAGCACCTGGTGGGTAGTACCGAATCTTTTCGGATGATCTTCGTAATCCTGGGCACAATCTGGTGGCCAGAACACTTTCATTTTGTCCTCTGACAGTTTGAGGTGTCTGTTGACTGTGTTTGGATCCCACGAGAGACGAGAGGAGACTGAGGAAGAAAAAAAAAAAAAAAACACGCACACATGATGAAATGTTTCAAACCTCAAAACAAACAAAACAAACTTATAACCCTGACACACAAACACACACACACACACACACACACACACACACACACACACACACACACACACACACACACACACACACACACACACTAGGGTGACCAGATCCCAACTCACCAAATGTGGGACAAACAGTGTGTTTGTGTGGGACAATGTGGGACACATGCGGCGTCGTGTCGGACGGTTGCACGAATGAATAAATTGTACACAATTTAGGTGTTTCTACTCTTCCCCTTCACATACCACCACTATAGTTTGCCATCTTTTTCATCCATTATATTAAATTAATAAGAGGCACAGAGATGCTTTTAAATCTATTTACTGGACATTCACCTACTAACAATACACCTGGACAATATAACTGGACAGTCCAGAGCCAAAACAACCAATAACAAACCAAAAAAGTCACTGTATCTTCCTCCTAACAGAGCCAACTACTGTATGTCTGAAATTGTACAGGCACTACACACACATTGAATAAAATAAATAAAACCAGATATATAAATAAAAGTTCGGCTAGCATTGGAGGCAACTTATGATAAATACAATTGTAAACAAATGTGTCTGCCATAGCAGCATGAACAGGGTAGGCACTTTTAGGTTTTGTCCATCACAAGTCTCAGTTTTTTGTTCATCACAGCAGCAACAGGCAGGTCTGTCCATACAGACACAAGTAATTCAGAACCTTCAGTTTTCTTCATCACTGCAGCAGATACAGGCAGGTCTGCCCATACAGACACAGTTAATGCACATTCAGAACCATGGTCTCTCTTTTTTTTTTTTTTTTCATCACAGCAGCAGCTGTAGGCAGGTATGTCCATACAGACTGTATGGACAGACCTGCGTAAGTGATGAAAATGGGTGGAGTCCCCCTTTAAGCAAAGTGACACATTTTCAATTGTAACTTGATGACAAGAAAAACAAACAAAAGGCTATTACCACTGCCATTGAGACATTTGAATCCCTTGACTCCTCCAAAACCCACTCTCGAAGGACACCTACGCACGGCCACAATTCAAAACTGGCCAACGTGAAAAAAAATATGATCCCCCCTACCCACCCCCTTTTCCCTTCCTTGTGTATGTTTCCTTTCCCCTTTACCTCCATTGTGATTTGCTTTAAATGTCTTGCTAAAAATGAACATGGTGGAAACTTATTGTAAACCAGTAGAAATGCAGTTTATGGCGTCTGGTCAGGGGCGTTTTTACCATTACGCAGACTAGGCAGTTGCCTGGGGCGCCATGAGGGGAGGGGGGAAGGGAGACACTGGGGCGATGCTGGAAGAGGGGCATGCTTTAAAAGGATCCCAGGCTAATAAGCCTCATACGGATAAATATATTATATTTGTCCTCTATAACTAGAATTGAACGTTTGAAACACATTAAATGTTCTTTATAAAGTTCATAAATAGTTCGAAATGTTATCCCTTGGGGGGTGCCGTTTTAGTGTGTCTGTCATAGGTATGACGTCACAGGAGATTTTCATAGGGGAAATCAGGGGAAAAACATTGCCTGGGGCTCCAAATTGTTTATAAACGCCACTGAGTCTGGTTGTAGAATAATATAGTTGTGCTTGACTTGTACTGTACATTTCCAAGCTCAGACAGTTTACAGACTTCAGACGTTTACATAGATTTATTTTTGATGTTTTTGAAGACATATTTTACATTTGTATCATTGTGAGAATTTTTGCAATGCAACTTTTCAGGAAGAGAAAGTCTGCAGCTTGTATTAGCATGGATTCCCCATTGGTGTTGCACATGGTGGACTGGTTTCTGAACAATCAACAACCCTAGTAGGAAAACAAATAGTGGACTGGTTTCTGAACAATCATGAACAACAGTGAGGAGAGGACCAAAATGTCAGTGGTTTTCAACCTTTTTGATCCCTGGGCCCACTATTTAGTCAGAATTTGAGCCAAGGACCACTATTTGATGACATTTTAGCCCCACAGACACCTAAAATAAGGATTTCTTCTGTCCACAATTCCAGGCTGGATTTGGAAAACAAAACAGCCAAACATGCAAAAATCAAAATGACCATTAATCTTTTACATTCTTTAATTCTGTAGACTTGGGCTATTAAAGATGAATATTGATGAATATTTTAACTCTTGAGAGAGTAAACATGATGGACCCTTGGGGGTCCATTTGGTTTTTTTTTACACTGTCAAAGAGTTACATCTGGTTAATCAACTTTCCATCATTTAGCCTGCATGGGGACCAACTGGAACTCTCTCAAGCACCACTGGTTGAAAACCACTGAACTATATATGTATTGTGAAGATATGTTGAAAAGTGGTCAAGTGGTCCTTTAAAGGGGAATTCCACCCATTTTCAACATTTTTTCTAAAGAAATCCATTAACATGGTGAAAATACATCTTGATGATGTCATCAAGATGTTTCACCGTGTTAGTGGTTTTCTTCAGACCTCCATTTCTTGGGAACACAGAATGGGGAAACTTTTTTATCATGTCCACACAACATCTTCAAGGTTTATTAATGACATAGTAAAATATTGAAAATGAGTGGAATTGCCCTTTAATAAAAAACAAAATTCATTCATTCATTCATTCATTCATTCATTCATTCATTCATTCATTCATTCATTCTTACTTGGGGGGATGAAGCACTGGTCAAAGGCACCAGACAGGATTCAGTGGCAGTGTGTGAAGTCCCACTTGGTTCCAATAGGATCCGTACAAATGAGTAAAAAGCAAGTCAACGGAAGCAGACAGTAGTAGTAGTAGTAGTGGTATCCATGGTAGTGTCCATGCCTCCAGTCCAGTCCTCTAATGGTTAGTGCGTTATTCCAGGCCGTTGGCCCAGGGACAAAGAAAGCTGCCCCAACACAGGACAGCACATAGTCTCTCTCTGGTGTAGTATTTGTAGGCTAGTGTTTGTCTGTCTGTCTGTGCGCTGCGAGGTGTCGTCAGCGCGCTGCTCTGTTCCTCTACTGGCCGACAAACTCCAACTCACTGCAGGCTGGCTGGCCGGCCGGCCCCTCCCCTTAGCCACGCCCACCCCGCTGCCCATAGGCTGCTGCCCCTCACCGTGACCACACCCCCTGCGCGGCCATTGGCCGTGCTGCCTAACCCCCGACACCCTCCTCCTCCTCCTCCTCCCCCCTCCCCTCTCATAGCGGTCCCACATGGTGTCCAGAGCTATCACTCTGCTGAAACTGGGTTACAATAACACTGTCTGTCTGTCTGCCTGCATGCCTGTCTGTATGCCTGCCTGACTGTCTGTCTGTCTGCATGCCTCTCTGTCTGTCTGTCTGTCTGTCTGTCTGTCTGTCTGCCTGCCTCTCTCCCTGTCTGTCTGTCTGTCTGTCTGTCTGTCTGTCTGTCTGCATGCCTCTCTGTCTGTCTGCCTGTCTGTCTGTTTGCATGCCTCTCTGTCTGTCTGTCTGCCTGTCTGTCTGTCTGTCTGTCTGTCTGTCTGCATGCCTGTCTGTCTGTCTGCATGCCTCTCTGTCTGTCTGTCTGTCTGTCTGTCTGTCTGTCTGTCTGTCTGTCTGTCTGCATGCCTCTCTGTCTGTCTGTCTGTCTGTCTGTCTGTCTGCATGCCTCTCTGCCTGTCTGTCTGTCTGTCTGTCTGTCTGTCTGTCTGTCTGTCTGTCTGTCTGTCTGTCTGTCTGTCTGTCTGCATGCCTCTCTGTCTGTCTGTCTGTCTGTCTGTCTGTCTGTCTGTCTGTCTGTCTGTCTGTCTGTCTGTCTGTCTGTCTGTCTGTCTGTCTGCATGCCTCTCTGCCTGTCTGCCTGTGTGTCTGCCTGCAATCAAAGTAGGAAAGGTCTCTATCTCTCTGCACACGCACACGCACGCACGCACGGTCGCGCGCACGCACGCACGCACGCGCGCACACACACACACACACACACACACACACACACACACACACACACACACACACACACACACACACACACACACACACACACACACACATTTGCTTGTTTACTTACTTTTAGATGTAGGCTATATATACCTCTGAGAGAGTGCACAAGTGGAACATGAATGGGCAGACCCTTGTGGTATAAACTGGGTCCACTTGGTTCCAAACTATCACTCAGCTGGACCCTCAGGTCCCTGGACCACTCTTGGGGATCCACTCTTGGGGAGTCATTATAGTCAATGAATGGGAGTTTACCTTGTAAACTAGACTCTAGACTCTGTCTGCCTGTCTGTCTGTCTGTCTGTCTGTCTGTCTGTCTGTCTGTCTGTCTGTCTGTCTGTCTGTCTGTCTGTCTGTCTGTCTGCCTGCCTGTCTGTCTGTCTGTCTGTCTGCATGCCTCTCTGCCTGTCTGTCTGTCTGTCTGTCTGTCTGTCTGTCTGTCTGTCTGTCTGTCTGTCTGTCTGTCTGTCTGTCTGTCTGTCTGTCTGTCTGTCTGCATGCCTCTCTGCCTGTCTGTCTGTCTGTCTGTCTGTCTGTCTGTCTGTCTGTCTGTCTGTCTGTCTGTCTGTCTGTCTGCATGCCTCTCTGCCTGTCTGCCTGTCTGTCTGTCTGTCTGTCTGTCTGTCTGTCTGTCTGTCTGTCTGTCTGTCTGTCTGTCTGTCTGTCTGTCTGTCTGTCTGTCTGTCTGTATGGCCTGCAATCATAGTAGGAATAAATGAATGAATGAATAAATCACTTTAAAATTTTGTAAACAAATATGTATTTAGGGCCATGTGTTATTTACCCATTATTCAGCATTTGAGCCACGGAGGCTCTCTTGCTTTTGCCCAACAAGTCCAGGATGGATTTGGGAAACTAAACAATCAAACATACAGATCAAAATGACCATTAATCTTCTACATTCTCTAGTTGTGTCCCCAGACCTGCCTCAAATGAGCGGTTCGGATGGATGTGGTTGTCCTGGAATAGATCAGAGGAGGACAAACACAGGACGTGTAGGTGGAGGATGAGGGCGGAGGTTTTTCCTCCCTGTCGTTTGTAGGGTTATTGGTTTTTGTTTGTGTTTTCTTCTCCATTGTGTGTGTGTGTGTCAACGTTTGTGTGAAAGGGGGGAGGGGGGGGGGTGGAGACAACACACCTGACATCTGCAGAACGCTGGTTCTTGCCAAATGTGTGTTATATTTATGTTTAGCACAGGTCACAGGTCTGCTTTGTCTTTTGGGATGTCTTCACGCATGGCGACTTTTTAAAACAATGCCGTGCATTTATGACATGTTCACCCGAATTGCTTTGTTACATTGTAACTTCATGTAGTGTCATGTTAACCTTAATTACTTTGTTGCATTATAACTGGTTATTTTTTTTTTTGCATTTTAAGTCATTTAACTGTTTAGCACCCAAAGACGGAAAAAACGAGCTGTAAACAAGGTAAACAAGCTTGTTTACAGGTGCCATAAGCATAGAGACGAACGTTGTTTGTTAACCCTTTAGTTAGACATCTCTGAATATTGTGTGGGAAAAAATGTATACAACTGCTGTTTGTGATTTGTTGTTTTCGAGATCAATCAATCAATTGCTTAATGCATATGAATGGCACTCTGGACCAAGTGGGGGTGCTGCAGGCTGGAAAAGTGGCACTCAAGGGTTTTGAAGGTAATATGGCAACTTTAGTGTGTGCAAACACTGTGTTTGTACACAGATTTGTTTAAAAAAACAGAATCTAACTCCACCTTACCGCCACTCTATTGGCTCATTGCAAATCTGCTCGAGACTGCTGTGCTGTGATTGGCTAGAACGCTGCCTCACCCCACACATCCCCTTCCCCCTCACATTGGCCTGAGCCTAAAAAATGTTTTGTTTTCATGGTTTGTTGACAACAACAAAGTTCTGGTCCGTCGGCAGGACGAAGCAACTGTCTGTCTGCAGGGAAACGGCTGCAGCATCAAAGTAGAAGCAATGTAGAGGGGGAAAGGGCAAAAAATATAGCTATATACTGTATCCATATTTTCTATTACCTTTAACATGTATTACATTGTAACTTTATACACCTTTACATGTATGTCATGTGGATGAAATTGTCAGATTTCTTTTGCTATAGTGTACATAGATTTGTATAGGACAGGCTGTTGCTGGACCCAAATCGCAGACAAAGGCAGATGATGAGACAGAGACACAGAGCAGGTCCGATACAAGCGGGTTTTATTAACACAATAAGCGCCCGGAACTATTAGCGCCTATTAAATCAGAGCGCCCCGTGATTGTTTCCATCCAGACGCACATTTCAGACGTACATGACGTCCCTGGGCTTCATCTTAGATGTGGCTAAGATTAGCCAAAACAAAGTTCCATCACTTTTAATGCAAAACCCACGATAATCTGCTCTGTCATTTTTCTCTTTGATCTCATTGAGTACCATTCTGGCCAGTGTTTCAATTTTTTGTTTCGTGAGACGCGTATTCAGCATTTTCTGGGATGTGTTTATTTATTTTGTTGAATTTGGGATCCTTTTTTAGCATGTAATCAACAAGTTTTAAGAACAGTCCTGCAGAGAAATCTCCATTTGAGCTTTCCCATGTTCCACGAAGTGGAAGCTCATTTACTGCAAGAAACTGAACTTTGTTATGATATGATAAACATATACAAAGCAGGCAAAGTTATGTATAAAATAGGAGAGCTTATAGAGGCATAGGCAAAACCTGTTGCTTAATTTATTTGACCCGGATCCAGTATGCAAGTAGGCATGATGTACTGTAATTACTTAATTAACCATATTATACACATTTTTACATATTGCAATAGCCCACTCATACACTGTAAATTGGGGTTCTTGGCTTATAGATCAATGCTCAGTTTTTTAATGACTCACTTTTCATTTGAGTGAAATTAACCCAGGGCTTGACACTAACACTTGCCCGCTTGCGCGGGGCAAGTAAAAAAAAAATGGTGGGGCAAGTGAAGACTGCTACCTGGTTGCCCGATCGGGCAAGTGTGCAACTTAGTGCACTATAACACCAAGATAAATTTGTCTTGAAGGCAGTCATTGCACCCTGCCTCTGTGTCTTTCCCTGCTTTCTAGCTATCTCTACCTATCTCTCTCCCAGGTCCATTTGGTTCCAAACTATCATTTCGCTGGGGTCAGGGACCACTGGGTCTGTGACCACTATGGGCTAATTAAGATGATGAATTTTAACTCTTGAGAGTGTAAAAATGAAACCAAATGGACCCGCAAGGGTCCATTTGGTTTCATTTTTACGTTCTCAAGAGTTACATCTGGTTAAGCAACTTAGCTGGGGACCACCTGGAACCCTCTCAGGAACCACTGGTGGTCCCCAGACGGCCTGTTGAAAACCCCTGGTTTAAAGCACCCAAGTAGGAAGTAAACTTAAATGCAAAATTTACAATATATTTTTGGTGGGCAAGTGACCATGACCTGAGGGCAAGTAGAACCCGACTTGCACTTGCCCGATGGGCAATTGCCTCGGAGACCTTAGTGTCAACCCCTGTTAACCACTAGGAAGTTAATCATTAGGAGTAGTGCACCACCTGCTGTGTGTATGCTGATCTATAGGCTAGATGCCTAAACAGGATGACATAAACTCTCTTCATATTGTATGATAAAGTCATATAAAATATGTGATGTAGGCCTACACCCATTGAAAATATAGACTAGAGTATTGGCAACTATCGGTTGAGAATCGACTGGAGACTGGACATCTGTAATCTCAACATTTTGCGGCATAGTTGCTGGTGGTGGAAGCTTGGATTCTGTGAGAGCACTGCTGATCTGCAACTTGCATTAGAGAATTCCTTCAGGCAATGGGATGTTATAGTGCAAGGGCTTACCAGGGGCGGATTGGCACATATTTTCCCACCGGGACAATTTTGCCTTTGCCAGGCCACCCTGGGGTGGGGGGCAGTTGGTTAACCAGATGTGAGAGCGTAAAAATGAAACCAAATGGACCCTTGCGGGTCCATTTGGTTTCATTTTTACACCCTCAAGAGTTAAATTATTCATCATGTGAATTAGCCCAACTTAGTCTACACAACTAGAGAATGTAGAAGATTAATGGTCATTTTGATCTGCATGTTCCAGGCGAGCATCTAGCGCATTCTAGTGCATTTTGGAAGTGCCACTAGTGCATTTCGGATCTTGTCCAGGCCACTAGGTGGCGCAGGCCACCGGGAAAACTCCCTGTACTCCAGATGGCCAATCCGCCCCTGGTGCTTACACTGAGCTATATATATACATGTAGCTTGGAATGTTTGTTTACAATTTGTTTCTCAACTCTGCCAATTTATTGTGGCTTATTTCTACCATATAATGTTTCATATATACTGTAGGCCTATATATTCTAACGTAATGATTGAGTTTAAACCCAGTTCATTGACACACTTCGGCTCAGAATAAGATTGACCATAGACCATTTATTGCAAAGCTTTTGCATGTTTGTATGGCGGCATGGCTCTTGCTCATGTGATATCAGACGATCTATGAACTTAGTCATAGGTCTGATATCACATTTGATATCTCCGATTATCTGTGCATCAAGACACAGCTTGAGATATCAACAACCCCCCTGAGCAGAGCCAAGGTACAGTAAAATACAAGACATTAACACGTGAGCATCGTATCCAGTGCAGACTGACATGAGACATTACAACATTTATCCAAAATGCATGAACAGAAAACAAATACATGGATACAGAAAATATCATAGTCCACAGTAAACATGGATACCATAACAGAACTAGATACCACAATAGTTACAACCCTTAAATCATGATTAATCAGAGACTCATGTACTCGGAACTGGTGCCACAGGGAGGAGGCCGGGGAGGTGGAGGAAATTTGAACACATATCTGATCAACAGGACAGAGTCAGCTTAGCAGGAAGAGACAGAGAGAGAGGGAGAAAGAATAGACTGCTTATATAGGGCACATGATTGAATGTGGGTGTGACTGACTAGCTGACAGCCAATGACAGTGAGGGGAGTTGACATGGTGACGCCAATGAGAGTGAGGGGAGTTGACATGGAGAGACTGCAGATTTAAAGGAACAGAATGAATTACTGATTGAAAATAAGGGGAATTAAATAAACCTTCTGCCCTCCGTGCCTCAATGAACTAACGCTTCGCTGGATTAATACAATGTCTGGATGCCAGAATGGGACTAAAAATTAAGTATTTCTAACTCTCATCAAGACACCTGTGATTGTGAACGACTAGGCTATTCAGACATGGGATAAAAACAGGTCAGCTTTCTTCTATTGGCTTTTATTGATGTAATAATGGATATGTCATCACACAGCACGTTTTAGTTTTCAAGTAGCCTGGTCTAGCCCTCAATGATTTTGGCCTTGGGGGGGCGGGGTGCCGTGGCATCCACGCGGCAGATGAGCTGCGCTCTGATTTGATCTCACTAACGTGTCGTCATCCCCGGCCCCTCCCGCGCCCGTCCACTGCTGTTCTACGTCACATCATTTAGAGCGACGCCCACCCCGTCTATTTCAAATCTCAAAAAGAAATTATTTAGCTCGTTTGCCTTTGTGTTTTCATTCAGAGCAACCATCGGCTTCTTGGTGGACTCCGTGTTGGTCATTTTCCTTATTGAGTCCCACAGTTTTTTGGTGTTTGAGTTGGCCAACTCCTGCTCTGCACGCTCAGCGTGCCGTCTCCTGGACTCTCTCAGCTGCCTAGAGAGATCTTTCTCTGCAGCCCTTAAGGCTACTGAGTCCCCAGCCCTGAAGGCTGCCTTCTTCCTCCGGATGCAGTCCTTTACTTCCCTAGTGATGTAGGGTTTATTGTTTGGGTATTTTGTAAACGTTTTCTGGGGTAGTATGGACTCCACACAGAAGCTGATGTAAGCAGTTATTGTCTCTGTGGCTAAGTTAATATCAGCATCCTGAAAGAAAACCTCCCAATCAGTACATAAAAAACACCCTTTCAGCTCCTCCACTGCATCGTTAGACCATACATGTATTGTCTTTGTGACCGGCTTGCTAGATTTAAAAACAGACTTATATGTGGGTGCGAGATAGACAGTGTTGTGATCAGAATTAGCTAGTGGGGGCCTAGCTTTGGCCGTGTAAGCCTCTTTGTGTGAATCTGGTTCTCTCTGTGTGAATGAGACTCATTGTGTCCCCACTCACATCATAGAAACACAGAACACCTGCTGAGGGGTCTACGTACACCCCCATTCTATTCTCATTCCGCTGGAAGGGACCTGACACTTTGGTGTCAATACCTTTGTGACGGAAGGTGTAGGGTGTATCAAGACCATCATAATAGTATAACGCCCATGACTGGACGGTGTGTCCAAAGGCCTCGTCTCTGCTGATGTCATCCTGACTCACTGCTATTGCAAGCCATTCACCCCTCCACTCGACCTCAAAGTAAGCAGGATCAGATAGATGTTCTCTGCTCAACACCTGGTGGGGTTTAGAGAATCTTTTCGGATGATCTTCGTAATCCTGGGCACAATCTGGTGGCCAAAACACTTTCATTTTGTCCTCTGACAGTTTGAGGTGTCTGTTGACTGTGTTTGGATCCCAGGAGAGACGAGAGGAGACTGAGGAAGAAAAAAAAAAAAACAAACGCACACATGATGAAATGTTTCAAACCTTAAAACAAACAAAACAAACTTATAACTCTGACACACACACACACGCACGCGCGCGCACACGCACGCGCGCACGCACGCACGCACACACACACACACACACACACACACACACACACACACACTGTACTCACATTGTAAGAAGTCCTGTCTGTTGGTGCTTCCTGGAACCACTGCTGGACCTAAAATCACAAAGTGCACAAAACCCCCCAGAGTACATCAACAGTGTACACCACATGTATGAACCAAAGTCAAACAATATGACTGGCATATTTGTCACATAAGCCATTCCATGAGTCCTCAAAGCATGTTTTCTATTGAAAAATGATGAGGGTACTCTTTCCTGTGCAAGGGATGTCGGAAAATGTAGGACTTGATGTAAACACTGCATTTGCCAACAGTGACCTGCCTGAAGAAGCCAGTCTAACTGTCCGAAACATCACTGTAGAGTCACAACGCCATTTTAAGGACCGCCCCTCTATTGGACCACCTCGAAAGGTCGCCACTCTTCACAACAACAATGCCTTCCACCTAAAAACGTTCAATTCTAGCACTAACTGCAGAAAAAACACAGATATACAAGCCCAAAGCACCATTCACTGTGACAGATAGATGACTTGTAGATCAACTTCTTAATTGTGCAGGACGGGCGCATGGTATGACGCTTATAACTGCACCTTAGCAGCAGCAGCAGCAGTCAGTGATACGAGCAGCATAAGCCACTCGGCAGACGATGCGCTCCGACAAACTTTATTGCACTAATTAATTGAACATATCTGTTCTCAAATCCACGCGTCCATCGGACAGCATTTTAACTGATTTTCCATGCACAGGGATGAGCAGGGGCAGATTGGCACATATTTTCCCACCGGGACAATTTTGCCTTTGCCAGGCCACCCTGGGGTGGCAGCTGGTTAACCAGATGTAACTCTTTGAGAGCATAAAAATGAAACTAAATGGTGTATGTCATTGTGTATTTAAGTGAACGTTTCATGAAGATTTTTGTAAACCATGTTTTTTCTGTTCTATGAACCCTATGGAAGATGAAAAAAGTGGTTTACATTTTTTAATTTTTGCCCAGAAAATATTTATGTGTGTTGACCTCATCACATTTTCCATGATTTCTATAGCTGATTTTAACCCAAGGAGTGTTTTTGGGCAAAAATAATGCTTGGGATGGATTCAAAAGCATGAAAAACCCCTAGTTTGACATGTCACATGTGCTTCTTAAAGAATTATTATATTATATGGGATTTCATGTTCCATAGGGTTCATAGAACAGAAAAAACATGGTTTACAAAAATCTTCACAAAACGTTCAGTAAACTAGATTCTGCTACATAACTACAGTACATACACTCCTATGCAAAGCAGAATCTGCAGTGGAGCCACTGTAGACGCACCAGAGCTAGGCTTCTACTAACAGTGAATGGAGAGACTGGGTACTGCGTCTGCCCGTTTTTAGTAGTCTGCCAAAACGGCAATTTTGTTAAAATACTGTTGCTTTTCGTCAGCTGTAAGATAGACCCACAGCGGTGTGGTGTAAGCTGCAGCAAAATGGCGACAGCAACAAAATAGTCACGTGACTGAGACCCATGAATAGCAATGATTACTTAGGCTACTGTCACAATATATAGCTATTTAACACTGATACTGAACACACACTCTCTAGCAATTATTACTATGTTATAGGATGTCACATACAGCATATCCTATTATTATATTATTCCAACTTGCATATAGAAAGGATGTGCTATGTGTCTCTGTTTATTCCATATTTTCCATATTAAAAACGACTTGTCAAATTGTACAAGGGCAAAACAAATCTCACCTCTTTGAGCAATCCTTGGTCTGCCACCAGCATCCTGTTGAACAACCATTACAATGTCATTGTGAGTTCTATTGAACATTATAGTTTACATTATGGGTTCATTGTACACTCGGACAGGACATGCTGGTTAGTGACTGTTGTTTCTATCATGTAACTATCATTACTGAATTGATTCTTTTAGACTGCACTAATCTTTAATACTGTCTTCTACAGGACAGTAAAGTATTTAGTATTTAGTTACATGTACTGTAGCCTGGTCTAGCCCTCAATGATTTTGGCCTTGGGGGGCGGGGGTGTCGCGGGATCCACACGGCGGAAGTGCTGCGCTCTGATTTGATCTCACTAACGTGTCGTCATCTCCGGCCCCTCCCGCGCCCGTCCACTGCTGTTCTACGTCACATTATTTAGAGCGACGCCCACCCCGGAAGGTTGACACCCCCCTCAAGGCCACTTTCCAACGCGCGTTAGTCCAGGCTTTCCGTTTTCGCGCAAGGCGAACGAAAATGAAAGCCTGGGTGTCGAGGCTGCATGTACTGTAATCATGATCAGTTTACTCTACAGAAAAGTAAAACATATTTTGTTACATGTAATCATTAGCACTTTATTTTATAGTAAAGTAAAAGTATTTAGTTACATGTAATCATTACCAGTTTATTCTACAGTAAAGTTAAAGCATTTAGTTACATGTAATCATTACCAGTTTCTCCTGTACTTGGTAAACAGCAGAATTGATCCCATGCTGGTGCTTCTTGTACACGCCTACTGTCACAGCAGAGCATTCTGGTAAGCGCGCACACACACACACACACACACACACACACACACACACACACACACACACACACACACACACACACACACACACACACACACACACACACACACACACACACACACACACTAATCAATCCAGAGCGACTACCCGTGTGCATATACACTATGTAGTGCTATGTTGTGTACATAACCTGCCATCTAAATTACATACTGTACGTTTAGTCTTTTCATACACCAGGAGGTCAAGGCTAGGACAAGTACTACTGCAAGTGCTATGGGCTGAGATGGAGTCTGAAGAGGTGAGTTTTCAGACTGCGGTGGAAGATTGCTGGACTTCACTGTGCCAATGTTAGCACATAGATAATAATATAGAGCTGAATGTAATTGTTTTGAATACGAAGAATAATAAAAAGAGTCACCAATCAGCCAACCATGCTATGTGTCAATTGGGCGCCTCTGTAGCTATTGCCCCCACCACCCGACTACGGATAAGCAGGTGAAGATGGATGGATGCATTTATAGAAATGTATTTAGGTAGATGAATGCAGGCATCCCACCCGGGAAAAAACACCAAAATAGATTAACATTTATACGCCACGCATGATTAACATACCATATACAGTAGAATATATATAGTATATACTGTATATATCAACGCGGCTCAGGAAACACAAAAGAGGACAAAATAAATTGCGAACAACATCGGATTTTACTGATGCAAGCAAATGCATCGCAACGCATCTCAATTTTGCCCGTCAATAGACCTGCAAAGTGACATCACTGCCCCTGTTCCAGAAATGGAATCCTCATTCATTTTCCTCATAGACTTTTTGAAAATGCTTAATAAAAACACAATTGCGCCTTCAGATTCAGATTCCTTTATTTGCCATTGTGTAAACACATAGGAATTTGTTTTGACGTAAACATGAGTGCATTCGATTCTTTCTTTGTCCGCACTGCGGACAAAACCAACTCGGGTTGTGACAAATCATGACAACACACAATATTATCATGCAATCATAATTAGCAAGAAGTAGAAAACGGTAGGATACTTTTTGTTTCGTTTTTCATCTTAGAAATTATTCGACTGTCCAGAAAGATTGTGTGTGTCATCATGATTCGTCACAACCCGAATTGGCTTTGTCCGCGGTGTAATCGTTTTTTTATAAATTGTTTTCGAAAAGTCTATGAAAAAGAAGGAATGGGGAATCCACTTCTGGAACAGGGGCGGTGACGTCACTGCGCAGGTCTGTTGCATCGAAACGTAAATGCGACAGGTAAGAGAGACGGTATTATAGCAAGGTAATTTTCACCATAGTGCTACCACCATGCATTATCCCACAGTGACATTGCTAAATTAGGCTATTTGTCCGCACATGATAGACCAGCCAATTCCAGTATTCCAGCCATCTTGCGTTTGTTGGTTAAATTTTCGCTCCCTCTTTTATTTCATGCTCCTACTGTAACTCTTAAGTTGTCCGCTGACTTTCTTTGCCGTGGTGACGGACTGGAGGGCCCAGGAACATTTACAATTAAAAGACAGATGGACAGAGCGAGCGAGCTCCGCACTGTTCGCAGAGCAAAGCCAGATAGAGTTCTCAAACTCTGCCCGAACCCGACCAGGACCGAACCCGAACAGGACCGAACCCGAACAGGCCCGACCCGACATTTAGGGCCGGGTAGGGCCGGAAATCTATCCTAATCAATAGGGCCGGGTAGGGCCTCGGGCCCCATGCAAAAATAATATATATTGAATTATTTTAATATAGTAAGAATAATAGGTATTTTTTTGTGGTTACCTATTATGAAGATGGTGCTCATTGCCATTTCAATTTTAATCTGTGGCGGATTCTCAAATTTTGCCCAAACCCGACAGTTTAGGGCCGGGTAGGGCCTAAAATGTATTCCATTTAGTAGGGCCGGGTAGGGCCTAGGGCCTGAACTGTTAGGGCCGGGTAGGGCCGGGCCTTAATTTTCAGGCCCGTTGAGATCTTTAAAGCCAGATAGCTCAGGCTGTTCCATGCAGACTGCGCACAGATCACCCTATACCACAGCAGATTGTGAAATTAAACTTAGCTATAATCATTTCATTCTCAAGGTATTTTTTACTGGCCCAGCTGGGCCAGTGTAAGGCACCATGTGGTGGTCCGAAACCTTTTACATGGTACATTCTGGCCATCGGGCCAATTATAATGGCGAGGCCTAGGAGTCCTATAGATCTCTCTGCTGTGTTTGGTCCCAGTCTCATATTTCACCTGTAAAAGTGGGTCTCCTACGAGGGTCTTGGTGCCAGCATTTCTCCATGAGTTGGATCATCTCCTCCAGTCCTGGAGCCTTCATCCTTTTAACAACGTCTAGCGATGGTCTTCCTCCACGATGGACATCAAACGCTGCAACGTCATGGCCAGAATCTGAGGAAGAGACATGATTAGAATAGAGTAGAAAGAGTATGGGGTAGGAGTTATTGATTTTCAAACGTTTTTCAATTGTAGGCCTTTTCCACAAAAAAGGGGAAATACGGCCATCACCACCATTTTCCTAACCCAAGAAATCATTTAGAACAGGCTTTGCAACAAATATGCCAGTCATTATATTAAAAGCTTACCCAGTATATACCCAGTAATTGAGAATAAAGTTCTGGCACAGGCACCATGACATCTGCACCCTATGTGTTGGTCAGATCATTGACTATACCGACTGTTGTATAGTCTTGTATAGTAGTTAATGCCAGCTATAGTGTATTTAACTATAGAAAGAACAGTTTACAAGCAAGCTCTAAATTTACTGCCCAGTGTCCATGGATGTGAAATAGCAGCCAAAAATATTCTACTTGATCAAGTCTTACTTGTTTTCGTGGTGACTGCATTGCATAAATTAATGAGATAATTTCATTACCGTAAGCATGGAAATGTTTTGTTGTTACTTCTGCTATTTCAATTAATTGATTTGTTTGTTTATTTAGTAGCTGTGTAATAAGCAAGCAGGATCGTTGACACAGGATAATCAATTATCCTGTGCTTATCGACCCAACCTTTAAAGATGGGCACTAGCCTTTTACAGGCTCATATATTTCTCATATATTTATTTTTATTCTGTATAAATGTATAGTTGCTCTGCGCACAGTTCAGATCAATGATGGTGTAATGTTTTATGTTGTATATATTTTATAGGATGCATCATGAGCATATTATTGCATAATCTTGACATGTACAATATAGTATTGAATTATACATTTAATTCTCTCTTGGTCTCTTGGTCAGTTCTGATTGTAAATGAGACTCAATGTGTTTTTGCAGGTTAAATATAGTTTGAATAAACTAAATAAAAAAGAGACACTCACTTAAAACACTCCACAGCAGAATGGCAAAACTGAAACAAAAACAGACACGCATCAATAATTACTTTACACATCAGCACACAACAATACTCATTCTCAGCATCAGTTTGATAGTTTATCAAATAAAACACAAACTAAATAGGCACAACACTAAATAGTCCTCGATGCTAGGAGGAGAACCTGGGGCAGACCAAGGACCAGATGGATTATATCTCCACTGGGAGGAGACCCCGAGGTAGACCGAGGACCAGATGGATTATTACCGTATCTAGGAGCATGCAGGTGTGTAGAATGGTGGGTACCTGTAGACATCAAAGGAGCATGCAGATTTGTAGAATGGGGAGAATGCCTCTGGAGGCATGAAGAACGGTGTCCCCGCCCCTTTGAGACGAGTCGACGTTACGTTGGTGATGAACTTGGCGAGACCGAAGTCAGTGATCTGGATGAGAGAGAGAGAGAGAGAGAGAGAGAGAGAGAGAGAGAGAGAGAGAGAGAGAGAGAGAGAGAGAGAGAGAGAGAGAGAGAGAGAGATACATGATTTCTCTTGACCCGTTCACAGTTGGTAAAACAGTCTTTGGTCTCAATTAGTTTTTACTGGTTAAATTTTGACTGGTTAACTAAAGGTTAAAATAACCAGACTGACCTTGGCGTTCAGACCAGAGTCCAGCAGCACGTTGCCAGGTTTCAGGTCTCGGTGGATGATGGGAGGAGTCAGACTGTGAAGGTAGTTCATGCCCAGAGCCACGTGGTGGACCAGCCGAAACACCAGGGGCCAGGGAGGAAGACCCTTTAGTTTGTTCTGAAACACCAGGGAGGAAGACCCTTTAGTTTGTACTGAAACACCAGGGAGGAAGACCCTTTAGTTTGTTCTAAAACACCAGGGAGGAAGACCCTTTAGTTTGTACTGAAACATCAGGGAGGAAGACCCTTTAGTTTGTTCTGAAACACCAGAGAGGAAGACCCTTTAGTTTGTACTGAAACACCAGGGAGGAAGACCCTTTAGTTTGTCCTGAAACACCAGGGAGGAAGACCCTTTAGTTTGTACTGAAACACCAGGGAGGAAGACCCTTTAGTTTGTTCTGAAACACCAGGGAGGAAGACCCTTTAGTTTGTACTGAAACACCAGGGAGGAAGACCCTTTAGTTTGTTCTGCTGACAGAGCCATACTACACATGGAGGAATAAAGCTACAAACCTAAGGATGAAGCTCTCCTGTGTTGTGTCCTTCCTTTGCACTGGGTAGTGACTAGTTGTTCACATAGTGTTTTTGCTCTGTGTGTACATAATTCAAACTTCGTGGACCACGCCACGGTGGGACTTCTCTTTTCTTCTATTCAATGTTTAAACGATTATGGATTATGAAGACTGACCTGCAGGGAGTCCAGGGACCCCCTCTCCATCAGCTCCATGACCAGACCAAGATGTATGAAGTCTGAGGAGGGTCTACTGCCCCTGAAGACCCCCAGGACCCTCATGACGTAGGGGCTCTCTGCACAGCGCATCATCTCAGCCTCACGAAGCAGATCGTCATCTGAGACAGACAATTGGACTCGAGTCCTATTGACTCGACAAGTCAAGTCGCCAAGTCGCATTTTTGACTCGACTTGACTCGCTTGGGACGTAGGTAAAATACTTGAGACTCGGACTTGACTTGAGACAACCTGACTCGGCGACTCGTCCGAGTCATCGTCCGAGTCACCATTGCCGGGAGGCAACGGTGTGCAAATGAAACCAAATGAACCAGTCAGGGAGCTAACACGATCACCTATTTGCGGGGGTCCCGACCCACGGTCTGAACCACTGACGGGAGCGGAGCGGGGGTGAACGCCATTGCCATCTAGATCTAGTAGAAGACTTGCGACATTGAGGGGTCAGAAAACAGTGAACGGAGTTTGCAGTACTTCCCAGTTTCCACAACTCTCCAACTGTCTATTTCAGTAATTCTAATGAACGCCACGCTATAGGTTCACGCGTTTATTGATTGATAGATTGATTGAGTGATTGGAGACAGGCATGTAGAGCGAGCAAGCACAAAAGACTCTGATCAGGCCATACGCCACAGCAGCCACACTACACCACACACAGAAACAAACAATGGCGACTGCGTCTGCTACTCCTGAGCGTTCTTCGACAACCTCGTCCTCCTCGTCTGCACAACAATCACCAAAGGTTGTCAAATTTGCTTTTAAAAACTTCCATTCTGATGGGAAACGGAGGATGGCCAAACAACAGAAAACAATATCACTCACCACTGTCACGAACGCTGATTTGGGCTCCTGTATGTCCGTATGTGACTGGCTGCATAAATAATCCATCATCCATCCATATAGAAACTAGAAAGGCAGCAATCCATCTTCCAAAATTCTCACTTCTCATAACATGTATCCAGTTGTTGGGGTTAAAACCTCACTCCACGCAACCTCCACCTAAAATAGTTATTCATTCCTTCCCTTTCCACCGGTAGGCCTACGTTTTTCTCGCTAAATAGTTTTATTTAGTCCAGTTATTATTTCGCCAGCTCTGCTCTCCGGGTCCTTCCATCCCACCAAAACAAATGCACGTGTAGTCATAGACTCGGTGTTGCCAACTTCACGCATTTGACACTATATTTAGCTTTTTTTCCAGACCCCCCTAGCGCCAAAATGATTGAAAAACTCAAGGTGATATTCACTACTAGTGCTTTTATAGTGAGCTGGGTTGAAAAACACTGCTCTAGCTCCTTGTAGTGCGTTTTGGAAGTGCCACTAGTGCATTTTGGATTTTGGCAGTTGGCAACTGAGTGTAGTACACGAGTAGGTAGCTATACTTAGTGCCTGATGAAAAATGAACACTATGTTAAATTAATGATCCGTGTGCGTGCAGGTATGCCTGCTCTACAAAATGCTACACAAGCACAATTGTACTGTAACTCTCATCTCTATTAATACATTTTTTCTTTCATTCATATAATTCAAGTTACACTGCAACAGAACTGATAACTGATAAAAACTGATATATATATTTTTTTACATTTGACCGTAGGAAGTTGTAACCTGTGACTTGACTTGAAAACCAGTGACTTGACTTGAAAACATTGTGACTCGACGCGACTCGAAACAACCATGCGACTTGACTCGACTCGCCCAACTGTGTGGACTCGACTCGACTTGACTCGCCCCCAACCTAAAAAAAACTTGACTTGCTTGAGACTTGGGACCAAATGACTTGTGCTTGCTTGAGACTCGGCTCGGAGGGACTCGTGCAATTGTCTGTCTGAGGATGACCTGAACATGATATACTGTATGTCACTATATATGAGCATGACATGACATACATATATCACTATATGAACATGATTTCCAAACTGATAATGAATTCAATCAATCAATCAACTATTATGCTGCACAGATAGGCTACTGTAGCTCCTCTCCTATAAGAGTATTGATTGATTCCACCTACCCGTTATCCAGACATAACAGTTTGACAGCCACATCCCGCCTCCACTGGACATGTCTGGTCTTGAACACTTGACCGAATCCTCCTGCACCAATCACCTTCCAGCTCCGATCCAGACTCTCTGAACCAATCACTGTTAGATCTGCTGCAGGAGGGCGGGACTGAGCCATTGATCCCTGGCACTGTGTCTCAGTATCAGGAGCAACTTGTCGCTGATAATAAAATGTTTTAATCATTAACAGAATGTTTGCCATAGAAGTTACACCCATCCTCATCCATCACACACACAGCAGAGTATCAGGAACAACTTGCCTATACAGTAGCCTACATACACACGTGTGTGTGCGCGCGCATGCGTGTGTAAGGTGCACAGTTAAATTAAGTCTACTCATCACATCTGAACATAAATGACATCCTGTAAACCAGGGGTAGGCAACCTTAGGCACGGGTGCCAGCAGTGGCACTTCAGAGTGGCACACTGGCACAAGTATGATACATTTAAATATATAACTCCACTCACAGTATGTAGATTGCAACCTGCACATCATTCTACATTCATTCAAACTCACATTCAGTGGACTCTGACTTGGACGATTGCTGTAACAACAATAATTGAGTCTAATAATCATACATCCTGAAAGAAAATATTTTTGGTGTGGTGTCAAAATTAAATATAATGTCGATATGACACAATATCAAGAAAGTAAAGATATAGCACTTCATCTCAAAAAGGTTGCCTACGGCTGCTGTAAACAATGTGACATTTATTCAAACTCACATTCTGAACCCGGACTGCAGGAAACAGTGGTAATAATTGAGTCTAATAATCATACATCCTGAAAGAAAATATTTCTAACAGGGAAGAGAAAGCATAGGCCTAAAGGTAGCCAATGCCACCACATGACACTCGACAGTTTTGTTGTTGTTTCTAACATAAAGGTTGCTGTGCATATGGACAATCAAAATCAGATGGAAACATATCTGATGTGGTGTCACAGTCACAATTAAATATATTGTGTCTATATGGCACTCAGACTATCAAGAAAATAAAGACCCAGCACTTCATCTGGAAAAGATTGTCGTGGGGCCTACAGCCAATTAACCCTTAGTGTCCTGAACGCGTTTTGGTGTTTTATCTGTTGAAAAATAGCAGATCAACAAGCTCATGTCGCGCCACCGAGTGGCGCGACATGAGCTTGTTGTTCTGCTATTTTTGAAAAATTGTGAAAATGTGCTGCAAATCTCTGAATACATTATTTTGGAAGCAAACATTTTATCTCAATTTTTCGCTTCTGGGGAACCCCGAGAACAACATGTTTTCAGATGGGGGGTCTGCAGCCAAATATGGATAATTCTGGTGGTCCTTGGCTAGAAATATGTTAGCATCACTGACACAGGAGCACAGATTTTTCTGAAAAACTAGAATCTAGTGTCAGAAACTATAGAATCTAGTGTCAAAAACTCGATTCTAGCATCAGAAAGTAGATTCTAGTGTCAAAAAGTAGATCCTAGCATCAGACACTATAATTTAGTGTCAATAACTAGACTCTAGTGTCGGAAACTACTGTAGAATCTAGCGTCAAAAGCTAGAATGTTGCTGCAGCTATAATCTGGTGTCAGGAACTACTGTATAATCTGGTGTCAGGAACTAATGTATAATCTGGTGTCAGAAACTCGAATCGAGGGTCAGGACACAATGGGTTAATCTTTTAGGCCCAGTAGAGAGCTGTCTGAGGCAGATTGCAAAATGGCCTGATCTACTGTAAATCTCTGCGCACGACACACAAACGCATTTCGAGATTAGAAATTAGAGTCTCGGGTCTATAGAGTTTAACACACTTACCTTTCATAAACTGTGTATTGGTCGTCTGGCGGCTCTCTTCAACGTGGACCCTGGAGCTAAGAAAAACACAGAAAGAAACCTATGAAGAGGTCGTGGGTTTTCACTTTCACTTTCTAGTTCTACTGCACTGAAGAACAATACTGACATCTAGTGGTCACTGCAGGTCACTGTGTTTAATGAACAGCAACACCAATCGACACATCAGACTGCGTTTGTATTAGGACAGTAAATGTGTTTTAATTGGCCTAAAATATTGTCTTTGTACGTATACATTACTTAATCCTGACCTAAGGTCGTGAAAACACCAAATAAACACCTAGGCTATACCCTTTAGAAACATTAACACCAATTAAACAAGAAAAAGTTAAAAATTTACAAAATTGCACATGAAGCCTCCTCCACACCGCAAAGTGTAGTTGTTTATTTGATCTTAGTGTTTCTGAAGTGTAGGCCTAGTTGTTTATTTGATCTTAGTGTTTCTAAAGTTTAGCCTAGTTAATAAACTAGGCTACTGAATTTTTAGTCCCATGATTTTCTAACCCATTTTTCACCCAGTGCCAATTCCTAATGTGATCCTGGGGCTCTACACACCCTCTGCCAACCTGGGGAGGCAGCGGACTGGCCTCATGCTACCTTCAATGCATGAGGAGTCCAAGCTGCCTTCTTTTCACCTGACAGGGGGGAGTTTCCCTGGTTGGGCATGTTCTGTCCCCTAGTTCAGGCGCCCCGGCTGGCCAGGTGGAGGCAGTTTAGAGCCCAGGATTACTGCATGTTTTTGTGAGGGTACGTACCCTAGGGGACACGGGGAGAACATGCAAACACACAGAAAGGCCCTTTCACCAATCCAATCCCGCCTTGGGTATGGGCACTGATGACTCGGAGGAGGAGACATGCCGGCAGCACCCACAAGCATCCCTAGCGGGATTCGAACCCAGGACCTTCTAGTTGTGAAGCCAGAGCACTAGTTCAAGTAAGCCTATGTGCTGTGTGAACGTCCAGTAATGAGGGGGTCCTCTGATTGGGAGGCCCCAAAACAGCCCCAAATGTGCTGCAGATGTGCTGACCTCATCATGTTTCATCACATTTGTGAAGACGTCTATAGCCGTTTTTAGCCCAAGGAGTGATTGTTTTTGTGCAAAGAAAAAAAAAAAAAAAAAAAAACAATGCTTAGATGAATTCAGAATAATGCAAACCCTTTAGTTTGACATGGCATGATGTGATACTTAAAATCAGAATGAATTTGAGTTCATGTTGCTTTACTGTGTTTTATTGATGGAGGCCATATGGATTCGGGGCTCTCTTTAACTTTTGCCAAGGGCTCCTAAGATTTATCTGCAATTGCACAATCATTTCACTAGCAGACCGGACTATGTGAATCTCCCCGTCTCTCGGATTCACCAAGCATTCCTCCCTGCATATATCTTAAAGGGAGATAATGTGAAATTCAACTTTTAATTTGGTGTAAATATCGCCGTTATGTAATCAGATTAGCTTTATTAGTAACGGAGTAACCTAACAAGTTATTTTTGCAATTTAGTAGTTACTTACTTAGTTACATTACCAAAAAAGTAACTCATTACTATAGTTTGTCCCAATTCATTGTCTTGCTAGATTTAAAAATAATATAGAGCCGAGACCACCCGGTGTTGTATAGGCTATTCCTCCTTCTGTGAGTGTATAATAAGCCCTGACTGTGCGTTGTCACTTCATCCTTACTTTTGTGAGTGATGTGCATAGTTACCCGTTTTCTGTCTGCACATCCTGTAAGTTCACCTAAGAAATAAAGGTAGACCTACTGTCTAGTATATAACATAGAACAGCACAGGGAGCTGTCTGTGGTGCTGAAGTGTTTATAACAGAACAGCACAGGGAGCTGTCTGTGGTGCTGAAGTGTTTCTATATAACAGAACAGCACAGGGAGCTGTCTGTGGTGCTGAAGTGTTTCTATATAACATAGAACAGCACAGGGAGCTGTCTGTGGTGCTGAAGTGTTTCTAATAGAAACACTTCAGCACCACAGACAGCTCCCTGTGCTGTTCTATGTTATATAGAAACTTTCTATATAACATAGAACAGCACAGGGAGCTGTCTGTGGTGCTGAAGTGTTTCTATATAACATAGAACAGCACAGGGAGCTGTACGTGGTGCTGAAGTTTTTCTATATAACATAGAACAGCACAGGGAGCTGTCTGTGGTGCTGAAATGTTTCAATAGAGATGCGCAGTGACGTCACCGCCCCGGTTCCGGACATCTTTCCCTCATTCATTTTTCTCATAGACTTTTCGAAAATGGTTAATAAAAACACGATCGCGCCGCGGGCAAAGCCAACTCGGGTCGTGACAAATCATGACAACAAACACAATATTGTCATATAATATATAATTAAGAAGAAGTAGAAAACGGCATGATACAAGACTTTTTGTTTCGTTTTTCATCTTAGTAATTATTTTATTGTCCCAAAAGTTTGTGTGTGTCATCATGATTCGTCACGACTCGAGTTGGTTTTGTCCGCGGCGTAATCGTCTTGATATAAATTATTTTAAGTCTATGAGAAAAATGAATGGGGAAAAGACTTCTGGAACCGGGGCGGTGACGTCACTGCGCATCTCTATAGAACATAGAACAGCACAGGGAGCTGTCTGTGGTGCTGAAGTGTTTCTATAGAAAAGCACAGGGAGCTGTCTGTGGTGCTGAAATGTTTCTACTCTAGCTAGTATCTAGTTATACTCTAGTATGAATCTTTTATTTTGAAAAGGAAGAAAGAGGAAGTCCGCCGCTGCTGTGTCACACTTTTGGAATTAAAACATAATATAACATAATACATCCTCTGGCTGCGTTATTGGGTGAGTAATGTAACATTACTCACCCAATAATCAGGGAAGGATTATCCAACGGGCACATTGGGCCTAAGCTTGAGTATCCGCGTAATCGCTAAGAGGCTTAATCTCAGGGACCCCTCAAAAAATCGTAACCGTGAATAACAGTGGCGCACACGGTCCTTGTGACTGTTATTAACATTGGGTTTACTCAGTTCCAAATTTGCATTTCCTTTGCTTATAATGTCCACCATTATTGATTTCCCAAGTTGACATGGAAACAATCCTGGCTTTATCTAGCATCTAGCATCGGTACAATGACCCTACTATAAAATATCCTCCAAATCAGCGCCTTCACCACCCCAGGACATTGTGGTACTGCAGCTAAACTGTCCATAAAGAAATGACAAAGACTGATATTCTTGAAGGCTATGGTGTAGGCAGGTATGGTCACTATGGTGTAAGTCTTCTCATTGGCTGCATGGCAGCAAATCGCATGTCTGGGGGCTCATGTGTAGGCCAAAAGCATTTATCGCCAGACCTGGGGCTGGGCTTACCAAATAATTACCCATAATAATTAAAATCAGCCATCAAGAGCTTCAACTCATGATAAACAAAGTAGGGGAGTACAGTAACATTTTTAATTGGGGGGTCAGGTGTCTTCTGGACTTTTTGAACTGCAGGATTTAATTATTATGGGTAATTATTTGGTAAGCCCAGGCCCAGGTCTGGTGGTACAGGCTTTTGGCCTACACACAAGGCCACAGGCATGTTTTGCTGCCATGCGGCCAATAATAAGGCTTACACCATACATCGGACGGTCGTTTCTGACGGCATGTCTTCCGGTAGCGTCTCGTATTGTGCCTTACGCTGTGTATACAGTATATATTACATAGACATGGTAGCACCACCGTTCACTTCCTCATGAATGGCCCCGGCGGATGACATCACGCTCCGTCAGATGACATCATCCTTAGCACAGGTGCGGCTAACGCCAGCCTCGACGCATAAAAGAGGCGTGTGGCTGTCAGGGGCGGCCAGTTTCTGCCCCCTTCCGTCACGTTTTGGGGTCGTTTTGTCGAGGTTACGTTTACGATCAAGGTTAGGTTTTTAGGCATAGTTTCACTGGGGTCAGGTTTAGGGTTTATATGTTAAGGCTCGGGTTAGGGTTAGGGCACGCCAGTAAGTCGCTTCACACATCCCTGCGTGTCTTTCTGGTCGCGTCTCTTCTAGTTGTGTTTGGTTCCGCAAGTCTTCGATTTCCGCGGCGTCATGCGCCGTCTCCCCGCTGTGTGGCTTCTGCTGGCGCTGGCGACGGCCGTCTGCCCGTCTGCGGCCAAGAAGTGGGGCACTGAGGACGACGAGACGGATATAGAGTACACGCCGGTGTTGACGTTGTGGAAAGAGACCCTGGTGCTGCACCCGGCGGTGGGCAACCTGCCGGGGAGGATATTCCAGTGGGTCTGGAGACGCCTGCCGGAAGACGACGAGGACGAGCTGGACCCGTCGCAGCTGATGGACTTTGAGAAACCCATCATCGAATGGCAGTTCAAGCGCTGCTGGCGTTCCTGCAACACGCCGACGTGCTGGTCCAACAACTACTACTACCTCAACGGCGAGCTTGACACCGACTACGGCTCCCTGACCCTCCGGAACGTGAGGTTCCACGACACCGGCCTCTACTCGGTCCAGTTCAACCGCCACTGGCGCTGCCGGTGGAAGCCGGAGTGGAGGTACTTTAACGTCACGGTGCTGCGGCGGGTCCCGCGGCCGGCCGTGAGCATCGAGCCGGAAGACTGCGACCAGGACGTGGACCCCAACTGCACGTTTATCTGCAACGGCAACGTGGCGGGTGCTGGGCCCGTGGTCTATAGCTGGTTCAAGACCCACGGCGGCGACGAGAAGGAGTCGCCGCAGACGCCCGTCACCAACGAGACGCTGCCCAACGTGACGGGTTGGGACACGGACCGGCTGACGGTCACGGGGCACCCCGAGTCCATGAAGGTCAAGGAGTTCTTCTGCCAGATCGAGGGCTCGTTCCCGCCGGCCCGGATGAGCGTCGGCTTCCCCAACCCGTTCAAGCTGGGCTTCAAGTGGGAGAGGACCATTACCAAGAAGGGCATCCCGTGGTTCGTGGGGCCGGTCTCCACAGCCTTCAGCCTGACCGTCGTCCCGGTGGTGGGGCAGGTATCTCGTTGGTTGTTCTTGCATTATTGATTCTACGAAGTTGTCTTCTGAATCCTGGCAGTTTTCAGGAGAAAAAAAAACCCTCCCGTTTTCTCTATGTTCAGTGGTCCTCCATATTCCACGCCAACGACCCCCAAAATCGTCTGAATGTGGCTGCCGACCCCATCTGAAAATATGTCATTCTAAAGACCCCCCGGAAGGAAAACATTTGAGTTAGAAGTGTTCGCAGTGGCGGAATATTCCAAAGATCTGCACCACATTTTCCACATTTTGTTCCACAATAGCAGACCTACAAGCTTGAACGGCCAAAGTATAATGATTAGAAACACCAAAAAATGGGTCAGCGCCTGCTTATAACGCAACTTAGAGCTCACTAACCCAGCCACGCCCCCCACTCCACCCCCCAGTGCTGCTATTCTTCCCAGCTAAGTCATCATCCATTAGGATGCTGACAATTTCCCTATAAATGCCTCGGTAACCTATGGCAAGTGTTGTCCTTAAGTCAACTTTTGTTCAAATCACACTACAATCCGAATCAGACCTTCATCACCCAGGAGTCATCCCAACTTATCCAAAGTCATGTCTAAACTGTACTGCTGTAACTCCCTCTTTATACTCATCTATTGGTTAATTGATCCAAAATGCCGCAGCCCAGTTGGTCTTTAACCAGCCAAAATTCTCATGTTACTTCTCTTCTCCTCTCCCTCCAATGGCTCCGGGTCGCGGCCCCTCCCCCTTCTCCTCTTCCTCCATTTGCTCCCGGTCGCTGCACGCAGTACAGTACAATACAAAGCAACCCAAGATATCTTACCATATCTTGCTACTTTGATCGCACCCTACAAACAGGCCAGAGCACCTAGATCAGCCAATACAGGGAAGTACACTCTCTCTCTCTCTCTCTCTCTCTGAAATCACCTGAACAATGCTCCACGCGCCCCCAAACTCGTCTCCCTTCTGACACCAACACTACTGCTGATTCACTCCCTCCCAATCTTCCACTTGTCCTAGCCTTAACCTCCTACAGGTGTGTGATAGGACTCAACTTGTGTATCTTAGATCGCATTTTTATGTAGACTTAAGATGGCAGTGTGTGTGTGTGTGTGTGTGTGTGTGTGTGTGTGTGTGTGTGTGTGTGTGTGTGTGTGTGTGTGTGTGTGTGTGTGTGTGTGTGTGTGTGAACACAGCCCTTGATATCATCTTCATCCACAGTTTAATTATCCTTCTGTTATGTTCTTATAAGTACGATTCACATGAACTACTTTGTGTTTTGATGTGTTGCCATGCTTTTAAATACTGGATTGATTTATTCTGATTCGGAAGTTCGATTTGAGTATGAACTATTTTAGTATAATAATAATGTTCATTCATTATTCCTTCATATCCATTCATTTATCCTTTCGGTATCACACTGTGCATAGAAAAGCGCTATAAAAATGCAATCCATTATTCCTTCATATCATTCATTTATCATTTCGGTATCATATGAATCAATAATTCTTTGATTGACCATTGTGTGTTGCATTGTGAGTGTGTTGGGGGGCTTCCTGTGGATTCACGCAGGCTTTCGCCCTATTTAGGTACAAGTATATACTATATTATTAAAGGTGAATGAGCTCTTCTCTAAGCCCCACCCTTTGGGGTTGGGGTTTGCTCACTGTCCAATGGCAATCCAAATACTTTTAATAGCAACTGTTGCTGTCTAGGTCAAGCTTTCCTCTTCCAACGTGTCTATTGGACAAGGCTGGATTGGGGAGGGGCTTAGTGAAGAGCTAATTGGTTGATTGGGGTCCCCTCGCCCACCATTGGTCCGGGGACCACCAGTGGTCCTTGAGAGAGTTCCAAGTGGTCCGCACCAGGCTAAATGATGGGAAGTTGGTTAACCAGATGTAACTCTTGAGAAAAGTGAAACCAAATGGACCCTTGCGGGTCCATTTGGTTTCATTTTCACACTCTCAAGAGTTAAAATATTCATCATGTGAATTAGCGTAATTAGCGTAATATTCATCATGTAAATTAAGAAGTCTACACTGTTTTGGTTCCCCAAATCCAGCCTGGAATTGTGAACAAAATCAAAATAATTCTCTAGTTTTAGGTCTTTGGGGCTAAAATGTCATCAAACGGTGGTCTGTGGCTCAAATGCTGAATAAATGGGGGTCCCTGGTGTCAAAAAGGTTGAAAACCACTGCTATATAGCACAGAGAGGCAAGACAAGGACAAAGGACACTCAACCAGAGTTAAAAGCCAAGGCATAGCTTAGAGGTGAGTCTTTAGGTGGGATTAAAAGGTGTCAATGGAGGGGGCCAAGAGAAAAGGAGAAAAAAAAAGCTCTGTCCCCCGCACCATATACAGATCTATGAGGGAGTATACTGTACACCTTAATGAGCTCTGACAAGTCCTGAGGTACTAGCCTGGCTAAAGCTAGACGGATAATCTGTTGGCAAAAAAATTGCCTATCAGCAGATTGGTCTGGAATAGCTCAATCTTCGATGAAGCCGCCCCCATACCATTTTTGGTTACAGGACTTTTATTAGGCAAGTATATAAGCATCAATAATAACATCAGTTGTTGTTGAAATGGCAACAGACTGTGGCAGCATGCATAAAGCCAAAGGTCTGACTCAGAGAGCTTTCTGTTTTCAAAGATGAAGTGCTGTTGGTTTAGCTTCACAGCTGTAGTTAGTTAGTAGCAGTAGTAGTGGTTCAAATCATTTTAAATATAAGCACTTTCATTTGAAACATCTTTGTTGTTTTGCATGCCAGCATGTTTGGTAGGGCAGACTGGGGGCATTTAGTGGAGCATTGCCCCCTAAATGCCCATGTCTAGATCCGCCCCTGGCAAGGATGTCAGGACCGGAGTGCCTGCGTGTGCCAGTAAGGAGAAATGCTGCATCGTTTTGGACTAGCTGAAGCCGAGCAATAGAAGCTTGGTTTAAGCCGGCATGAAGAGCATTGCATTAACCTCACCAACATCGATGTGCTTGTATTTAACAACGTTAAACTCACCAACATTGAACTGCTTGTATTAAACCACACAAAACTAGGGGTGACAGAGCTTTTGCGGTCGCTGCACCCACCCTTTGGAATGCCTTGCCCCTAGACTTAAAACAGTCCGGCTCAGTTGACATTTTTAAAAGAAATTTAAAAACATTCTTATACCGGAAATATTTCCACTCTGTTACTGCCTGAACCTGTAATTTTGTTTGCTTTCTTGTTGCCTTGCATCTGTCTATTTTTGTATCACTATTGTTACACTTTTAATATCCTTGTTGTCTTTTATTGTTTTTGTGTTTTTATGTCTATTGTACAGCACTTAACTCTGTTTTGAAAGGTGCTTTATAAATAAACTTTACTTACTTACTTACTTACTTACTTAAACTCACCAACATTGAACTTAATTATTCATTCAAGATAGTAAAACAAGTTGCAAACAAGAGTTGTGCCCCTACGGGGTACAGGTCTCCACCGTCCGGCTCAGCTATGAGATCTATGACGTCATCATTACATCATCCTATACATGGATATGATGGCGTCATTTTGACGTATTTGGATGCATCAGGCTATGGTTGCGGAAGCACAGGACACGAAATAGAGTTGTGCCCCTACGGGGTACAGGTCTCCACCGTCCGGCTCAGCTATGAGATCTATGACGTCATCATTACATCATCCTATACATGGATATGATGGCGGACAGACATGGACGGAATGACGGGGTACGATCCATAGTCACCACCTTACGGACATGATGGCGGACAGACACCATGGTCTTACGTCACCTCTGCACAGTCTATGGAAGATATGACATCTTTTTGACGTATATGACATCTTTTTGACGGGACGGAATGACGGGGTACAGACACGGGACGGAATGACGGGTTACAGACACGGGCGGAATGACGGGGTGCGTTCCATAGTCACCACCTTACGGTGGAGACAATTACGGTGGAGACAACAAGCTTAGGTATGAGGGATAATAAAATTAAAATCTTTTCAAGGGAGCTTTATGACAAAACTAGTAAACCATATGCATTGTCATGAGTATTATCTCCCGGAGGTGTCAGGATTACTTGCTCTCTGCTCGCACACAAGTAGGCCATGGCCTACTCGTGTGCAATGCGCAAGTTTGCCCTCAACCGTGTGCAGATATAGTGTAGGCACGGGGAGTCGCTATTAAGCCACTTAACATCTAAACGGTGTGCTTATATGACCTTTATCCAAGGCACACATACTGTACCTACAAGGCTTTACAGAGATTGTAGATCCCATTCATTCACCCATTCACACCAGAATGGCAGAAGAAACCATGCAAGGTACTGACAGCAGCACATCAGGAAAACTAGTAAACTAGAAATGCACTCAGTAGAGTGCCAGCTTGCCAATTGCACACAAGTAGGCCATGGTCATGGCCTTGAGCAGAGGGTAAGTATCCCCGACACCTCCAGGAGATAATACTCATGAGAATACCTAAACTAAACAAGCCAATCAACGTATACAATGTTTCATTTGTAAACTCAAATGGTACACTTTCAGAAAAAAGGTCCTAAAAGAAAAATCATTGTAATGATTTTTTTCTGACCTCCATTTCTATGAAACACAGAATGGGGGAACTTTTTTTTTATTACATCCACACATTATTAAAGACAGTAAAATGTTGAATATGGTTGGAATTCTACTTTAATGTAAAGGGGATTAAGAGTCTGATACAGTAAATGCTTAAATTGAAAATTACTTCTATTACATGACCATTACATCGTCAACCAAACCAGCCAATCAAAGATTGTTCCCATGCAGCGACCTGACCGAACGATTGAGCAACGTTTCAGGCTTGTCAGCTAGATGGCCAGTGGACCGTTTTTTTTTTTTAACTCTTGCTGGTGATTGCCGGTTTAGTTGATGATGTAATGGTGATGTAAGATGCCGGTATCTTTATAAGCATTGTCATGAGTATCATCTCCTGGAGGTGTCGGGGTACTTGCTCTCTGGTCACTTGCTCTGCTTGCGCACAAGTGTGCAATTAAGTTATATTCATGAATAAAATCGGTTGGATTGGTTTGTGCTCGATCGGTTCGTGGCCGGCGGCGGACCGCTTCGCAAAAACTTGCGATTGGCTGGTTTAGTTGACAACGTAGTAATTGACATATCTCCATATGCATTGTCATGAGTATTATCTCCCGGAGGTTTCGGGAGTACTTGCTCTCTGCTCGCACACAAGTAGGCCACGGCCTACTGGTGTGCAATGAGCGAGTTTGCCCTCAAGCGAGTGCAGATCTAGTGTAGGCACGGGGAGTCGCTATTAAGCCACTTAACATCTAAACGGTGTGCTTATATGACCTTTATCCAAGGCACACATACCTACAAGGCTTTACAGAGATTGTAGATCCCATTCAGAAGAAACCATGCAAGGCACTGACCAGCAGCAGCACATCAGGAGCGATTAAGTGTCTTGCTCAAGGACACGTTGACTCAACTCTAAGGGGAGCCTGGGGTTCGAACCAGCAACCTTGCGGTTATACCATTCCGCCACCCCCCCACCCCCCGAGTCACCGCCATCTCGCTCCGAAGCGGGATCGCCATGAAACGGACTAGAAAAGCCTCAATGACAACCTTCCTTTACTCCGACGCATCGGGGCCGAAGGGAAAGCCAATCGAACGCAGAGATGCCGATCGTCCGGGGGATTAGAGGCGCGTTGAGCAAATACAACGCTAAAAAAGAAGTCAAAGACGGGTTTGGGGTGAATGGATGCGGGGCCACAAGTACTTGGTCAAGGGTGAAAAAAACGCAAAGTACCGCCAGCGGCGGCACGGACATCCACATGACCATATTTGGAGCCACGGAAGAGAGGGAGGCACCGCTCACCGCGGATGTGTGTGTGTCGCATCACAGCCTGGAGGTTTGACTATAAATATTAGGCCGCTGGTGCGGTGAGCTCACATTAGCGTCCTCAAGCAGTGACTGAAGTGTTTTAGTAGCGCGCCGTCCTTGTTGTTATTGTGTAAGACACTAGAAGTCGATTACTCCTCTTTTGCCAGCAGTGCGATGGACCAAGCCGAGAGCCGAGAAGACCAGGTGACCCGGAAGAAGCCCGATGCGGCCGCCCTCCCCGTCGAGGTGGACGACGACGCCGGCGGCGCCGCCAAGCGGGAGACGGCCGAGGAGCCGCCGAGCGCCAGCGTTGCCGAGGAACAGCCGAGCTCCGACGAGGTCGGCGACAGACAAGGAAGCGCTGAGGCGTCCCTCCTTCAGCAGGAGGAGGAGGGGAGCGTCGCCGAAGCCATGGAGGTGGAGGCGCAGCCCCCCCACGACGAGGCCGAGGAGGAACGGCAGGAGGAGCGCAAAGCCGAGGAACCGCCGAACCCTGACGGTGACGATGACGACGAGGCCATGGAGACCGAGGGACAGCCGAGCGTCACGCAGCAGGAGCGGAAGACGGAGAAACGCCACGTCGAGGAGCAGCCCGGCGCTCCCGAGGACACGGAACGGCAGAAGTCCGGCGACGAGACCGGCACGAAAGAGGCCGACCGGACGCTTGCCACCGAGATCGACGGACGAGGAGCGATGGAGTCCGACGGCAAGCTGAGTGCCGGCGAGGCCATGGAGGTCGAGGAGGAAGGCCCGGCGGCAGGACCGAACCCCGGTGGTCCGTCCTCCAGCTCCACCTCCTCCGACTCAGATTCCGCTGGCTCTGACGGAGGCTCACCACCGCCTAAGCCAGCGCACGCTGGATCTCTTTCGGCAAGCAGCAGCGACTCCGACGCTGAGAAGGCCGAGAAGAAGCGTGACGTGGTCGGGGAGGAGCGCGACCACTCCGCGGCCAGCAAAGTGGACGGGCCGGCGGTCTCCGGCGGACAGGACAAGGCCGGGGTCACCGAGCCTGTCGCAGCCGTGGCCAGCAAGCAGCACAAGCTTCCGGCTGGTAAGACCGTCGCCGCGGCAGCCGATGACGACAAGAACGCGCCGGCAGCCGACAAACCAGCTGCCGCGGTCAACAACAAAGCAGCCGCTGGTGCCGAGGGGAAGAGCAACAAGCCCATAGCCGGCACTGCTACTTCCGATAACAAACGGGATAAGTCGACGCCCGTTGCGGCCAATAACAACAAAGTGGTCGGCAAGCCAGCGGTCGCGGTCGAGGTCAACAAGACCGGCGTGGCCGTTAAGAAAGGTGTGACGCCCAGCGGCGGAAGTGGCGGCAACGGCACGGCGGACGCCCCGAAGCCTAAAGGAAGCAAGACGGCGACAGAGACAACGACGCCGCCTCCGGCCCAGGCCGAGAAACGCAGCGTCGCCGCGGTCAAGAGCGGCGCAGTGGCGGCGGCCGAGCCGACCGTCGCCAAGCCCAAGAGAAAGAGGCCTCCGCCCAAGAAGAAGCTGACCGACGCCCCGGCGGTCGTCGCGGCGGGCGTCAAGACCAAGAGCATGAAGGACGACCGGATGGACGTCGGCACGCAGACGGAGCTGGTGCTGGACGCCTGCACGCAGACGGAGCGAAGCCGCGGTGGGCGGAGGTCCGAGCGCCGCATGGTGCCCGTGTTGAGCAGCAGCAGCAGCAGTGAGGACGGGGGCAACGTCCCGGCGTCGCCCCGAAGCTACTCGTCGTCCTCGCCTTCCAACAGAAGCAGAAGCAGCAGCAGCAGCAGTGCGGCCGACAGCCGCTCGGACAGTGGCGTGCGGCGCGTCCGCTCCTCCTCCTCCTCCTCATCTTCCTCCTCGCACTCGGGCAGTGACTCGCCTGGCCGGAGGGGCGGAGGAGCCGCCGCCGTCGCCACGACGACAGCGGTGGCGGCGTCCGCCGACAGGGGAGCTTCAAGGAGGAGGAGGAGGCACCGGGAGGGCGTCAGCGCCAAGCGCAAAGCCTCGCCCTCTCCACCACCTCCTCCTCCTTCCCCTTCGCCCTCGGACTCTTCTTCCGCGTCTCCGTCGGCCTCCGACTCGGGCAGTGCTCGCTCGCCGTCTCCGCCTCCTCCTCCTCCTCCTCCCGCCAGCAAGAAGAGGAGGAAGGAGGCGTCGCCGCCGGTCACACGCAGCAGGTCTCGTTCGGCGAGTAGGAGGAGGAGCGGCGGTAGCCGGTCGGAACGGCGTCGCAGGTCGCCGTCTCCCGCGTCGCCACCGCCCACGGCGCCTACCGTTCCCCCGAAGAGGAAGCGACGCCACCACGGCGAGGACGTCGCCGCCGGCGTTCCCTCCGTCCCCGTCGCCTCGCCGCCCAAGAGGAGGAAGGAGTCGACGCGCTCGCCGCAACAACAACCAACGAAGACGGCGAAGAGGGAGAAGAGAGCCGAGACGCCTCCTTCTTCGCCTCCCGCTCCGGCCCAGAGGGTCAAGTCCAAGGACAAGAACGTCAGGCCCCTGTCGGTGCAGCTGCAGCGGACGCGGGACGGCTGCGTCGCCACTCAGGACGTCGCGGCGCAGCCGGCGAGCGCCGCCGCCGCCACCGCGTCTCCACGGCGCGCCTCCTGCAGCAGCTCGTCCTCCCCGTCCTCCCACTCCTCGTCCTCTTACTCCTGCTCCTCGCCTTCCTCCGGAGACTCGAGCTGAGAGACCGGAGAAGGTTCGATTTCCAACTCCCGGCCGATACCGCAAGTCCACGTTGCGGTCAACCACACAAAACAGGACGGGAGTCGCCGAGGAGCACGGCAGCTGAGCCGCTTTGATGTTCAATTTATTTTCTTTTAAAAAAAGATAATGCGCTGTTTGACTTGGAATTACAGCGGCTGCTGGTGCCAGACTCGCCTTCCCATTGGCGGTGTGTTTTTTTTCCCCCTCTTTTTGCCACCTCCGCTATTATAGGTAATTTGATTTGATTCAAATCTAACTCCGCCTTGCCACCGCTGTATTGGCTCATTGTGAAACGGCTGGGGACTGCTGGCACTGTGATTGGCTAAAACGCCGCCACAACCACACACACTAGCACCACCTTGCCAAAAAGGATTAGTTGAACACTAAGTTGAACGGCATAGATGGGAGAAAGGCAAAAAATAGATATACACTATAGATATATTATTTTTGATTTTTGGCTATAATACCTTTGCTATTTTTTGTTAATTGGCTTTTGTCACCACTGAGACGGAAGAGACAGATCACATGGGAACTTTTTTCTTTCTTTTCTTCTGAGGGGTCCTAGCCCCTCCTATATACAGCCTGTCTCCACACGCCCCATATTATTTGCAGATGGCAATGAAAGGAGAAAAAATAGGTAAGCTGTGTCTCAAAATGGATGTAAATTTGTAAATGTAAACAGATATGTTAAATGCCACTGTCAGTAAATGGGCCAACCGATGACATACATTCAGTTGCTCATGAGATAACATATGTTAAAGGAGCACCCCTCACTTCACAAGGGTGTGATTCTTTTTTTTCCCCCTTCTTTCCTTTTTAACTCACACTACGCCATGCAGCATCTATTGATGATATCCAGGCGGCGGCCATCTTGCCTGCAAGGTGCTAACAAATTACAACTTCCCATAGACATATCATAATTCATTCCTTGCGTGAGAGGAGCGGGCACAAGTTAGGTGCTCGGCAGTCGGTCCCTCAGGGTACTCCGATGGGCCGGCTTAGGTGATGACGTAATGTGATGAAGTAACACACCCTTATAGCTAATGTCAGTAGCTAATAGCTAATGTCATTACTATTAGCCCAATCGCACATGAGTAGGCCATGGCCTACTTGTGCGCAACACGCAAGTTTGCACTCCAGCGACTGCAAACTTCCTTTAATCTGATTAGGTCAAACTCATCAACATTGCAGCTGTACGGAAAGCTTGAATTATCCTCTGCAATGTGTTTGTTTATTAAAACTCCACTGTATAGTAGACAAGCTATGAGCTACTCCCTGTCAATAAAATATTTTGAGTTTGGAAGCGCTCGTTCGGTACAGCAACCTCCTGCTGCCTCCGGCATGATACACATTCTAAACAGGCGGTATGTCGGGGCTGTTGAGTGGCAAGTCAATAAGCACTTCAAGCCTAAAAAGACTGAAACCATTTAATACCTCTTCATATCCATTGAAGCCTAAACAAACACTTCCTTTTCATCCCCTCTCAAGATGCTATTCCAAGCCATGCCAGTTGCAGTACCACTCATGTCCACACCTCAGGAGGGGCGCCCTCACCGCCTGTCCTAACCACAGTGGGAGTAGGTGGGGACAGGCCCATGCATACCAATGACTTAAAGGGTGGGAGGAGGAAAAGTGAAAGGGGAGGACATTTCAAATTTGCATTTTACATAAAAAGATAATCTGAGTGAGACCATGCAGACATACACACCCATTCAGAAAATCACAGATTTATAAAGAGGGGTGCTGTGATTTTTGTATTTTTTTCCAATTTTGTACATGTTTAAGAGGTGACAGTATGTAAATAGACCCCTTGGTGTGTTTTTTATGTGCAATGATGTCTTCCCTTTGTATTTAGGGATTCTTCCTGGGGGCTAAACGTTTCCAGTAAAATGTGCCAATGAAAAAAACTTATCAATATAGTGACATCATGTGCTCAGCCCCTCCCCTTACTTCCCCCCTTTATCATGCAACTAAAGCCCACCAGGCAAACCAGGCATACTTAATGAAATGGTGGAATAATAAAAATGACAGTTTAGCAAACACTGCACACTTTTTGGGAAAAAGTCCTATATTAATAGTCTATAATATTAATACCTGATGATCATGTTTTAGGGTAGAAAAAATCATGGCACTTCATCTTTAATGAACGTCTGACTGTTTAAAAAAGAAGTAAAAAAGAAAAAAACTTTGTGAGCTGTAAAAATACACTGGGGCGGGCTAAAAGCACTTTAGTCTGGGATCCAGTCTGATTTGCTGCGTTGCGAAATTCGGAAAAGTCAATTCGCAAATCAGTCTGCAGGCCAAGAGAGATATGGGCGGGTCATATGAAGGTTGAAATGCAGGCGAGGATTGTGATTGGTCTGCGGCTTGTTCACTAGTTCATGTTTGTTTGAACACCGTCCAATCAGAAACAACGTGGCTACGTTAACAAGTGACATCAGGGAAATGCAAGTCAATGCAGTGCTCTGGCCAGACTGGTTTGCAAAGTGGCGTTTAAGAGGTGAGGAACGCAGCGAAACAGGCTGGAATCCAGGCTAAATAAAAAACACCCCAAATAATGAAAAATATGTCAAATTCCAATTCATTTAATGGCAATGGCGCTGGGTGTGACTATGGATTTTTATTATTTCAGGTCAAAATGTCCACAATAAATATGATGTTAACTAGTTCAAACTTGCG
>CM076985.1:8278998-8323998 GCA_039105355.1 Benthosema pterotum
CAGCTGAATCCATTTCTTCTGTATGCCGAGTGATATGAGTCACCGCTTACTTGAGTAATTAGCATAATTAATCAATATAAAAACTGAAAATAGCTATAATCCGATTAATAATTGGACACATTGGGTTGTTTTTATATGATTTTGCCATTTCTGCTGTATGCCAAGTCATACAAGTGACCGTTTCATTAGAAATTGAGTAATTATCACAAGTAAAGCTGCCTTAATTAATCACTCTAAAGTGCTGGACATAGCTTTAATCCTGATACATAATTGTACATAATGCGTTGATTCTATAGGATATAGTTTTTATGTGCTGAATCCATTTCTGCCATATGCCGAATGATACCATTTTGTCAGAAATTGAGTAATTCGAATAATTAATTACTAAAACTGGAAATTGGCTATAATTATGATAAATTGTTCTATATGGTTTCTATATGGTTTTTATGTGCTGAATCAATTTCTGCCATTTGCCTAGTGCCACGAGTGCTACGATAACTTGTAGCACTATGCATATGCTTTTCTGTTTTTTCTGCGTGTTCAGACATGGCAGGGACGTCGAGGCACGACAGAGAGATGGCGCTGAACGCCAAGAGACGTCTGTGTGAGAGTTCAGATCCCGTGGAGAGGCTGAGGCTGCAGTGCCTGGCCCGAGGGTCCTCGGGAATCAAGGGCCTGGGCAGGTGAGTGTGTGCATGTGTGTGTTTAACATATTTATTTATTGTATCAAAGTGCCGTCCAACATTTTACCTTGTAGTATTAGTCGCTACTGTTGCTAATGGTCGTCCCATCCTCACCAGCTATGGGATATGTACAGTAAATCCAGCTCCATTCAGCTCCCATTAACTGAGTCAGGCCCGGCTGGAGAATGGAATGACTGAGGGGGCCCTCGATTTTTCTGAGGGGGCCCACTAAACTGTTGATATTTTTTATTTATGTAGCCCCCCACACATTTTATATATAGAAAATCGATAGGTATGACCCTGTAGCTGTAGCCATGATTCATTTATCAGTGCAATCGCTGACGAAATAAAAATAATACTCATAGCACTGCTGTTAAATAGCCATATTAATGGCAGCTTTCCATTAATATACCACCCCAAATGGTTAAAACCGCAATTTCTGAACTTAAGTGTGCAGTAATAACAATATGACTCATTAATCAAACTAAACTGGACTGCAGCCCATGCTGCACAGGTAAGAACAATACAGCGGGGGGTTCTAATAGTAATGCAAGAAAGAAGAAGGAGAAATGTGAATAAAAAAACGTGAATAAAATACACAATGCAAGGGCCAATCTTTGGGCCAATCTTTTATCCCCCAGCCTCTCCACACAGTGGAGAGAGAGGCTGGAGTGATGGTCCATTCATTAGCCATCCTGCTGTTTTGGGGACCATCAACACCTCCAGTCTCCAGGACCAGTTAAACAGGTTTTGAGCCATTTGATAACAAAAGTCTGAATTAATGAGCTAACACCTTTGGAAACATGCTATTGTAATGTATAGCTCCCCAAATCCCCCACTACTACTCATTGTTTGTCAGTCACAAGCCTATAGCCTGGGCCAGCAAATTAAGTCGGGACCACAGCCCCTGTGAAATCCTACTGAAATCCTCTATGTGCCTGGAACATAAACTGAGGGGGCACATTTTGTAACTGAGGGGGCCACGCCCCCTCAGGCCCCCTCGTAACGCCGGGCCTGAACTGAGTTTTCAAAGCTCTGTATCTTTAACATACATTCCCGAAAATTGTTATGATCTTGTCTATGTCCATTTTGTCAGATATCACCCAAAAAATATTTTTTTTCTGTTAAAATGCTCTATTATAAGGTGTGGAAACCATATTTGGAGTTTCCCCCATCCCCACGTTAGCAGAGGAGCTAATAAAAGTTCCCCAGGTGGAGGGTGAATTCTCCTCAATCAGGATTCCAAGCAGGTTCACATAGTGTAGCTACTCTTGGGGCCCCTAGTGCACCAGGCTGGTACTACACCATGAATTTCAAATCACTTACCCTACCTCTAAGCTTATTTCTAAAGGTTCACCCTCAATCACCACTCTGACATAACCAGAGCAGACCTTGGCTGGTATTCTCGAATGCTATGGTGTAGCCAGGTATGGTGTAAGTCTTCTCATTGGCTGCATGGCAGCAAATCAGGTCTGGGGCCTTGTATATGTAGGCCAAAAGCCTATACACAAACTTAACAGTTTGTAGCCGAGGGATGTGAGCTAACGCTCGTTATCCAAACATCAACAACTCCATGAATGACCCAGAAATGAACAAGAGTTGTGCCCCTACGGGGCACAGGTCTCCACCGTCTCGGCTCAGCTATGAGATCTATGACGTCATCATTACATCACACACGGGACGGAATGACGGGGACGGAATGACGGGGTACAGACACGGGCGGAATGACGGGGTGCGTTCCATAGTCACCACCTTACGGTGGAGACAACAAGAGTTGTGCCCCTATGGGGCACAGGTCTCCACCGTCTGGGCTCAGGTTTGAACGTGTACTAGTACTAGTGTGTCAACTATGACGTCGTCATGACGTCATGGGACGGACAGATCCAGGGCACGGACGGGCTATGTGCACGGACAGAGGGCGTTTTATAGTCACCACCTTCGGTGGAGACAACGTCATGGGACGGACAGATCCAGGGCACGGACGGGCTACGTGCACGGACAGAGGGCGTTTTATAGTCACCACCTTCGGTGGAGACAATAATATAACAGGCAATTATAATATTTATTATTGCGTATCTGCTGTCAAAATCAGCTGATCAACAAGTTCATGGGACATCGGGGTCTATAGGCTAGATGGACTGATCACTCCTCCTCGTCCTCCATGGAATAAATAATAGGCTATTGTGAAGAACTACAAAACTAAGCGAAAAAGTCAGGGGGGGTCCTGGACCACTACCAAAAGCATCCGTTTTCTACGTATGGATAACTACCTACTCATGCATTTCAACCCGACGCACAACATATTCTCACATTTATTTATTTAGGCTATTCATTTATTATCCTAACCTGCTACCTCAGGTTTGGCTAATATATGTATTTTTCCTGGATTCCTTTGATCAGATGATGATGAAACTCCCTATACATACTATGCCTGTGCTTGCCGTTCTTTTGTATAGGAAAATTGTACTCTACAAAAAACATTCACACTTGCGTGAAGTGAGGGGTGCCTCAAACGGACATTACCGTTTAAAATGCCATAAACTAACAAACTACTAACAAGTCCATATGCGTGATTGTTACTCTTTCTAAAGTGTTGTAAACCAACACTAAAAGTCCATGGATGTGGCTGCCATGATGTGACGTGATTTAAAAAGCCAGAAGTAGCCAGACTGATTTTTCAAAAAGAAAATACAGAAAAACATGGGGTACTATGGGGTGTTAGATGACAGCATAACTTGTTATACACGATGTTACCCATATTAGGCATGATTCATCGTGACGTCATCACTCTCAATGGTTAGAGCAGATTCCCACTGTGGTTGCTGTCAAAATACCATAATAGTATCCTATCTCCAGGTCAAATGATCTCCCCAGCTGTCTGTCCGCCAGCTGTCAAGTCCGTAAACGTCCAGAAACAAGCAGGCACTGAAGTCAACGGAGAAAAGCCTTTGATCTCCTGTGGGTGGTGTGGAAAGGGGTTCAGTTCTAGAAGTCACCTAAAGCGTCACCAACGGACCCACACAGGGGAGAGACCCTTCCACTGCCAAACATGTGATAAGAGATTCACTCTGTTAGCTAATCTACGAACACACCAACGGACCCACACAGGAGAGAGACCCTTCCACTGCCAAACATGTGATAAGAGATTCACTACGTCAGATAATCTACGAACACACCAACGGACCCACACAGGAGAGAGACCCTTCCACTGCCTAACATGTGATAAGAGATTCACTCAGTTAGCAGATCTACGAACACACCAACGGACCCACACAGGAGAGAGACCCTTCCACTGCCAAACATGTGATAAGAGCTTCACTCAGTTAGATAATCTACGAACACACCAACGGACCCACACAGGAGAGAGACCCTTCCACTGCCAAACATGTGATAAGAGCTTCACTCAGTTAGATCATCTACGGTCACACCAACGGACCCACACAGGACAGAGACCCTTCCACTGCCAAACATGTGATAAGAGATTCACTCAGTTAGTTAATCTACAGAAACACCAACGAACCCACACAGGAGAGAGACCCTTCCACTGCCAAACATGTGATAAGAGATTCACTCAGTCAGATAATCTACAGAAACACCAACGAACCCACACAGGAGAGAGACCATTTGCCTGCAAATGGTGTAGGAGGAGCTTCATGCACCACATTAGCATGAAAAGACATCACCGCATCCACGCAGGAGAAGTCCAATCGGCTGCTTTAAGCAGAACCCTCACACCTGGCCTGAGACCACTTGATTCGCCATGACTGAGTCGTCCCCGTCTACTTTCAGCAGAACCTCTGTCTTCGGTTGACCTTGACATTTTCCATTCTTTTTTGCCGCAAATTCTTCATACATTTCACTTGGAATGCGACCCGGCCGTGACGCCTTGCCGTTCATAAATTGCCAGTAAATTCTCTATCTTGATGACGTCCACAGCTCAGCGTCGGAAGGACAGCCGGCAGCATCACAATTGGGTTCAAGGTTTTTTATTTGTCTCTTTTTATTTGTCAATAGTCCACTAGCTATAAAGACAAGCATGCAGAGCTGTCTCTCCCATGTTGCTCAGATATGGCCAAAAAAGAATCTCCTACAAGAGTTGTGCCCCTACGGGGCACAGGTCTCCACCGTCTGGGCTCAGGTTTGAACGTGTACTAGTACTAGTGTGTCAACTATGACGTCATCATGACGTCATAGTCGGGAGGACAGACAGATCGAGTGCACAGACGGGCTACGTGCACGGACAGAGGGCGTTTTATAGTCGGGAGGACGGACAGATCGAGGGCACAGACGGGCACAGACGGACAGATCGAGGGCACAGACGGGCTGCGTGCACGGACAGAGGGCGTTTTATAGTCACCACCTATGGTGGAGACAATGAAGGACGAATAAGAGTGGAACTGGGTGGCTGCTGTTAGCATAAACTAACACCTGGGTGCAGTAAAATGGTTCAAACATAGATGCCACTTCCTTTCTGGTTCTCGAGCGTATATATGAGCCCAAGGGATACTGCACTGGAACAACGAGGCATACATTTTTTAAGCGTCTGTGGGAACAATGATCAGGGAATTATTTTGATTAAGAGAAGAGGATAGTGCACGGGGGCGTGTCACGGTCTCCTGCAGGAGGTTTGCACATGCTCAGTGTAAACAGGAAGTGTGATGATGGAATGTTCTAGCCTATAGGCACTAGAGTTGCAGAATATAAAAAGAGAATACTACAATGCTTCTGTTTTTATTTTAAATATTATGTCAATTTAACTACTGTGTGGAAAAAAATTATGTTTATGACAGACTGAAAGACAAGGGCAAGTACAAATGGAAATGTTGTGCATTTTTTCTTTTGTAGATTTTCCATGTTCTTGATGCTTGCTTGTATTACAGTATATGTCTTCAACTTTTATTTTTGTGAAATGACACAGAAACACGGATACTTGTCATTCAAGTGCTGTGGATGATATAAAACATTTGAAAGGGGAAGCGTGATGCTGTTTAATTCACAATTACTCTGGATCTCGTTATTTACATCACAAGTTATGGGATTTCTATCTAGCGCCTCTGCTGAAACATTCCATCATCGCACTTTCTGTTTACACTGAGCATGTGCAAACCTCCCGCAAGGTTATCTATCACTATTTTATCTTCTCATAGGTTTCCTCATTGTTCTGAAAGGGGGCGGGGCTGTCTGATGCCTACAGCGGACACTGTTTCATGATTGGCCGCCTCTAAGCCAATGGGAGACTCACCCATTTCTTTTCGCAGGACGTTTAAGATCATGGACGACAACAACAGCCGCTCTCTGGACGTAAAAGAGTTCCTGAAAGGGTTAAATGACTACGGCGTTCTGATGGAGAGAGACGAAGCTCTGAATCTGTTCAGGACCTTTGACCGCGACGGCAGTGGAACCATCGACTTTGACGAGTTCCTGCTGACGCTGAGGGTGAGATAATGAGTTAATTAGCACCTTTGATTAATATTAATGTACGCGTGAATTCATGTAGACTTGGATGAGTTCCTCCTAGCACTGAGGGCAGCTAATGAGTTAACGAATACATTTAATTAATATTAATGATTATGTTATGGGAGAGATAGAGTTAATTAATACACATCTACGTGCAAAAAAGTGATTTCAACCTTACCGCTACTTTGTATAAGTACAACTAGGATTTGTAGAGGAAATTGATATTTTTATTTATGTATTTATTATTTATTTTGCTAATTTATGGAAATGTGAATCATTTTTCAATTTTCATTTTTTTCATTTTTGGTGATATCTTTCAAAATAATGATTGTGCATGTTCTATGCATTCTAATGACCATTTTAATGAGGAGCTAATGGAAATGGAGCTATTGGAATAGAGTGTACCCATTTACAGTGTACCCATTACTGTAAATGGGTACACTGTAACGTGTATATTTTTGGGATATGTGTGCGTTGCAGCCTCCCATGTCTCCGGTGCGTAAGGAGGTGATCCTGCAGGCGTTCCGTAAGCTGGACAAGACGGGCGACGGTGTGATCACAGTGGAGGACCTGCGGGGCGTCTACAACGCCCGGGAACACCCCAAATACCGCAACGGGGAGTGGAGCGAGGAGCAGGTGTTCAGGACCTTCCTGGACAGCTTTGACTCTCCTTACGACAAGGACGGAAAGGTAAAGAAACTCCTTACGACAACGATGGGAAGGTAAAATAAAAAAAACGCCTTACAAGAAGAACGGAAAGGCTAAAAAAAGGAACACTTAATTCAAGCCATGGTAAAAATATTCTCCTCTGACAAGGAACAGAAAATTGTACAATTTCATTAGAAACAAACAAAAAAATCCGAACGGTCGAGGTCAGTAAATTAATCCATAAGACTAACGTCATTGTGTTGTTGAAGATTTTTGCTGTAATTTTTTGCATTTTTTCCAATGTTGTACATGTTTAAGAGCTGACTATACTTCAAAAGAGCCCTTGGTGTAATTTTTATGTGCAATGATGACTCTGGCAATCAATAAATACAGTTGACACCATTATATTAATGGCGGTATTTCATACAAATTAAAAAAAAATGTGAACTGCTGCTCTTTTTTCGTTTGTTTTTTCAGGTAACTAAAGAAGAGTTCTTGAACTACTACTTTGGGGTCAGCGCCTCCATCGACACTGACGTTTACTTTATCCTGATGATGAGGAACGCCTGGAAGCTTTGACCCTTCACCTCTGACCCTGGAAGCTTTGACCCTTCACCTCTGACCCTGGAAGCTTTGACCCTTCACCTCTGACCCTGGAAGCTTTGACCCTTCACCTCTGACCCTGGAAGCTTTGACCCTTCACCTCTGACCCTGGAAGCTTTGACCTTTTACCTCTGACCCTGGAAGCTTTGACCCTGGAAGCTTTGACCCTTCACCTCTGACCCTGGAAGCTTTGACCCTTCACCTCTGACCCTGGAAGCTTTGACCCTTCACCTCTGACCCTGGAAGCTTTGACCCTTCACCTCTGACCCTGGAAGCTTTGACCTTTCACCTCTGACCTTATCAGTGCTTTTCAACGTATATGACAAGCTTACTCTATCAGATGTATTGTATATCTATGCAAGACATTACCCTATATTACTCTATACTCTATATACCCTATATATACTCTAACTTTAGGAATTATTGTTTCCTCAACCTTAATAATGCCATTTGGTATTGCAAGGCTGAATTTGCCATTTTGGCAAATTCTTTGAGGCAGATCCTAAAGATATGGGGTCATAAGCACACATAAGCACACACCTGTGACTGCCACACACCTGCCAGCACTTGAAGACAGTTCAAAACAACAGTGAATCCCAACAGAACAACATTGCATTTTGGGACATTTTTTGGGGGGTGCAACCCACATGTTTAGCAGTGTTAGCCATTCCAGGAATGTCTGATCTCTACAAGCCATACCTTGTTGTAAAGGTGACTAATCAATGATTAAAACAATATAAGATACAATACCAGTTGGTATAATTGAGGTGGAGAAAATAATTCCCAAAGTTAGGTTTCTGAACTTATGTGGGCAGGTTTATACCTATACAATCTATACATTACTCCAGTGGTTTTCAACTGGTGGTCCGGGGACCACCAGTGGTCCTTGAGAGGGTTCCAGGTGGTCCCCAGCTAAGTTGTTTAACCAGATGTAACTCTTGAGAACGTAAAAATTTGGTTCATTTGGTTTCATTTTTACACTCTCAAGAGTTAAAATATTCATCATGTGAATTAGTCCTAATCTACACAACTAGAAGAATAATGGTCATGGCAGAAGCAAAGGAAATCTTTAGTTTTGGGGTCTGTAGGGCTAAAATATCCTCAAGTGGTGGTCCGTGGCTCAAATGCTGAATAAATGGTGGGCCCTGGGATGAAAAAGGTTGAAAACCACTGCTTTACTCTATCAAATATATATCTATAGAAGACATTATCCTATAAGCCAATTTTACATATCTAAAATATAATATTATAGAGCTCTTACTCTATAGGCCATATCTATACAACTGGTGTGTCAAACTGAACAGCCAACATGCAATCTGAAGCTACGATTCTCTGAGTTTATACAGTATGACACAATAATCTGTCCCACTTTCTCCCACCTCAGAGATTTCATATGCAAATGGTTGTAAAAGACTGCTCTGTGTTACTGTCTATTAATAAATATATAATTATTATTATTAACCTTATTATTATTATTATTATTATTAAAAAGCCCGCTGGTTCAACATTGCATACTTGCGGATGTATAAAAATAAAAAGAAAAATGATATTGATATACGATTAATGATGACTGAACATGCGATTAATTCATTACAAAGTCTCCAATTAAGAACATTATTTTTTTAATCCAGTCCCAGCTGTAGAAAACACACATTCATTTTCATTCATCTGTATGATGAGATGTTGCCTAACACTCAGTCTGAATGAATCATTTGGTTTGACTAATTTTATCCAGTCTGAAAGCCCGCCCCACGACTGCAGTTCATGGGTTGGGCGGAGTCAAAGTGACAGTCTTCGGCGATTGGTTATTACCAACCAATCAGAATATTGGGAAAGCAGACAACCTCGTTGTCATTCGTGTGGCTAATCGCGGTTGCTAACCACACATGCTAGCGTTACTAGCATGTGAACAAAAGCAGTAAACTATGTGTGACGCTCTTGAGTGGCGAGGCTGCTGGCCAATCAGCTGTGCCCGTTCAGATTTTTTCCATGGATACTGACAGCCCCATAGACAGCGTCACCAGACTCACCAGTGAAAATAATTTAAGGTTGTATTGTTTTTGAAAGGAAAATTCCACACCAAAGCACACTGGGCATCAATCTACCTTGATTCCTGTGACGTGATACATAATGTCCATTATTTTCACCATAGATGCCCCATTCTCTACATTTCACAATGAGGTCCACCTCCCACCTTTGCAGCTTGCATGGCTGCAGGTTGTCTTTATTCTAATGCGGATATTTTAGTAGCTCCAAACTTATTTTTTCCACACATCACATCAAACCACACACTAGAAGATAATTGGACCACTATATGATTTTTAAAAACTTAGCCAGCACCCTGCAACAAGAGTTTCAACCAGAGTGATTGGAGAGGAGAGTGGCAAATGGGAGGGGAGGAGAGGAGGAGGAATAGAATACCTATAGGATTACATGTAAAGGCTGCCCCAAGAGTGACATAAAACTCAAGCGTGAGTATCAGTACTATACTATTAGAATGTGATGTGTGAAAAAGGTTCGGAGCTACTACAATACCCGCATTAGAATAAAGACAACCTGCAGCCATGCAAACTGCAACGGAGGGACGGGGACCTCATGGTGAAATGTAGAATAAGGGGTCATCTGTGACAAAAATCAAAATCAAGGACATTATGTATCATGTAACTGGAATCAAGGTAGCTTGATGCCCAATGGGTTACGGTGTGGAATTCTCCTTTAAGGCAAATATGAGATTATATTCAGTGAATATTTTATTCACTCATTTTCAGCCAAAACGTCCACCGGCGTCTGACCCCTAGGGGGGGGCCTCGCTCACGGCTCCCCCCGGCGCGTGTTTTTCTCGCCCCGCTGCGTGAACGCTCATGTGCGTCTTCAGCGTGCCGCTCTTGGTGAAGCTTTTGCCACACACGGCGCAAGCGAAGGGTCTCTCTCCCGTGTGGTTCATCATGTGGGTCTTCAGGGAGCCCGACTGGCGGAAGGTCTTGTCGCAGAGGGTGCAGGCGAAGGGCCTGTCGTCCAGGTGCGTCCTCAGGTGCTTCTTCAGTATGCCGCTGGTGGTGAAGCTTTTCCCGCACGCCGTGCAACCGAAGGGCCTTTCTCCCGTGTGGATCATGACGTGCGCCTTGAGCGTCTCGCCGCGGTTGAAGCTCTGCCCGCAGAACGTGCAGACGAAGGGCTTCTCTCCGGTGTGCGTGCGCACGTGCGCCTTGAGCGTCTTGTCCCGGTTGAAGCTCTGCCCGCACACGGTGCAAGAAAAGGGTTTCTCTCCGGTGTGAATCATCGTGTGCGTTTTCAGGTGCCCCGACTGGCGGAAGCTTTTCCCGCAGACGGCGCAGACGAAGGGCTTCTCCCCCTGGTGGATCCTCATGTGCCTCTTCATGATGCCGCTGGTGGTGAAACGCTCGCCGCACGCCACGCAACTGAAGGGTTTTTCGCCCGTGTGACGGCTCATGGTGTGCGCTTTGAGCGTCCCCGCGCGGCTGAAGCTCTGCCCGCAGGTCGTACAGACGAAGGGTCTCTCCCCCGTGTGGGTCATGGCGTGCTTCTTCAGGATGCCGCTGGCGTTGAACCTCTGGCCGCACGTGGCGCAGGCGAAGGGCTTCTCCCCGCCCGTGTGGACGACGGCGTGGCTCTTCAGGTGCCCCGACTGCCGGAAGCTTTTCCCACAGACGGCGCAGGCGTAGGGCTTCCGCCCGGCGTGGATGAGCATGTGCTGCTTCAGGATGGGGGCGGTGGTGAAGCTTTTCCCGCAGGCGGCGCAGGCGAAGCGCTTCTCGTCCGTGTGGATGGTCATGTGCGCGCTCAGGGGCCCGGCCTTCTTGAAGCTTTTGCCACAAACCGCGCAGCGGAGAGAAAAGTCTTTCTTCTTCGTTCTCGATTTCGGAGTGCTTTCCGCCGCGCTGCCGCGCAGCTTCGATGTTTTTTTTTCCGACGGTTTCCGAGGATGAAACGCCTCCTCCTCCTCTTCCTCCTCCTCCCCCTCCTCCTCTTCCCACTCCTCGCTGTCGTCTTCCGTGTCGGACTGGTCGCTGTCCTCGCTCGCGCCGGAAGAGCGAGGTCGGTCGTCCTCGGTCGTCGCCGTCGGCTGTGTCGAGGACGACGATCCCCGCCGCACCCAGTGGTCGATGTACGCTTGGGTTTTCAGGTGTTCCGTAGTGGAGGAGGAGGTGCCGGCCGCGACGGGCTCCGCAGTCGTCTCTCTGTTTTCATCATCTTCACGTTTCACCTAGGGGTGGACAAAAAAAACATACCAATATATTACATCACAATTCAAAATCGTGTTTTTCTATATTCATGTAGGCCTATTCATTAACTGTTTAATTGCCATGGACGTTAAGACGAGTATTTGTTTACATAAACGAGCCAAGTAACAGGTGCCAAAGACGTTAAAACGAGATTTGAAATGCCACGAGTAAATCTCGTGGGATTATAACATGAAGTTATATTTATGGACCCGCTAGGGTCCATTTGGTTCCATTTGTACGCTCTCAGAAAACAATCTTGAAAATGGGTGGAATTCTGCTTTAAAATGTTCGAGCGTAATAAAAGCACAGTCATTTGTGGGGAAAAAAGTGATATATCGATATATCAAATCGAATCGCAGCATAATTTATCCCTCCAAGGCCCGGACTTATTTCTACTAAAGTCTAAAAAACTGTTTTCAACCTTACTACTAGGTTGTACTACCAAGATCTATTAAAAAAGCAATATTTATGCTAATTAATTAATGAAATGAAATGAAATGAAATGAAATGAAATGAATTGAAATGAAATGAAATGAAATGAAATGAAATGAAATGAAATGAAATTAAATTAAATTAAATTAAATTAAATTAAATTAAATTAAACAAAAAACATTTTTGGGGGTGATATCTTTTAATATAATGAATATACATGCTCTAGACATTCTATTGCAGTCATTTTACATACTTTTACTAGGGTTAAAGGCTAAAGGTCAAAGGTTAAAAATCATCAAAAAATTGCAGAGATTAATTGAAGAGGCTAATTGCAGCCTCTGTGGGGGCTATTATTATGCAAATATGAAATTCTAAACAATCAATCTCAACCATGATATGTATGTGAACATTTTTTAAATAATTAAAGGGTTAAAGTAGCTGAAAAGCAACACTGGGCCTTAAAGGTAGGGGAAGTGATTTGAAATTCATGGTGTAGTACCAGCCTGGTGCACTAGGGGCCCCCAAAAGTAGCTACACTATGTGAACCTGCTGCTCTCTCCTGATTGGAGGAGAATTGTGGTGACCTGGGGAACTTTTATTAGCTCCTCTGCTAACGTGGGGGAGGGGGAAACTCCATATGTGGTTTCCACACCTTATAATAGAGCATTTTAACAGAAAAAAAAATATTTTTTGGGTGATATCTGACAAAAGTGAAATCACTTCCCCTACCTTTAAGAATGGCAATATACAGTAACCCTAATCCTAACCCTAAATGTCAATATTGTATCGTATGGTGAGGTAAGTGAATCGTCCCATCCCTACCGCCTGTAATGCCAACGATGCGCTGGCCTCCCCTGGTCTGTGAGGTAACTCCTCTTCCTCCTGTTCCTCTTTGATCTGCGGAGGACGAGGAGGAGGAGGTTCTACTTTCACCTGGACCGGACTGGAGCTCCTGGTCTCCTGCTGTTCCTCTTTGATCTGCGCAGGTTCAGGAGAAACCTTGTCTTTGTGCGCGTTCGGTGGCAGTGGGAGATCTAGGAGGAGAGGAATAAGAGGGCAGTGTCAAACATAAAAGAGGCTCCACCATCAATTTAACTTTTTTCAGGATTTTTGGTGTTTTTTTAAACAGTGAGGCCTAGAACGTATATTGCCATATGTGTGATGTTCTGGCGTGTCTGAATGGTGGTGCATGTCTCCAATAAAGATGAGTGTTAATTAGTTTTAATTTGCTGCTTTCTCTTGTTTTATTATTATTTTTTTTTTACTTTATCTACTACAGTTCTAATAAACCCCAGGAAATTACATGTGGCCACAAAAGATTACAAGATCTACTGAATGTGACAAACTGCCATATTGAGCCTATTATACGGTGTAAAGTGAAGTGAGCCGCATCCTTCACATTCAGTAGACCCTGTTACAATTTCCTGGACTAGATAATAAAAAAAGAAATCGCTTTAAAAATACAAAAACAAATACGTATTTGAGACAGACATAGGCTGCGTGTCAGGGCTTGACGCCAGAGAATTGATGCAATGGAGAAACAAAGTGCTAGACAGGAATAATCCCAAGCAAAACGCCACATGAGACCAGCAGGTTGACGAGTGACCAAAGGAACACTGCAAGGTAGGCGGAAAGTGTGTGTGGGAGACAGCGAAAGTGTGTGTGTGTGTGGGTGAGAGAGAGAGAGAGAGAGAGAGAGAGAGAGAGAGAGAGAGAGAGAGAGAGAGAGAGAGAGAGAGAGAGAGAGAGAGAGAGAGAGAGAGAGAGAGAGAGAGAGAGAGAGAGAGAGAGAGAGAGAGAGAGACTCACAGTGTGTCTCAGCATCAGTGCAGTGGTCAGCAGGTGTCATGCAGGCAGCAGACCTCCAGGGGGCAGCAGATGTCAGCTCTTCACTGGTAGACATCTGACTTTACACACACGCACGCACGCACACACGCACACACGCGCACACGCACACGCACACGCACACGCACACACACACACACACACACACACACACACACACACACACACACACACACACACACAGCGACCTCTCAAAAAAAGAAAAGAAAAAATGTGTATAGTTGATGTGCATGTTAAATGAATTGAATTCATATATCCACAATGGAAACAGGTAAGGCATTATAAGTCTTAGTATATGTTATCTTTCTTTTTTTAAGCCGTAAACGTCTATGCAGGATCATGCATATTCGGTCATATTGTACTGTGTGATAAGTCTTAGTGCCCACGCCACTGTGGTCACTGCACAGCCAGTGGTACAGCCAGCAACACTCTGAACGACTGACAAATACATCATATAAGGTGTTTAACCGCTGGTACAAAATGTTACCTACACATCTGTGAGATGTTTGTGTCATTTATTAATCCGTAGTTCTCAATAAAGACGTGTTTTTTTAATGACTGCGGCCGAACCGCCTCGTTTACCGCAATGTTAACATGGAGCGTAATACCGGCTATCACCAGAGGCGCCCCCTCACTAGAGCCATGCGACAAACTGTGGCCACAGAAGGCATTTAAATACTTATTTATTAAAACATTAAGGATTAAATACACTGCACAAACGTCCCGTATGGATAGTTAACATTTGTGTCAACCGGATAAACACCTTCTATGTTTTATACATGTTTTAGGAGGCGCTGTGGCCTTTACTAGTGACCCTGCAGTGACCACAGGAGGTCTGATATTATATGAACAATATGGGTTAAAACAAATAGATTTAAAACAATTCACAATTTATATAGGAGTCGGACTGTTTGTCCGAAGTTAAAATATTCATAATCTGAATTAGCACTATTTAATTAAGAGGTCTACACTGTTTTGTTTGCAAAATCCAGCCTGGAATTGTGAAAAAGGATTCTTTATTTTTAGGTCTTTGGGGCTAAAATGTCATCAAATGGTGGGTCCTCTGTGGCTCAAATGCTGAATAAATGGTGGTCCCTGGTATCAAAAAGGTTGAAAACCCCTAAGACTATAGTTTATAGAAACAACCAGACAATGAATAACAACTACTACTAATAATCAATTATAATAATCACGTGTTTGACTCACCGTTTAATGAGTGTCGATCAATCAACCCATCAATCACTCACCATGCCAACCAAACAATCACCATGGCAACCGAACCTAAACAACAGCAAAGAGACTAATAGGGTGCAGCAGTGTTATTAGCTTTAGCATTTAACATCACCATCAGACTGCTGTGTGTGTAGGGTTGCCACGCGCGTTGTGTGAGAGGAAAAAGCAAGCAGGTCTGTCAACAACAACAACATCTAAAAGACCAAGTATTACTGTAGATGCTATTTATTTATTTGAGAACAGCACCACAAGCTGTGAACGCACTGATCTACAAGATCACAGCACGGCACGTAGTGAGCTTGTAGATCTGTTCTTTTAATCAATTCAATCAATTCAATAATCCATTTCTTCAAAATAATATGCCAAATAATCAACTTCACCCACACCCCATAAATACTGCACGCCCTATAGTCAACTACAAATTGCTAAAATCGATATGCCGATATAAGGAGGATAAACAATAGATAAGTAACAGATTAGATTAATAAACTACTATTAATAGACTAGAATGGAATTGAGGAATTATACACATACATTGGATTTTAATAGATGAAAATAATATGCCAAATACTTAACTAGCCTACACTTTAGGAATACGCCAAAAATATGCAAAAATAAATAACTTCAAATAAACAAAAAAAATAGTAATACTTTTCAGTATTACTAATGAAAATCAATTTGTTGATTCAAAATAAGATTGATGAATAATACAGATGTAATAATGGATTAGATTGATAAATAATAGATCGATGATAGATTAGATTGATAAATAATATGCCTATTGATACATTGGCAGATAAATAATAATGATAGATATTGCAAACAATCAAGCACACTCTAGTAATGATAAGCCCCAGAAAAACGGAATAAGCTTAAAGTAGCTTACAATTAGCATACATGGCAACATTGCTGCTGTGCTGCAGGCAGGGGAGAGCAGTCAACCACGGATCATCATCGCACAGGGGAGAGCAGTCGATCAAACATTGAAGAACCCCGACTAGAAGATCACAGATCAGGCCAAGGAGAGAGAGTACAGTCAGATCACAGGTATGGTTTGCACTCCGTCCGTGTGTCTGATGCTCTAATATTATCTCTCCAGATTGTATCCAAACTTTACACAAATCAGTACCCATGCTCGCCAAGAGTGGTTTTGAAGGAGTCAAGGGAGTCTGAGTCACATGTGAATGAATGAATGAATGAAAGGAATGAATGAATGTTTTTTATTATTATTATTATTAGTAGTAGTAGGCTAGACACTGCAACAAAAAACTGATTGGACACAATAGGCCTATGCTTAATTGTTTACAATAGTGGCCAACTTGTTCATTTCATTAGGACATTCAAATATGTACAAAATGATCACTTCATTAAAGTCAGAAGTAGCAAACCATGGAGATAAAATCATAGTGGAGGTAAAAGGAGAAAAGAGAAAGTATACCAAAGAGGGGTGCGGGTGGATGGGGGGATTATATATAGATTTTTTTGTTTTACAGAGGCCAGTTTCTAAGTGCAGCCCTTTGAGGGCGTTTTTGAAGGAGTCAAGGGTTTCACATGTCTTAATGACTGTTGGTAGGGCTTTCCACATTTTGTTGGCAAATAAACGAAAGCAGTTAAGTCCCTTGTTTGTGCTCAATCTGGGTTGCACATGGTTAGTTGAACTCTCCCTGGGAGTGGAGTTCATTCACATTAAGGAAGTATTTGTACAGGTAGGCCTACAATACATGGAATTTTGGTAGTGTGAGTGAATCTTGTGGACCAGACCCATTGCAAGATGCTGTAGGCTACTCTGTCCTCAACCCTAAGCCAACCCAGACTGTCAAAGTGGGCAGGGGTGAGGTGGGTCCGGCGTCCGAGGCCATAACAGCCTGACCAGTTTGTTTTGGGAGGTCTGTAGCCCTGCCTTGTTTTCATGGCATTTGAGGTGCTGTGGTACCAAGAGGTATACAGGCATAGTCGAAGAAACCTTGTAGTAGGGCTCCTGCTAGCTATCAATAGCTATGTAAGCCATTCAGAAATGTCTGTGCCTCATATTCTGTGCGTCACATCTCCGTATTTCTGCATTTCCAAATATGGAGTGTATATGGGAAGTGAAACAGCAAACCCTTGTCTTATCTCAATGTGTTTGTTTGTGTATTTGATTGATTGATTGATTGATTGATTGATTGATTGATTGATTGATTGATTGATTGATTGATTGATTGATTGATTGATTGATTGATTGATTGATTGATTGATGGACTGAACATTTTATTCAGAGTTTGTAGAACAAGTCGGCACAGCATTTCTTAATTTCCGTTGGCGGGGCGTTCCACTTGCATGCAAAAACAACCAGACCAGATGTGTGTGTGTGTGTGTGCGTGCGTGTGTGCGTGTGTGCGTGTGTGCGTGTGTGTGTGTGTGTGTGTGTGTGTGTGTGTGTGTGTGTGTGTGTGTGTGTGTGTGTGTGTGTGTGCGCGCGCGCCACCATGTTGTCCTGGGGTGGGTGTTTGTTAACTACCGTGTTACGTATGTAGGCTTTAAGAGCTGTTGAAACATGTGCTGTGTGTGTGTGCTTGCAATAAGGCCAGAGTTGCCCCTCAAAAGATCACACCGGTGTGAAGTGAGGGGCGTTGTAATAGTTACCATGCATCATCACAACGTGAAATACTACACAATTCGAGGGTCTCATTTGTAGTCCTTTAGCAGCCATATTGTTATTTTAGCAAAAGAACTACAAATGAGACCCATGACAATGTAAGAATTGTATCGCTCATATCGGTGGCAATTTGTTTGTGTGTGTAGGAAACAATGTTTGTGCAAATATGCTGCTGGCTGGACATAGGAGGGGCCATGAGTGTCCAATAAAGATCGTAACATACCAGTATATAGGTCGGTATACAGGTGACATGTATGGTTTCCAGGTGACAGGTGACATGTGACAAGAAGCTTTATGTTCTGAGATCAATTGCATGCTGTTTTGACTATGTTCATTGCAGCTCAAAAGCCTTCCGGAACCCCACAGAAAAAGACAATATTTTAAAAAAAAATGAATGTAATGACACTTTTAAACCATTCCATACTGTACTTGTGGTGTTTTAACTTTGAAAAATAGCAGTGAACGCCTGCTGTTTTTTTAGGAGAGAATGTGAGAACGCAGCACAAATCTTTCAGTATGTTCTTTTAGAGCGGATGTTTTGTACAATGTACAATTTCATGGTGAAATATGGGAGGATACAAATGATAACATAGATAGGCCCTACATGATGGTACATTATAGTTAAAAGCGTTTTCTCTGTTCTCGGTGCATTCGGTCGATTTCATTTATCCTATTTTAATTTCCCCTGGGGCCATAGTTTGCCATACCCAGGTGTCACGCCACTTGCTGTTATAATGGAGTGAATACACATAATGACTTCTAATTATTTCTCAGGTTGTGGGTTTGTTTCCAAGACAATACCTTAACAAGTCAGAGCGAATAGTTGCAGAAGGCGTGGTGCATGTGTGTGTGTGTGTGTGTGTGTGTGTGTGTGTGTGTGTGTGTGTGTGTGTGTGTGTGTGTGTGTGTGTGTGTGTGTGTGTGTGTGTGTGTGTCATATTAGGGCGGAGGGACCAGTCAGGGTGTTACGTCAGGTAGGTGTGTGTGTGTGTGTGTGTGTGTGTGTGTGTGTGTGTGTGTGTGTGTGTGTGTGTGTGTGTGTGTGTGTTTGTTTTGTTCAGACAAGCTTAAAACGTAGTGAGTGTTGCCACATCTGCATGTTATGAGCACATGCTGGGCTTGTGTTTTCCTGTGAAATACAGTAACTACTTATAACGGACCCCCCAGATTCATGTATTTTGTCCAATTTATGACCCAGCTACAACATGTAAACTTTATTTATTTACCCCCATACCAAATTTGCGTCGTTTTTTATCACATTTTACCATGTCCTTGTCATCCCCACTTTAAAAAAAATATATATCTGATATACAAGCTCACAACGCGTCAGTGTGCTGCCGACACATTTCAAAATAGCCTAATTAATTATACAGATATTCTACATTCTTATATGATTCATGATAGCTTCTTAATGTATGCAATATATTGTCTTGCTTTTTTGTTCATGCTTATTGTAAGTTGCTCTGAGTCTGACTCAATTATAAATTGTATAGACACTTCTTCAGCCCGTAATATTGTCTCCGTAGTGGATTTCACTCACAAAACCTGGCAACCCCGCTGGAACCCCGGCTGATCTGTCAACTCTGTCCTCACTGACAGCAAAACTTCATTCAGTGAACCTCTGAGTGAAAATATACTGTATATTATTTAATTTAATCTATAACTTAATTATTAATGTTTTATTAACTACTGCAGAACGCTGGGACTATACACAGGAATGACCTCCAGTCCTACCCACACTATATGAGGATAAAATAATAAAGAATATTTAGGAGAAGGAAAGGAACTGAAGAGACTGGCCATGATTGACTATGATCTGTACTGCAAGGTAACTTTAACCCTTCATTCTTGGTGATTTAGGATCTGTTGTCTTATTCATTGGTCGACCTGATGTGATCCCAGGGGCAGATCTAGGCATGGGCATGGTACCAAAACGTGATGGCATGCAAAACAACCCAATATATTTCAAATTAAAGTGCCTATATTTAAAATGATTTGAAACCCTGCTACTGCTACTAACTAACTACAGTTGTGTCTAGTTAAGAGACCCTCACAGTTGTTTATGATGGTGTGAAGTGTCCATATTTCATCAAACAATTACCGGTAAATACATACAAATATTCACTTCTGTAAGGCCAGGAGCAACAAATCATAGTGGGGGTGAAGTGATAGTGTAGTGAGTGAATCTTGTGTACCAGACTCATGGTAAGATGTTGTACTCTGTCTTCAACCCTAAGCCAACCCAGACTGTCAAAGTGGGCTGGGGTGAGGTGGGTTCGGGGAGTGAGGCCAAGTAAAAGCCTGATCTGTTACAGCTTACTGAGACTGCATTCTAGGATCCTATAGTTTACTGAGACACTGTCTCTCTGTATTCTATGATCCTATAGTTTACTGAGACACTGTCTCTCTGTATTCTATGATCCTATAGTTTACTGAGACACTGTCTCTCTGTATTCTATGATCCTATAGTTTACTGAGACACTGTCTCTCTACATTCTACGATCCTATAGTTTATTTAGACACTACACTGTCTCTCTACATTCTATGATCCTATAGTTTACTGAGACACTACATTGTCTCTCTACATTCTATGATCCTAGTCAGGGGTGAAAGTGGTTTGAAGTTCTTGCCGGGTCTATAGGAAACAGCATCGTGTAATGTGTTCAGGCCGCGGCGCGAAGCGGCGCGGCCGAAAAAATTTTTGGAGGTCCAAACTCCACAGTGTCCCTAAAATGCATAGGAAAATGCTTTTTTGTGGCACTGTAAGCTAACCTAACCTAACCTGGAACATAATATAAAACACAGCAGGTCTGCCTTACACCTGCATTAGGCTCCCTATACTCCATGTCAGCATGATTAAACTGTTTTGTATTTGAGGCATTAGGCTACACAAGAAATAGGTTTCATTTAAGATTTTATTTTGTTACAAACTACTGCAAAACAGCATTATTTCGACCCCCATAATATGCCCTAAAATGAAACCATTTTACTGCTCTCAAGAGTCTCAAGAGTCAAACATCTGAATTATGTAATTTTCAAGAGTCCACACAATTAGAATCTTAAAGGGGAATTCCACTCATTTTTTCAATATTTTACTGTCATTAATATACCTTAGAGGTCATGATAAAGTTCCCCCATTCTGTGTTTCCTAGAAATGGAGGTCTGAAAAACAGCACAGCATTTCTTTCTATGTCAGCTTCAGGACTTGTCCCTATTTGCTGTTGCTATTCTAAATAGAAGTCTATGTAGAAGAGCCTCCATTGGACTGACCCCATGAAGTGAACAGAGTTTGCATAACTCTATCTATACTGTATAGATGGCGTAACTGTCGATACTCTGTCTCTGTGGCTCTGGCTGTGCTGCGAACCGACAAGAGGAGACTTCTCTCTGTGCGGTGACAGGTTATTTAACCTAATATTTTATTAGACCCTGCGGGACCCTGCGTGAAATCTTTTCCCGGGTCCCAGACCCTGCGGGACCCCCTTCACTTTCACCCCTGATCAGCACCTAGTAGATTAAGACACTACACTGTCTCTCTACATTCTATGATCCTATAGTTTACTGAGACACTATACTGTCTCTCTGCATTCTATGATCCTATAGTTTACTGAGACACTATACTGTCGCTCTGTATTCTATGATCCTATAGTTTACTGAGACACTATACTGTCGCTCTGCATTCTATGATCCTATAGTTTACTGAGACTGTCTCTCTGCATTCTATGAACCTACTTAGACAGTACACTGGATTGGAGTGGGGGAAATAATAATGAGGATGTTAATAGAAAAACAGTTGTAAATGGTTAGTTCCGTTATGATATGGAATATATATTACTTGATATGTTTAATAATGATAATAATCTAATCTTTATAAATCAATAACAAGTCTTTATATCAGTTCATTATTATCTGTAGTGTTTTAACTCTACAGGTCTAATGACATGCATTATGGCATAAGGCCAGTAGATGTTGCTGTTCAGTCTCACACACACACACACACAGGGCTTGACACTAACACTTGCCCGCTTGCCCGGGGCAAGTAAAAAAAAAATGGTGGGGCAAGTGAAGACTGCTACCTGGTTGCCCGATCGGGCAAGTGTGCAACTTAGTGCACTATAACACAACACAAGATTTGTCTTGAAGGCAGTCATTGCACTCTGCCTCTGTGTCTTTCCCTGCTTTCTAGCTGTCCACCATTCCAGACTGGATTTGGGAAACAAAACAGGCAAATTAATATACACATCAAAATGACCATTAATCTTCTACATTCTCTAGTTGTGTAGACCTGGGCTAATTAAGATAATGAATTTTAACTCTCATTGATTGATTGATTGATTGATTGATTGAATATTTTATAAGATAGAAATGTACATTATTAATTTCATGATCATGGAAGTCCTAAATAATAAAGATAAGTTTTAAAAGTAAAACTTAAGTAAAAAAAAAATCCCATGCAACCCAGATTTGGCACAAACAATGGGCTGCACATTACTTTCGCTCCTATATGCCACCGAAATGTGGAATTTCTGGACTCCTTCAAAACCACTCTTAAAGGACAACGGCTGCAAATCGAATCTGGTCTGCGTAAAAATCTGATTCCCCCACCCTCCCCTTTTTTCCCCTCCTTGTGTATTTCTCTTTTCCCTTTTACCACCACTATGATCTGCTGCTTTACTTTTGACATTATGTAAGTGTATAGTTTGTATGTCAGTCTCGTATGGAGTTGTCGGTTGTGTTTGAATTGTACTGTAAATCTACAAGCTTTCAATAACAATTTCAATCAATGAATCAAAAAACAACAACCATTTATTTTAAAATGCGATCTAAATGGTAAATGGTGCGTTTACATGGCGCCTTTTATCCAAGGAGCTTTACATACAGTAGCTTGTGCATCACATTCACCCATTCACACACTGATGGCAGTGGAAACCATGCAAGGTACCTACCAGCACATCAGGAGCAATTAGGGGTTCAGTGTCTTGCTCAAGGACACTTCGACACCCGGGATTGAACGGGATTGAACCGGCAACCTTGTGGTTATCGTCCGGTGACTCTGAGCCACTGCCACCCTCTTCGAGGATGCCAAAGGGTGCCAGTTTAGATAGAAATGTCATTAAATGAAGGGTCCGTAGACTAATGCATATGGTGTACTGAACTGGTATACTGCACTGCTAAAAAAAATACATAAAAATCTCTCTTGTTGAGGAGTCACTGTTAATTCACTAGTAATTAGTGTCCATTTTGGGGTCCTTGACAGGAAAAAGTCTGGGGGACTCAGAGTTTCAAAGTTTTCAGTGTCAGTGCATGGTTCAGGAAAATAGAGCCTGCTTTACAGTGTAACTGTTTACATTTATAACATTAAAAACGTCTGCATAAACTTTTATATTTCAACTCAAAATCCCAAAGCTATAAATGTTAAGACTCTCCTCGGGTGGATGGAGCTAACGTTTTGTTCATTATTTATACATAAAATACATTTTAATCTCATCCTGGCCATTTGTCTCATAGAGTTATAATGTAATTGGGGATGCAATACACATCTCCACCGATGGGGGCCGCTGGTTGAAAGCAGACGGGAAAAAGCCTCAATAATGTGTTTAAAATGTTGTTTGTTTAAAGATAATGAAAATGATATTACTTTAATCCACCCGAGGAGAGCCCTATCACCTGTAGCTCTGAGGAGAGAGCTTTATATTCGAAATATAAACGTTTGTTAGTATGTTTATTGTTGTAAATACTGATTCATGACTGTCAGGTATAATGAGTGACGGTTGATCATCATCAGAGTTGCCAGATAATGAGACAGAAACAAGCAATACAGGTCCATCGTCCATGACAACACGCCCATTAGATCAGTGCCCCCCCAAAGTGCGACCCGGGGTCCCCCGTGGGTCCTTGAGGGAGTTCCATGGGGTCCTCAGCTAAATGAACGAAATGGACCCTTATAGCTCTGTAACTCTGAGAGCTTGTAGAGCAGCTATTTTCTGGGCACAACCCAGCACTCTTTTTGCTAGTAGAGATCTAGTAGAGAGAGACGACCGATGATCCGATCGCTTAACTTGCGCTCACTCTGCTCACGTAAAAGGAGGCCATGGCCTACTTGTGGGCAATACAGAAATGCAGAGGTACTGAGTGCGGATCTAGTTCATTCATTCATTCATTCATTCATTCATTCATTAATTCATTCAAGGTTTGGAAAGGGCTGTCATTCTCGTTTTTTCTAGACATGGAGGGGGCAGGGTCTTTTTTGCCCCCTATGTGCACGTCCCTGACTTTTTATTGTTCAACATGAAGCCTCTTCGTTACTATATTCCAGACTTGGCAACCCCTGCTCCAATTCCAATGAGGACAGAAGCTTGTTTGGGTGGGGGGGCTGGGGGCGTGGCTTACCGTAGTGTGTGTGTGTGTGTGTGTGTGTGTGTGTGTGTGTGTGTGTGTGTGTGTGTGTGTGTGTGTGTGTGTGTGTGTGTGTGTGTGTGTGTGTGTGTGTGTGTCAGGGGCGGATATAACATTCCCAATTGGGAGGGGGGCAAGAGAAAATGGTATGGGGGCAACTCAGAGAGTTTTCTGTTTTCGATGCTGAAATGCTGTTGGTTTAGTGGTGCCACAGCTGTAGTCAGTAGTAGTGTTTCAAATCATTAGGCACTTTAGGCACTAGTTTGAAATATCTTGGGTTGTTTTGGATCGTGTTTGGTGGGGCAGACTGGGCATTTAGGGGGGCATTGCCCCCCCCCCCCCCATGCCCATGCCTAGATCCGCACCTGAGGTGGAGGGACACCCAGGAAACAGGGAGGGAGGGATTTCAGGAAGTACCTGTTGCTCTCTCTCTCTCTCTCTCTCTCTCTCTCTCTCTCTCTCTCTCTCTCTCTCTCTCTCTCTCTCTCTCTCTCTCTCTCTCTCTCTCTCTCTCTCTCTCTCTCTCTCTCTCTCTCTCCCACTGTGTGTAGTCAGTGTCTCTCTGCCATATCGCAGTGGGTTGGAGGATCTCACTTTGTTGTGGTGGACGTTTTTTGTGTGTTTGTTTGTTTATTTATTTCACAATGAATTAATGAATCTCCCGCGAAAGGATTAAATAAATCCGCGCGTTGTAAGTGGATACATTGTTTCTGTGCGCGTGTGCGCGTGTTTCAATGTGTGTGTATGTAGTAAAGTGGACACAGTGTTTCCACCTGCTAGTAGTCTGGCAGTCTGGCGCGGATTGATGTTGTTTGGGGGGATTGGGCTACAGTAACGATTTTTTAAACTTTATTAGCTGACGAAAACTAGCCTGTTTGTTATTTATTGTCATCTGCACTGTACGTCATGGACACGCGGCTCTACATATCCATCTAATGGACATACACGTGGATCTATGGATCTAATGGATCGATCGGGAGCAGTGGAACTATTAACATGACGAACACTTCGTTTTTTATAATAGATATCGATCATATCCATCAGATCATAGTGTTTTTATAACTTTTGTCGGGATTTAATCGTCGTCATGTCTGTGAACGAGCTGTACACCAAGGTAAGAAGTATGATTGTTGTTATTTCAAGTGACTTCATCATTATTGTTTTGGGTCCTTGAGATTCATTGTTATTTTTATATAAGCAACCACACACCTGTCGCATGTCAGAACAATCTGTTTGTTTTCACTTTATGACATCTTGGAAAGTGTTTTACTCTTAATTATTATCGAAGGTTTCTCGTAGATTTCTTTTATTATGTTGCAAGAAATTGGATGCCAAATAAAATCAGAGTCTTTATTCCACACTGACAGCTGGGACAGGACATGGCAACCACGACGACTTCCTGAATGAAACCACATGGACCCCAGTGACAGCAGCCAGGGTCCATTTGGTTACATTCACTGACACTATAATTGTTAGGGAATATTGAGTTATTTGACCAATCATGTTAGATATTTGACCAATCATGGAACTAAATGGTTAGTAAGAAATGTCTTTACCAATGTGTTTCTAATGGTGTGGTGTCTAATTTACATGTAGGCCGATTAAATGGAAATTCCACCCATTTTCAAAAAAATCCTGAGAGGATACAAATGTGAACCAAATGGACCCTAGTGGGTCCATTTGGTTCACATTTGAAAACATTAACATGTTGAAACACATCTTGAAGATGTCATCAGATGTATTTCACCATGATTTTTTCAGAACTCCATTTTTAGGAAATTGGGGGAACTTTTTTAACCATGCTCACACAGCATCTCTAAGGTATATTAATGACACATTAAAATGTTGAAAATGGGTGGAGTTTCCCTTTAAAGTTTGAAATTCAACTCCTGTGGGAAAACTCATAAAGAACAGGTCAAACTCGGGGTACTAGTCAGTAGTCACAACCTATAGAAGGCAAAACATGCAAAATGTCATCCTGCTTTATGTAGCATGTGATATGTCTAACTGTGGGGTTTGCATGACGCTGATTCTATTCTATTAAAGCATTCGTTTTGCTCAAAAAAGAATTAACTCCTTGGGCTAAAAACAAACATATCCGTCATCATAAATGTGCTTAGTCTGCACATTTGGGAAAGTGCTTTCAGCCCAATTAGTTTTTTTTTTCCTGAAAAACTAATGCTTGGAATGGATTCAGCATAATTGAAAACCCCTTGGTAGACATATCACTTGCTACTTAAAGCTGGATGACATTTTGCACGTTTTTCCTTCTATAGGTGATGACTAGTACCCAGACTTTGACCTGTTTTTAGGAGGTCTCCCACAGGAGTTGAACTCCAACATTGTAGTAGGCCTATAGCTCTGGTCCAGAGCTCCACTGCTTCTGAGTCTGACTTGCATTGGAGCTCTGCTCTTCTCCGTGCATTCGGCCATTACTCCACCCGACCAGCCTCTCTTCTGAAGTGGATATATAAAGAACGTTTTACCTACTCACCTACTAAATAAACACGTCTTGTATCTTTAGAAAGCCTACTTACCTTAATGGAAACACTCTGAGCCCCACCACACGGATAAAATGGACATTTTGGCCAGAACACAAGATTTGCGCCCTCTACTGATATTGCCAATAGAAATCTTCCAGGAAATAGTTTTCATTCAGCGAAAAATGATCGCGTTCTGCCCAAAAAGTCCATTTTATCTGTGTGGTGGGGGGCCCAGAGTGTTTCCACTAAGGTAAGTAGGCGTTCTAATGACACAAGACGTGTTTATTTTGGTGAGTAGGTAAAACATTCTTTATGTATCCACTTCAGAATAGAGGCTGGTCGGGTGGAGTAATGGCCGTTTGCATGCTAGTCAGACTCAGAAGCAGTGGAGCGCTGGACCAGAGCTAGTAGGCCTACATCTTATGAGACAAAATTAGAAGCACATTGATGTAGACATTTCTTGGTAACTCTTTAGTTCCCTGATTTTTATACCATGCCCTAGCTATAGGGTGACCAGATCCACTGTTCAATTGGGCGGCAGCAGTATAATCTGTGTGGGACAGGACAGGATTAACTACTGAAGAGTCTACTAAATGTTCATATTCAGTCATCATATAATATAGGCTTGATATTGAGAATCATTTTGCGATTAAACCACTCTGTTTTAAAACGATTATTCTGATGAGATGAGAATAATTGTTCTCCCCTCAGATGAGAGAGAATGGAGCTATAGCGGTCCTCTGGAGTGAGTGTGGAACTATAGCGGTCCTCTGGAGTGAGTGTGGAACTATAGCGGTCCCTCTGGAGTGAGTGTGGAACTATAGTGGTCCTCTGGAGTGAGTGTGGAACTATAGCGGTCCTCTGGAGTGAGTGTGGAACTATAGTGGTCCTTTGGAGTGAGTGTGGAACTATAGTGGTCCTCTGGAGTGAGTGTGGAACTATAGCGGTCCCTCTGGAGTGAGTGTGGAACTATAGCGGTCCTCTGGAGTGAGTGTGGAACTATAGCGGTCCTCTGGAGTGAGTGTGGAACTATAGCGGTCCCTCTGGAGTGAGTGTGGAACTATAGCGGTCCTCTGGAGTGAGTGTGGAGCTATAGCGGTCCTCTGGAGTGAGTGTGGAGCTATAGCGGTCCTCTGGAGTGAGTGTGGAACTATAGCGGTCCTCTGGAGTGAGTGTGGAACTATAGTGGTCCTCTGGAGTGAGTGTGGAACTATAGTGGTCCTCTGGAGTGAGTGTGGAACTATAGCGGTCCTCTGGAGTGAGTGTAGAACTATAGTGGTCCTCTGGAGTGAGTGTGGAACTATAGTGGTCCTCTGGAGTGAGTGTGGAACTATAGCGGTCCTCTGGAGTGAGTGTGGAACTATAGTGGTCCTCTGGAGTGAGTGTAGAACTATAGTGGTCCTCTGGAGTGAGTGTAGAACTATAGTGGTCCTCTGGAGTGAGTGTGGAACTATAGCGGTCCTCTGGAGTGAGTGTGGAACTATAGTGGTCCTCTGGAGTGAGTGTAGAACTATAGTGGTCCTCTGGAGTGAGTGTGGAACTATAGCGGTCCTCTGGAGTGAGTGTGGAACTATAGTGGTCCTCTGGAGTGAGTGTGGAACTATAGCGGTCCTCTGGAGTGAGTGTGGAACTATAGCGGTCCTCTGGAGTGAGTGTGGAACTATAGCGGTCCCTCTGGAGTGAGTGTGGAACTATAGTGGTCCTCTGGAGTGAGTGTGGAACTATAGCGGTCCTCTGGAGTGAGTGTGGAACTATAGCGGTCCTCTGGAGTGAGTGTGTTATACATCATATTCAGTCATCATATACTGTAATATAAGCCTGATATTGACAATAATTTCGCGATTAAACCACTCTGTTTTAAAACGATTATTCTGTACTATAGTTTATAGATCAGTAGGCCTATGTCTGATCAGGCCTGTGAATGTGAATGATCTCAGGATATTTAATTAGCCCTCAACGAGTAGGGCTGGGAATCGATCCGAATTCCCTAGATCGATTCGATTTCGATTCACAAGGTCACGATCCGATTCGATCCACGATTCGATCCGATTCGATTCGATCTATTTACAGACATAATGGAAATAAATACTGTCCAATAGACAAGACGGCCCCATATGTTGGTGATTGTATCTGTGTATGTGTAAGAGGGACACAGAGAGAGAAGAGTCAAGTATTAAGTAGGCCCTACTGTAATTTCCGGATTATAAAGCGCACCTGAATATAGGCCGCATCGGCCAAATTTAGCGAAAAACAAACAAACAATTGTGTACATATACAAGCCGCACTGGACTGTTAATTAATTACCATAAGTAAGGTAATTACCATATGTAAGGGTTCTTACTTCTTGCACAGATGAGATTGTCGGCAACGAAATGGTGTTTGAGAAGCATCCTTTTTATTATTTAAACGACTTCAAGAAAAAAAATGCATTTGTAGGCTATAACTCATTCAAGTGTTTTAATCTAGCCTATAGTGCACAGAACGTGTAGCCTACTGTGCCGTGAACTGTATTGTTTCAGTCATACACGTGTAACATTTAACTGCACGTGCTGTATGTAATTATTACTTTGGTTCAATAAGTAGCATTGCATCTCCGTGTATGTAGGCCTATTTATAGTTTTAATTTAACGGATGGCACGGCATTCTGGCCATACGCTGGCTGTGGGCTGCAACGTTGATTCACACGGTAGTAGATAGGCGCGGATTGGCACATATTTTCCCACCGGGACAATTTTGCCTTTGCCAGGCCACCCTGGGGGGGTGGCGCAGGCCACCGGGAAAACTCCCTGTGCTCCAGATGGCCAACCCGCCCTTGGATAGGCCTACACTTGTTGTATGTACTCTACGCGGGGAAGGAAGCGACACGGACACTTTACAATATGTCCAGAATCCAGACCGAGGGTATAGGCTTGGGAAATGACCGTGCGTTCAAACTGGAAGACAGTTGTTTGTTTTCCCGAGTCGCTTTACACTCGCACGTGCGAGCCCCTTCATTGCGACGCGCAGTGGATATAATACTAATTAAAAGTTACCGAGCAAGCGTTCCGACCCTGGGTCTGTACATTTTGTGGTCTCGATTCTCTGTAAATAAGCGATCCACAAGCTTGCTCGCTTAAATAGCTGATCCACAAGGTCGCGCCGCATGTGTTTCCAAAGTATGTGTGCTGGAGACCACCTAAACTCCCCCAAAGTTACCGTACATCTGGTTAACCAACTGTCTATCATTTAGCTGGCGACCACCAGGAATCCTCTCAACGAGGCGACATCAATGTGACTTTTATTAGGCTTTTTTTCGCCGCCTCGTCCTGATCGCGCAGCAGCCCAGCCTTTCGAAACCCGTTCGTGATCGTGGATGGATGTTTTGACACTTTTCCACGCAGTCAGGACCCACTGCCAGACTTGAGTTTTGGTGAAAGATTTCTCGCCGCTAGTCATCCAAGCCTGTTTTCAAAGTGGCGAAGTGCCACTTACCAGGGGCTGCAGGTGCTTCGTTGTGCCCCCAGGAATCACGGCAGGAATCGAGCACGATTTCACAGAATATATGTGCCCTCATGCTGTCCAAAACGAGCTTTTTTTGGCACGTGTTTTTTTGGCAGCGGCGGCGACGCATTTAGTAGTGTCTGTCTTTTCTATAGTGCGCCTCCGTGTAAAAGAAAATGGTGCCAGTCGCATGGAGAAGATCGATCCACACATTTTTTAATCGATGTCGTGTTTTTGAGCGTGAATCGATATCGGATCGCTGGATCGATTTTTTGAACACAGCCCTCCACTAAGCCCCTCCCCAACTCGTCCTTGTCCAATAGGCACGTTAGAAGAGGAAAGCTTGACCAGGAAAAGCTTGACCTGGATAACAACAGTAGCTAAACTGTTTGGACTGGCATAAACTCTGCCCCAAAGCATGGGTTTTTGAGAAAGGCTCATTACTATTAGAACTGTCTGATGAATGAGAATAAATGAATGCAACTCTTTTTTTTTACTTTCTCAACTCTACTGATTTACTTTCTCATTTTACTATGAAAGCAGTGCCAAGCACTGCTTGAGGATCATAGAACAGCAACTTGAGCTTTAATGCATCCCTGCATTTTTCTTGCTATAGATTTTTTTTTCAAAGGAAAATCACATTTTTGCTGTTTTCATGGGATGTCCTGGTAAACCACTGCCTGTTACTGTGTTTTAGGTTGCACTAATCTAATGTTATTCTCACAGGCTTAAAAACACATAGAGCAGGAAAAGAGACGGAGAGAGAGTTGTACATGCGCGCGCGCGTGCGTGCGTGCGTGCGTGCGTGCGTGCGTGCGTGGTATTGGCTGAGAGAGAGAGATGAAGCAGGTGCCCACTTAGCTGAGTGAGTGTGGAACTATAGCGGCGCTCTGGAGTGACTGTGGAACTATAGCGGTCCTCTGGAGTGAGTGTGGAACTATAGCGGTCCTCTGGAGTGACTGTGGAACTATAGTGGTCCTCTGGAGTGAGTGTGGAACTATAGCGGTCCTCTGGAGTGAGTGTGGAACTATAGTGGTCCTCTGGAGTGAGTGTGGAACTATAGCGGTCCCTCTGGAGTGAGTGTGGAACTATAGCGGTCCTCTGGAGTGAGTGTGGAACTATAGTGGTCTCCCTATAGTAACTAGTGGCACATGTTCTCCCCATGTTCCCTAGGGTAGGTAGGTACCCACACATGTTCTTTCTGTGCCCCCTAGGGTATAGTATTCTCACGTGTTCTCCCTGTGTCTCCTAGGCTAGGGTATACTGTAGTATTCTCATGTGTTCTGGACTCTACACACCCTCCGCCAACCTGAGGAGGCAGCTGATGGATATCCATATTATATGAAATATTTCTATCAGCAGCCAACTTGCCTCATGCTTTCTTCAATGCATGAGGAGTCCAAGCTGCTTTCTTTTCTCCGAACAGGGGTGGCAACGCGCTTCTACTTCATTCAGTTTTCACATCAGTTTTCAAGCTTGCAGATCCAATATACAGTATATATATATATATATATATATATATATATATATATATATATATATATATATATATATATATATATATATATATATATATATATATATATATATATATATATATATATACTGAAAACTGTCATGATCTACTGTGTCGGATGCAGGTCGGAATTAAGAATACACAGTATTCTTAACAGTAGGGTCCTCCTTGTTCATTTCATCAAGACATTTAGGAGACATACAAAATAATGACTTCTGTAAAGCCAGAAGCAATAAATCATACAGGAGGTAAAATCATAGTGGTAGGGGAAAAGGGAAAGAGAAATGTACAAAGAGGGAAAGGGTGTGGGTGGGGGAAATGTATATATATTTTTATGGAGGCCTCATCTCAATCACTAACAGTAGTGAAAATAGACACTTGAGGGTAGTTGAATGATTGATCATTGATTGATTGTCTATTGACCCTGCAGCAGGGGTTTTCAACAGGTTGTCTGGGGACCACCAGTGGTTCTTGAGAGGGTTCCAGGTGGTCCTCAGGTAAATGATGGAAAGTTGCTTAACCGGATGTAACTCCTGAGAGCGTAAACATGAAACCAAATGGACCCGCAAGGGTCCATTTGGTTTCATGTTTACGCTCTCAAGAGTTAAAATATTCATCATCTGACTTAGCCCAAGTCTACACAACTAGAGAAAGTAGAAGATGAATGGCCATTTTTGATGTACTTGTATGTTTTTGCCTGTTTTGTTTGCGAAATCCAGTCTGGAATTGTGGACAAAAACAAAAGAAATATTAAGTTTTGGGGTCTGTTGGGGGGTGAAAATGTCCTCAAATGGTGGTCCTCCGTGGCTCAAATACTGAATAAATAGTGGGCCCTGGTATTAAAAAGGTTGAAAACCACTGCTCTACACATGGGTCGACAGACTTGCGTTTCTCTGGAGGGTATCACAATCAGTCACAATCACTTTCAGCAGATCATTGACCCTGAGAGTTATCAGAGATCTGTCATCATTTCATAACCGCGCAAGCACTATAGTTTTATAGACTTTAGATTTCAGCAGTGAACTCTGATGTCATGGACACACACACACACACACACACACACACACACACACACACACACACACACACACACACACACACACACACACACACACACACACACACACAGAGGTGAAAAGGGAAACTCTTATGATAAAAGGAACCTGCGTGCACTTCGTATTTATTTCTGGGTCGTGCAGGTTCCCTTTTCACCTGTGCGTGTGTGTGTGTGCTCTCGCGTGTGTGTGTGTATGTGTGCCACACCCAGGTTGTACCTGGGGCAGTTCCTCATTATGCTGACACAGCACAGGCAGGGCCGTTGCCATGTCTGACCAATGTAAGCCTGTTTGGGTCTTGTTTCTAAACTGTAGTTCAGTGATGAGTCGATTGTTGTGATGGTGGTCACGGTGATGGTGGAATGGCGCCATTGTGCGTACGTGCGCCATGTTGATTGGTACTGGAGGCCACGGAGGGGTCGGCCACTCGAAAGTAGACCCTGGGTCAAAAAGGAAGGGCAGAGTGGGCACCCCTGGTGTAGTTGTCTATAGAGCTGCGCAGTCCCGCCCCTTTCGTGACGTCACCTGTGTTCCAGAAACGGAAACCTCATTCATTTTCCTCATAGACTTTTCGAAAATGCTTAATAAAAACACGATCGCGCCGCGGACCAAGCCAACTCGGGTCGTGACAAATCTTGACAACAAACACAATATTATCATGCAATATCTAATTAGCAAGAAGTAGAAAATGGCAGGATACAGCACATTTTGGTTCGTTCTTCATCTTAGAAATTATTTGATTGTCCAGAAAGAATATGTGTGCCGTCATGATTTGTCACGACCCTTAATATGAATCATTTTCAAAAAGTCTGAGAAAAATGAACGGGGAATCCGTTTCTGGAACAGGGGCAACGTCACGAGGGGGAGGGACTGCGCAGCTCTATTTGGTTGTAATGTTTCCCAGGTGTAGTTGTTTGCTCGGTCGCAGAGATGCCCACGAGTCTCGGAGCTCGAGTCTAGAGTCGAATCCGAGTCTTTGGGATGCGAGTTCGAGTCGAGTCCTTGCTCTCCACTCACAAGTCGAGTTGCGAGTCTTGGTAAATTGGATTTTAATGTATTTATTTACGGCATTGTCATGGCTCTAAAGGCTGCCTGAAATACAGTGCACCCAACCCGAAATGGAAATGCACAGAATTAATCAGAATTATAACCACTATAACAGTGGTTTTCAACCTTTTTGATGCCAGCACCCACTATTTATTCAGAATTTGAGCCACAAACCACCATTTGATGACATTGTAGCCCCCACAGACCCCAAACCTAAAGATTTCTTTTGCTTTTGTTTACAATTCCAGACTGGATTTGGAGAAACAAAACAGTCAAACATACAGATCAAAATGACCATTAATCCTCTTTCTCTACATTCTCTACTTGTGTAGACTTCAATTCACATGATGAATTGGCCCCAAATCTAATTGATCATGTGATGAATTAGATTGCGGGACCCTTGCGGGTCCATTTGGTTTCATGTTTACGCTTAGCTCTGGTGCAGAGCTCCAATGCTCCATTACTCCACCCGACCAGCCTCTCTTCTGGAGTGGATACATAAAGAGCGTTTTACCTATATCAAAATACGTACGTAAACACGTCTTGTGTCATTAAAAATCCTACTTACCCAGTGTTGGCACTCTGAGTCCCCCACCACACGGATAAAATGGACTTTTTGGCCAGAACGCGAAAAAAATATTTCCTATGGAAGTTTTTTATTGGCAATATCGGTAGACCGCGCAGATCCTGGTTGTTTTTTCCAGTGAAAAAGGAACGCGTTCTCGCCAGCATCAATCACTTGCACTTGTCATAGATGCCCCCAGTTATCCCTTGAGATCCCCCTCCCCTCCAATAGTTTGCATTGGTGCAGGTTGTCTTTATTCTAATACAGGTATTTTAGTAGCTCCAAACGTTTTTTTTTTTCACATTTTAACAGTATACTGATACTCATGCATGAGTTTTACACCACTCTGGGGCAGCCTTTACATGTAATACCAGAGATAATCTATTTCTCCTCCTCTCCTCCCCTCCCTTCTGCCACTTTCTGCCACTCTCCTCTCCAATCACTCAGGTTGAAACTCACACAGGGATGGCGGGTGTTTTTTTTTTCTAAATCATGTCGTGGTGGCCCAATTATCTTGTAGTGTATGGTTTGATGTGATGTGTGAAAAATGTAGCGACTAAAACACCTACTTTCGCCCACATAAAGACAACCTACGGCAATACAAACTGCATTTGGGAAAGGGGCACCTCAGGGTGCATTATGCAGAACCGAGGGCATCTATGACAAAAAATCAACAGCATTATGTATGGTCACAGGAATCAAGGTAAATGGATGGAGTGTAGTTGTTTATTCTGTCTTAATGTCTCTAAAGTGTAGTAGTTTATTTGGTCTTGTTTTTGACTGCGAGTCAACTGTAAACACATTTTGCATTGCCAAAGCGAGTGTCAAAATACAATGAAAACAAAGTATATTTACTTTTGGAGAAAGTCTAAAATATTTCATATTGCATCCCCCCAAATAATCACCCCTGTTTGTACCGAGTGGTGCAACTATACATTTAATCATAGTTACTGTACTGTGCTCTGTGCTATGATTTATGATCTTTTGGGCGGGAAAAATCATTGAGAGCTGTTAAGAGTTATCACGGGGGGGTCCCCATCCCCACACGATCTAATGGAGGTCTCTTCGAATGGGGGTCCACAGGGCAGAATCCACCTCAGTCAAAGCAAGGTTGAATTTGCCTTTTTTATAATACAGTCCACACGTTTAGCAGTGCTACTCATTCCAGCATCTCTACCAGCCATACCTTGGGCCTATTTCACGGAAGGTGGATTAGGGGAAAAGCCAGGATTTAACTGATATCCCGGTTTATTATATCCTGGATTAGCGTTCATTCGGTTTCATGAAAACTGGTTAATCTTGCCAGATTAACTTGACCAGTTAACCTGGATATGTTGAGGCTTGATTTGGTTTCATGAAAGCAATGCCACATTAGTTCCCATGGAAACTAATGCTATGGACTTAGCCTGCTCCGGACCAGGCTAACAGTCAGGTTTAACCTAATCCTCATGTCTTCGCTGTTTATTAGGCCAATCCAATGACTTTTTACACTGTTATTTCAACACCTGTGGTTGTATATGGACTCAACTTGATTAGCTCCGCAGGAGTACACTTCTGTGCAGGGACGACCACCCGTGCAGTCGTAGATTTTCCTTTTTATATTTAATAATAATAAAATGTGATAGATAGATAGATAGATAGATAGATAGATAGATAGATAGATAGATAGATAGATAGATAGATAGATAGATAGATAGATAGCCTACATAGATCAGAGGTTTTCAACGAGTGGTCGGGGAACACCAGTGGTCAGAGAGAGTGAGTGAGTGAGTGAGTGAGTGAGTGTTTCATGGTGCATAATAGCATATGATTGATATACCGTATTTACACACTTACTTCGTTCCGGGAGCACAATGCAATCAGTGCACTATTTCAGAAAGCTTATAGCCCGATATAGACACGTTTTAAACAGTAGCTCACCCTCCCCATTTCGGACATATGATATCATGAATATGGTCTTCATTCTTCAACTTTTATTTTTGACAACTCTATTGGCAATAGTTTGCCATGGATTGGATTCGCCATGCCATATCCCTGGCCTTATTAATCGCGCTCGTATTGCCCTAATGATCGCCTTCGAGATCATCATCAGCTGCTGCTGCGCTTCTGCTGTGAAAAGCACGGCCATAGATATATATATATATAAGAAGGCTTTCTTATATCTATGGGCACGGCTCTCTGGCTCTTGCCGGTCTCGCTGATTGGTCACGCTCAAGGAATCTACAATCGTCATCAAGCCTTTTCAAGCAGTATGTGCACGAGCCTGCAAGCGAGGCTATAGTATATGATCCTGGCTCGCTAAATCTGCACATTTTGAGCCTCGCTTGGCTTTGGTGGAACAGAATGAACCAGGCTCTAAAGACCAGGATATAAAAAGCGTGGATTTGGCTTAAATCGCCGATTTCCTAATCCACCTTTCGTGAAATACCCCCCTTGTTGTAAAGCTGACTAATCAACAATTAAAACAAACTCATGAACTCATGTGGACTTAATGTAGGCAGGATTAGATGTCATATACTGTATGCTTAATTCTGGAACAATCAGCGCCAATGCTTTGCGCTTTGTCACTTTGGGACAAGCGGCAGCAGTTTGCCCTGAAAACCATCTAATGGAATACAAGAGAGAAAATTTTAAGATGTGCTTAAACTTTGAGGTAGCCGCTCTGTTTGTTTACATATACCACAACGTGTGTGTTTGTGTGTGCGCGTGCGTGCGTGCGTGTATGCGTGTGTGTGTGTGAGAGAGAGAGCATTATGTCACTCGAACTCACCTTTCACACGGAACCTGTTTTGCAGCCTAGACCACGCCCACCATTCTGTCCTATTCAAATGAGAAAGATAATTTGTGTGTGTGTGTGTGTGTGTGTGTGTGTGTGTGTGTGTGTGTGTGTGTGTGTGTGTGTGTGTGTGAGTGTGAGTGTGAGTGTGTCTGTGTGTGTTCTGCCTCCTCGGTGGAATGTTTTTTGCCTTCTCTGTTTTCAGTGGTCTAAAGCAGTGGTTTTCAACCTTTTTCATTCCAGGGCCCACTATTTATTCGGAATTTGAGCCACGGACCACCATTTGATGACATTTTAGCCCCCACAGACCCCAAAAATTAAAGATTTCTTTTGCTTTTGTCCACAATACCAGGCTGGATTTGGGAAACAAAACAGTCAAACATACAGATCAAAATGACCATTAATCTTCTACATTCTCTAGTTGTGTAGACTTGGGGCTAATTCACATGAGAGCGTAAACATGAAACCAAATGTTTACACTCTCAAATAGTTATATCTGGTTAACCAACTTTCCATCATTTAGCCTGGGGACCACCTGGAACCCTCTCAAGGACCACTGGTGGTCCCCAGAACACGGGTTAAAAACCCCTGGTCTAAAGCAGGACTTCACAAAAGGACATTTAGAGACATAACGACTATTCACTTCTGTAACGCCAGAAGCAGCAAATCATAGTGGAGGTAAAAGGGAAAAGAAAGATATACAAGAGGGGGGGGGGGGGGGGTGAAATTAGGCGTGTGGGGGAGTCATACTTCTACCGAGGCCTACCACTTTTGTATTGCAGCCCTTTGCGAGTGGTTCTGAAGGAGTCGAAGGATTTTCAGTCTTAAGTGACTGTCGGTATCGGGCGTTCCACAATTTGTTGGCAGAGGAGCGAAATTAATCATGTTCCTTGTTTGGGCCGAATCTGGGTTGCACATGGTTTGTTGTACTCCCTCTAGTGTTGACATAAAGGAAGTATTTATTTAGTTTTTACAGTGTATCTTTCCTGTATTTTACCAGCTAAATCATACCTGGGCATTATGCGGCCCGGGAGCCAAATGCGGCCCTTTGGCTGACTCTGACCGGCCTGTGAAAGGGTACTGTGGTTTTCAACCAGTGGTCCGGGGACCACCAGTTGTCCTTGAGAGAGTTCCAGTTAAATATGGAAAGTTGATCCACCAGATGTAACTCTTTGAGAGTGTAAAAATGAAACCAAATGGACCCTGGTGGGTCCATTCGGTTTCATGTTTAAACTCTCAAGAGTTAACATATTCATCATCTGAATTAGCCAGAGAATCTAAAAGAATTATGGTCTTTTTTGATCTATCTGTTTGCCTGTTTTGTTTGTGAAATCCAGCCTGGAATTGTGAACAAAAGCAAAAGAAATCTTTAGTATTGGGTCTGTGGTGTCATCAAATGGTGGTCCGTGGCTCAAATACTGATAAATAGAGGCCTCTGGTGTCAAAATGGTTGGTCTTACTCTTACTTTAATCTTGAAATTAAATGAATATTACGCAGACTTTAGTTCAGCCTTTAGTCTTGGCCCTCCACCATATTTTATGTATTTCATTTGGTCCCTTGATAAAAAATAATTCCCCACCCCTGAGCTAAATGATAGTTTGGAACCAAATGGACCCTTACAGGTCTGTGACTCTTGAGAGTGTAACACATGGAACCAAATGGACCATTTCTTCCCATTTCTCTCTATGTATGTATATCTAACATAAGGCCTCCATTCATTATTAGCTCTGTGGAATGCCTGTCCTGAATTGACCCACTTAGTAGACAATACCACACACACACACACACACACACACACACACACACACACACACACACACACACACACACACACACACACACACACACACACACACACACACACACACACACACACACACACACACGCACACACAGTTTGGTAAATAAAGGATTATCTCAGGGGCGGATGTAACATTTGCCAATTGAGGGGGCATGAGAAAATGGTATGGGGCGGCTTCATCGCCCGTGTCAGGCGATGAAGCCGCACCCATATCATTTTCGGTTACAGGACTTTTATTAGGCAAGTAAAGCAATAATAACATCAGTTGTTGTTGAAGTTGCAACAGACACGCAGCATGCATAAAGCTAAAGGTCTGACTCAGAGAGTTTTCTGTTTTCAATGATGAAATGCTGTTGGTTTAGTGGTGACACAGCTGTAGTTAGTTAGTAGCAGCAGTAGTGTTTCAAATCATTTTAATTATAAGCACTTTAATTTGACATATCTTGGGTTGTTTTGCATGCCATCATGTTTGGTGGGGCAGTCTGGGCATTTAGGGGGGCATTGCCCCCACATGCCATGCCCATGCCTAGATCCGCCCCTGGATTATCTACAGATTAGGCTAAATGCTTTTGTTCTGGTTGGAATCTGGACTTTCTGCACCAGCTTTGATGGCAGACGTGTTTGACTGACAGCTGTCACGAATGAGAGCTTCACGTCTGACTGACGGGCTGTCATGATGAACTACAATGGCACTCTGTCCAGTGCCAAATTGTAGGCCATACATGGCCTACTTGTGTGCGAGCAGAGGGAGCAGAACACCGCTCGATAGTGGGTTTGCCCGATGCTACTGTAGGTTATTTTGTTGTCCTTTTTCTCCGTAATCTTTCTTCAACTGACAGCTAACAGCTTGTAGAACTGTTAGTTTCAAAGCTTAACCCTAGAACACTAAACATGGGTAAATTTTACCCGGACAATTGTATTTTTGCAATTATCATAATGTTGCTGATGTCTGAGGTGGGCGGGTCTGTCAGTAGCTTCATGATGCTCAGTGACATCATAATGTTGTTGATGTCTGAGGTGGGCGGGTCTTTCAGTAGCTTCATGATGCTCAGTGACATCATAATGTTGCTGATGTCTGAGGTGGGAGGGTCTTTCAGTAGCTTCATGATGCTCAGTGACATAATGTTGCTGATGTCTGAGGTGGGCGGGTCTTTCAGTAGCTTTATGATGCTCAGTGACATCATAATGTTGCTGATGTCTGAGGTGGGCGGGTCTTTCAGTAGCTTCATGATGCTCAGTGACATCATAATGTTGTGATGTCTGAGGTGGGAGGGTCTTTCAGTAGCTTTATAATGCTCAGTGACATCATAATGTTGCTGATGTCTGAGGTGGGAGGGTCTTTCAGTAGCTTTATAATGCTCAGTGACATCATAATGTTGTGGTGTCTGAGGTGGGAGGGTCTTTCAGTAGCTTTATAATGCTCAGTGACATCATAATGTTGCTGATGTCTGAGGTGGGAGGGTCTTTCAGTAGCTTTATGATGCTCAGTGACATCATAATGTTGTGATGTCTGAGGTGGGAGGGTCTTTCAGTAGCTTCATGATGCTCAGTGACATCATAATGTTGCTGATGTCTGAGGTGGGCGGGTCTTTCAGTAGCTTCATGATGCTCAGTGACATCACAGAATGTGGGTTTGTTTCCCTGCACACATGCCTAGTTTTTTTCTCCCTAGTTTTTATTCATCAAAATAGGTGATCTACAAGCCCCTAATCCTTGTAGATCCCCTGAGCTGCACATATGGCTCTGGTTACAGGGAGACACACAGCTGTGTCTCTGTAAAACCCTTTTTCAATCAACAAAATTAACAAGATCTGCAGTCAGTAGAGTAGCCACATTGCGCACAAGTAGGCCATGGCCAACATTACTTGCCCTCTATAAATAGAATTTTTATCCCATGGGGGGCGCCATTTTACTGTGCCTGTCATAGGTATGATGTCACAGGGACCAAAGGACCAATTCCTAATGGAAGGAACAAACAACAGCACATATTGTCCACCTAGTAATTTTACCCTGTTCATTGGCAACATTTTATACTGCCTTTATTTAACCAGCGGAGGTCACCATTTTCATCACAAACAGTAGCAGCATATAGTACATTGATGTAAACATTGCATTGCCCTACTGGGTAATTTGGATGGTGTTCTTTCTCTCAAGTCCAGTAAAGAGAATATATACTGTCACTGACACTGTTGAACGTTCAGCCTTTGTCGCTGAAAGAGCTTAATGCTGCTGCATGGTGCTTATAGGACACTCGTTCCAACAAAAAGGACTTGTTGACAACAATAAAGTTCTGGACCGTCTGCAGGGCAAAGAAAGCGCCTGTCTGCAGGGAAACGGCTGCAGCAGCAGCAATGTAGGTTGAGTCATTGGGGAAAGACCAACTGTTCAGGAGAGGAGGAAAAACTGCTTTTATTTTTTATTTATTTTTTTGAAAAATGAGTTAATAGCACAGTCAGACTATGCACATACTAGAGCATATCTGAAATAAATATCAGAACTGAATTTGATATATGAAATACATGCTTAAACATGTAGCTATAGGTGTAATGTTAGAGTCCACAGAAGTGAACCTTCCAGGCCTGTTTTCTCAACTCGCTGTTTTCTGCAAGACATTATTCTATAAGCCATTTATCTTAAAGACTGGTAGGTCAGTTTGACCCACCATATCCTGCTTTGGACATGACATGATAAAACAAAAATGAAAAATTCCCCAGTGACTCAACTTGAATTTGGTTGTGCTGAGTCGCGCACGCACGCACGCACGCACGCACGCACGCACGCACGCACGCACGCACGCACACACACACACACACACACACACACACACACACACACACACACACACACACTCTTATTAATGTTTAATGTGTTTATACATGTGTTTAATGTGTTTATTCCAGTACACCAGGGTGTGGATTCCAGACCCAGAGGAGGTATGGAGAGCAGCAGAGATCACCACAGATTACAAAGAAGGACAACCTGTCCTGCACCTCAAACTGGAAGATGAAACGGTAAGGAGAATAATATCTATTTATACATAAACTATAATAATATAACCTACAACCTGTCCTTCACCTGAACCTGGGGGAGGAAACCATGAGGAAATCATGCTAATAACTAAAATAATAAGTAGAGAGGTCTATTCGAAATTGAATGTTGCCTACAAGTGGCGCATAGACCCGCGGACAGTGCTGTGGTGATGTGAAAATAATATTAATCCATTCCAGACTTGAACTTGTAGCAGCCTGTAGATCAGGGGTGGGCAATTATTTTTCCCAAGGGGTCAAATGAGATACATAAAATATTGTGGAGAAGCCCAGACTAAAGGCTGAACTAAAGTCTGCGTAGTATTAATTTAATTTCAAGGTAAAAGTATAAGCGTAAGACCCACTATTTTAACACCAGGGCCCTCTATTTATTCAGAATTTGAGCCAAGTTGACCCCAAACTAAAGATTTCTTTTGCTTTTTGCATATCATTAGCAGGCCTGTTAATTTCACAGGACTCAATCAGATGTACCGTGAGCAAAACAACTTGGGTGTGCATGTGGGCAATGGAACAGCTGCCTGATTTTAAATGATTGATTGACTTCTATATAATACACTAGGCCAGGGCCTGCATTTCCAAATAAATCGCAACTCACCGCTGACTGCCGATTAATTGTCCTACACTATATTCCACCATCTGGCGAAAATATGTCGGGCAGTGTAGAAAACATGTAATGTGACCACTCTCCAGAAAAAGGAATTATCCAATTTTAACTATCATATACTGTGATTGGCCTCACCAACCTCACACAACCCCCCCTCCCACTCACAAATTAGCACCGCCTTCCCTGAGCCTGACGAATGTTTTGTTTTCATGGTGTGTTGACAACAACAAAGTTCTGGATCGTCTGCAGGACGACGCAAGTGTCTGTCTGCAAGGAAACAGCTGCAGCATCAAAGTAGAAGCCACGTATTTAGATTCTTGGGCCACAAAGTTGCGCCCATTACCTTTAATAAAATGCTTTGACCTAAAGTCACCTCTACACGCCCAAAGCATCCCGTGGTTTTCATACTAAAGACCTCATTATCACAATTAAGGGGCTTACAGACGGCGAGGAATACATCACCCACTCTAATTCATTCTCAATGGGGCTAGCGTTTTTTTAGCACAAAAGTTCAAAAATCGACCCGCGTTCAAGAGAGCGTTTATCGTCGGTCGTTTTCCGCCAGGCGTCACTGATTTTGGCCGCGTGCACGAAACGAGCACGCGCGCGAGTTCAATTCGAGTTCAATTCCAGTGAACTTTTTGTAAAACGCTTGGCGATTTATAGCAAACAAACAACATAATGAGGAGTGAGGACCCACTACCAGTAGACCTGCACAGTGCCGTTCTGTTCCAGGAAGGAGTGGATTCCCTAATCATTTGGCGCAGCCGAGCCTATGAGCCGAGCCAGGGCCGGATATAGCCAGCCCTACTAGGGTGGGCTGGAAGAATGGCAGGGTGGGCAACTCTAAAGTTTTTCATAAGGAGCAGTGCTTTTGAACATTTTTGATACCAGGGCCCACTATTTATTCGGCCTTTGAGTCACGGAACACCATTTGAGGATATTTTAGCCCCACAGACCCCAAAGCTAAACCCCTGCCCACCCATGCCACCTCTAGATCCGGCCCTGTGCCGAGCCATGACGTGAGTTGTGGCAATTCTGCTCTAACGTTCTAATGTTTACAATGCATTTTTGCCCGACGTGTTGTGAGTTTGTCACGGCCACGCTATATGACAAAGTGAAGCATGATGATGTTGGTTACATGCTTTTAGCCTGCAGAGTTTATTATACAACATATTTAAACCGTGCTGGATGCTGCCCATCTTATTTTAGCCTAGGCTACACACCTTGGAATAATTATAGTCTACGTTCAAATATCAACCTCTAGCCATCATTATAGGTGAGTCATTAATTCATTGTAAATGAATTGTAAATTCAGCGTGATCATGATCAGGTAGCCTGCTTGACCGGAGCCAGCCGCCCCCCCCTCCCCCTCCCCTCCCTTCCCCTCCCGACATAAAACGCCGGCGTTTATCGACGGCGCGATTTTCCTTATGTCGACAAAAAAAAACTCGCCCGGCGATAACGCCGGCGTTTATCGTTGCCGTCTGGAAGCCCCTTTAGTGTCAGCTAACAGCTCCTTTCCCTTAGAGCAGGGGTTTTCAACCTTTTTCATCCCAGGGCCCACCATTTATTCAGAATGTGAGCCATGGACCACCATTTGAGGACATTTTAGCCCCACAGACCCCCAAACTAAAGATTTATGTTGCTTTTGTCCACAATACTAGGCTGGGATTTGGGAAACAAAACAGGCAAACCATACAGATCAAAATGACCATTAATCTTCTACATTCTCTAGCCCATTTAGGCCTGACCTAAGGTTTCTGAAAAACTTTAAATATTTGTAAATCAGCTTCTGTAATACTTAATTATGGAATACTTTACATACTGTACAGAATCCAAATTTGGATTCCCGTCCTGAAAGGGCTAGTTGTGTAGACTTGGTCTAATTCAGAGGACGAATACGGTATTTTAACTCCTGAGAGTGTAAAAATGAAACCAAATGGACCCGCAAGGCCTTAGAGTACTATAAATAGAGAGTATCGACGCTCCCGTTGACTCCACGGCTGAACAGACACGGCTATTGGCTGAAAAGCACACTAGTGACGACGGCTATTGGCTCAAAGGCCCATGATGGGCGAGAGTGATTGGTTTGGAACTATGTTAGTTATGTTAGTTCCAAACAAAGCACTCTTGCCCATCCGCTTGCACTGACAGCAGGACTCCAGTGCAGGCGCAAAGCGCGAGACACAAGATCAAAGCGTGTCGCCACTCTCTTTTTAAAGTTACTCCCTCCCCCTCCTGCAGGCTCTGGAATACCCAATCGGGGGAGGCGGAGGGGGCGGAGCCAACAAGGGCAACGCCCTCCCCTTCCTGCGGAACCCTGACATCCTGGTGGGGGAGAACGACCTGACGGCGCTCAGCTACCTGCACGAACCGGCCGTACTGCACAACCTGCGGGTTCGATTCCTGGAGTCCAACAACATCTACACATACTGTGGTACGTGGG